>CM059429.1:44558730-44898730 GCA_030390025.1 Squalus acanthias | reverse complement strand
TAATAAAGGCCAACATACCATTTGCTTTCCTAATTGCTTGCTGTACCTGCATGCTAAGTTTCAGTGATTCGTGTACAAGGACACCCAGGTCCCTCTGAACTCCAACATTTCCCAATCTCTCACCATTTAAAAAATACTCTGCTTTTCTATTTTTCCTACCAAAGTGGATAACTTCACATTTCTACACATTATATTCCATTTGCCATGTTCTAGCCCACTCACTTAGCTTGTCTATATCCCCTTGGAGCCTCTTTGCATCCTCCTCACAACTTATATTTCCACCCAGCTCTGTATCATCAGCAAACTTGGATATATTACATTTGGTCCCCTCATCCAAATCATTGATATAGATTGTGAATAGCTGAGGCCCAAGCACTGATCCTTGCGTAACCCACTAGTTACAGCCTGCCAACCCGAAAATGACCCGTTTATTCCTACTCTCTGTTTTCTGTCTGTTAACCAATCCTCAATCCATGCTAGTATATTACCCCCAATCCCATGAGCCCTAATTTTGTTTAATAACCTCTTGTGTGGCACCTTATCGAATGCCTTCTGAAAATCCAAATACACCACATCTACTGGTTCCCCCTTATCTATTCTGCTAGTTACAACCTCAAAAAACTCTAACAGATTCATCAAACACGATTTCCCTTTCATAAATCCGTGTTGACTCTGCCCAATCCTATTATTATTTTCTAAGTGCCCTGTTACCACATCCTTAATAATAGATTCTAGCGTTTTCCCTACTACTGGTGCTAACTGATCTGTACTTCCCCGTTTTCTCTCTCCCTCCTTTCTTAAATAGTGGTGTTACATTTGCTACCTTCCAATCCACGGGAACCATTCTAGAATCTATGGAATTTTGGAAAATGACAACCAATGCATCCACTATTTCTGTAGCCACCTCTTTCAAAACCTTAGGATGTAGGCCATATAGACAACATCTAAGAACCTTGGGAAGAAACTAAACAGTAGGGTCAACTTGATCCAGAAACTCGCCAGATCCACATGGGGAGCAGATGCTCAAACCCTCCATACGGCAGCACTCGCCCTGGTGTACTCTAAAGCGAAGTACTGCTCTCTGGCATGGCTATCAAGTCCGCATGTCAAATCCGCTGACCAGCTGAATTCTACTATGAGAATTATCACCAGTACACTTTTATTGACACCAACACCTTGGCTGCCCATGCTTGCAAACATCGCACCTCCACACCTACACCGCGAAGATGCAGTCTCCAGAGAATACAACCGCTACACCAGCAAAGACATACCGATCCAGGTCGACTTGAACAACCTACCACTAACCTGTCTCAAATCTAGAAGGCCATTTTGGACCTTCGCCGAACCCCTTCATCGATCTCCCCTCAGCATTGATGAGTGATGGCGAAATGCTTGGAAGAACTGTGACATACGGAATGGATCCCTTGTAGAGGAACCCACAGTACAACCTGAAGGATCAAACTTCCTCGCAAACAGTGGAGAACCATCAACCGCCTCAGAACCGGTCATGGTAGATGCTGCCACCTTCTCCATAGATGAGAGATTAAAGCATCCCCATCATGCGAATGTGGAGCTCCTAATCAGACCCTGGAGCACATTATTGAGCACTGCCCTCAGAGGAAATTCGCAGGCAGCCTACAAGAAATCCACGCTGTTACACCGGAAGTTTTGGCCTGGATATCTGACTTAAATATTGACATTTGATTTCTTTGCTACTACCACACGAAAGAAGAAGAGTCTAGAGGTAACAAAGGCATGGATGAGGGTTTCAGCAGCAGATGAGCTGAGGCAGGGGCGGAGTTGGGCAATCTATGGAGGTAGAAATAGGCGGTCTTAGTGATGGCGCAGATATGTGGTCGGAAGCTCATCTCGGGGTCAAATATGACACCAAGGTTGAGAACAGTCTGATTCAGCCTCAGACAGTTGCCAGGGAGAAGGATTGAGTCGGTGGCTAGGGAATGAAGTTAATGAAGAAGATAAAATATCACCATCATTGTTTATTACTAAAGACCAAGGGGGAAAAATTTGGTTGGTTTGCGCCTCCCGTTAGCGCCTTAAGAGGGCGCTAATGGGGCGCAAAGCAACTAGCGCCCGTGCGCGGCGATGTTTGTGCCGCTCACGAAATTAACTAGACATTTTGCGGTGGCGCTAAACACTACCGCCACGATCTCCTGCACCGGCCGATCGTGACGTCAGTCGAGAGTGCAACGCTCCGGTAGCGCCCCGGACCGGATATTGAGTGGCGCCCTCTGTCTTACCGCCTGCCGCTAGCAACGACAGGTTGAGGGGAGCGTTTTGCAGTCGGGAAGGGACTGCGGGAGCGCTATTTAAAGGCGACCGCTTCCTGCCTTTTTTTGTCGGCGAAATTTTTGCACCATGCATTCTGAGTGAGAGAGAGAGACTGCAGGAGATATTCAAAGCTGTGTTGAGGAGTTTTGGGTACTGAGCAGCACTTTGCAGGTTCTTTCTGGTTTGATCTTCCTTGCATCGAATTAGAAGAGAATATGGGGGCTGCACTCTGAGCTCTTTCCCTGGGCCTCTCCATTGTTCTTTCCAACAGATTTAATGTACAGATCTCTCCAGGCCGAGATTCAAGGCTGCAATGAGCAGGGTGTGGATGGAGAGCAAGATCGACCCTCCCCTTTAAGAACTGGCCGGCGCCAGTGTGTCTGTGTTCCATTGCTGACTGACGTCACATGAGCTTCGCCAGCGCTCTGAGGTAGCGCCTCGCTCCTCGGCCTTTGCACCTTAAGACAGGTGTGCAGCGCCTGATTTAGCGCTCCAATCACCTCCAGGGGCGATAAAAGCCAAGTTTGCAGTCGGAGGTGATAATTAGCGGCAGGCGCTAATCTTTGTGCTCGGCCGATAATTGCGCCCCAAATGGGGCGATACTGAATTTCTCCCCCCAAATGTTTAAAGGGAAGAGAATGGTACAATGAACAATATCATTTACTGACCTGCATATAGGTAGTTGGCATAAGCAGGGTGTTTTTTCCTGAAAACCTCTTTTATTTTTTCTATTTGTGCAGCAGTTGGTTTCACTGCAATTGGTGTGTACATAACTGAAAATGTTTCAGCTTGAGTGATGCCCTCTTCCAACATTGCCTAGGTTCATAAAAAAACATGAATATGTAAAATACTAACTTTTTAAAGAAACAAATTCATCACGTACGACAACGACTTGCATTTCTATAGCACTCCCCCTGTGCAGAGACATTTCAGAACACTGTACAGAATCGTGGACAAAGATTGGATACTGAATAGGCACTGAGCAGGAGGGGGAAAGGTGAGGAAAAAAGGAGGATGGGGCAAAAGCACAAACAGAGGGGTGTTAAGGGAGCTTTTGTAGGCAGGAAGGAAGTCCTGAGCGGTGAGTTTCAGAGTGGGAGCACAATGGCTGAAGGAGCGCTGCTTATAGTGGATCAAGGAAGCAGAGAAGAAGTAATAGGCCAGTTTCGGAAAAGCAGTGGGTTTATGCAGGGACATATAACTGGAAGAGACCAGTGATGTAGTGTGGGGCAAGTGCAAGGATCAAGTTAAATTGGTTCCGTGCAGATAGCCGATGCAGCTTATTGAGGATGTGGTAATGGGGTCTTGGTGCGGAGTGGAATGCAAATTATGACATTTTGAATGAGCTGTAGTTTGTGAAGTGTGAAAGCGAGGAGAGCTTCAAGGAGAACATTATACAATGATCAGTATTCAAAAAACTTAACAATCCCTATGGTTATTCGTCTGTTATCTATTTCTTGCATAAGAAATATAGAGATAGACTTTCCCTGTGCCTGAGTGAACTAGATTGCCTGGGGACAGTATGTAGAGGAAAATTAGGTAGGGAGGATGACACACCTGTAACGGAACCTGCCCAACTTTACATCCATTTAAATGAATGGAAGGAAATTTGGACAGGCACCCTTACATACATGTGATCTTCCCGGCCAATTTTCTTCTGTGCCAGGTGATCCAATATTTTCAGGCACAGGAACAGGAAAACTGCCTCATAAACTATTGTACCTATAGATACTGGATTTTTTTTGAATAGTTGGTCTGGAGCATTTAATTAACTTAGATTACTGTAACATTTAAACACCATCATTTAGAATTTACAAAAATAATTGAATTTTACAATTTGCAGTACATTTAATGTAGCTGACTGCCATTTTGGCTAAAAGAAGCTGCAGTTTTGAGCTCAACCAAATATGTATTGTCAATTTACATGCTTTATATGTGCTATTCTCTCCTTTTTTGGGCCTGATTCTTGAGGGAGGCAGGGAAGGGCCACACAACTGAAAAATAAAATGAAATAAAATATAGATAATGGTAATATTGTCATTTACAACAAATAGATATGGTGGTGCAGTACCAACAAGCTGCTTATATGCTTCTTTGGAAATTTTGGATACATGCTAGTGTGCTTTGAACTTCCGAGGATTCTGCTAAGAGATGGGTTTTCTTCTATTACAGTCTTTTCATACTATAAGTAGTGGCCATTACAATTGTTTAAGATTAAATAATAATGTTCCATGGATAAAAGGGCAGCAGGCGCATGGAAACACCACCACCTCCAAGTTCCCCTCCAAGTCACACGCCATCCTGACTTGGAAATATATCGCCGATCCTTTATTGTTGCTGGGTCAAAATCCTGGAACTCCCTACCTAACAGCACTGTGGGAGTACCTTCATCACACGGACTGCAGCGGTTCAAGAAGGCAGCTCACCACCATCTTCTCAAGGGCAATTAGGGATAGGCAATAAATACTGGCCTTGCCAGTGACGCTCACATCCCATAGATGAATACATTAAAAAAAAATGCTTTATTCCTTTGTTGAGTAGAATTTAGTTCATTTACTTAACCACTTAAATGTTAGTTCTCTGGTAGATTTTGTTTCTGTATAATTGATTTATAAGTATGGTTTCATTTTGATCTTTTGCTGTAACATTAAAACGTGATAAATGTATGTCATAATATTTGTAAAAAATGCTTCTATGTCAATAAGGTAAAAGAAAATTAGGGAGACTTTACTAATTTGCACTCATGCCGCGGTGCTTCACCTATACAATCCTGTGTGGCTCGCTAACCTTTGTGCCAAATTCCTGATATGTGCTCCCAACAGATGAAGCTCCACAGGGGATAGATAACTAAACAGGCAGGTAGATAGGTCAATAAATAGATAAATAAATGGAGCAATCGAGCTGCAGGTGGATATTAGTCACTGGGCTAAAAATTTGGGGGTTTAGCACCACCCGTTACCGCCAGACTCGGGAGGGGGGGCGAAAACTGCGTCCACCGCACTATTGCCCACTGCCGGCGGGTCCCGCGATGGCCGCCATTTTCGGCATGTCGGCAGCGCTGCTGTTTCCTGTGCTCGCCGAAAGTACTGTAATGAGTCAGAGCGTGATGTCAATCAGCGAGCAATGCCGAGTTGATGCCCGCTCATCCATTTTGGATTTTGCCGCTCCTATTGCCACCCTCTCTAAAGCACGCCAGTGGGTGCAGCCGCTAAAAGTGCTTCAGCAGTGTTAACGGCCATGAGGAGTCTGGCAGGACTTGGCAGATTGTATACGAGGATGGAAGCTGACAAGTGGAAAACAGCTCAGATGGATGTCCGAACTTCAAACGCCTCCTTTGCCAAGGTTCTTATTTTATACTTTCATTTTTGCCCATCAGTGGGGTGGGGGTTGCATTTTCTGGCGGCTTTCCGGGAGGCCTACAATGTTTGTGGGTCAGTAAACCAATGGGTGAAACCTTGTGCAACAAGCTTTTAGTTCAGAACTGAACACCTGTACAAAACTGCAAATCCCTCGGTGGATTCCCAGCAAATAAAAAAAACAAATTCCTAAAGAGCATCAGACTGGCTAGAATTCCATTGCAACGTTTGACGATCATCTCTGTTAAGATCTCTTTTATGTTTATGATAGCATCACCAGAACATGACACCCGAGCAAGTCTGGACTCAACTGCTTAAGATTTTAAGGAATTATAATTAATTTATTCAAAATTCCATGAATTTATCAAATAATTATTTTGTGTCGAGTATGAAAGACCCACTAAAAGCTGGCACAATTACTACACATTTAAACACTTTCAAAAGTAACCATTGGGGAAAGATTAGTGTTACAGAGAATGCAGATGTATTCATTTCATAAGACGTAGGAGCAGGAGTAGGTCATTTGGCCCCTCAAACCTGCTCCGCCAATCAATAAGATCATGGCTGATCTGATCTTGGCCACAACTCCACTTTCCTGCCCGCTCCCCATAACCCTTGACTCCCTTACCATTCAAAAATCTGTCTATCTCCACCTTAAATATATTCAATGACCCAGCCTCCACAGCTCTCTGGGGAAGAGAATTCCAAAGATTCACGACCCTCTGAGAGAAGAAATTCCTCATCATTAGCGTTTTAAATGGGTGCCCCCTTATTCTGAAATTATGCCCCCTAGTTCTAGATTCATCCCCACGAGGGGAAACATCCTCTCTGCATCTCCCCTGTCAAGCACCTTCAGAATCTTATATGCTTCAATGCGATCCCCTCTCATTCGTCTAAACTCCAATGAGTATTGGCCCAACCTTTCTTCATAAGACAACCCCTTCATCTCAGGAATCAACCTCGTGAACCTTCTCTGAACTGCCTCCAATGCAAGTATATCCCTCCTTAAATAAGGAGACCAAGACTGTACACAGTACTCCAGATGTGGTCTCACCAACGCCCTGTACAGTTGTAACAGGACTTCCCTACTTTTATACTCCATTCCCTTTGCAATAAAGGCCAACATTCTATTTGCCTTCCTAATTACTTGCTGTACCTGCATGCTAACTTTTTGTGGTTCATGTACAAGGACCCCCAGATCCCTCTGTACCTCAGCATTTTGTAATCTCTCCCCATTTAAATAATAATTTGCTTTTTTATTTTTCCTACCAAAGTGGATAACCTCACATTTTCCCACATTAAACTCTATCTGCCAGATTTTTGCCTACTCACGTAGCCTATCTATATTCCTTTGGAGATTCTTTGTGTCCTCTGCACAATTTGCTTTCCCACCTATCTTTGTATCATCAGCAAATTTGGCTACATTACACTCGGTCCCTTCATCCAAGTCATTAATATAGATTGTAAATAGTTGAGGCCCCAGCACTGATCCCTGCGGTACCCCACTAGTTACAGTTTGCCAACCTGAAAATTACCCATTTATCCCGACTCTCTGTTTTCTGTTAGTTAGCCAATCCTCTATCCATGCTAATATATTACCCCCAACCCCGTGAGCTCTTAGCTTGCGTAGTAACCTTTTATGTGGCACCTTATCGAATGCCTTCTGGAAATCCAAAAATACCACATCTACTGGTTCCCCTTTATCCACCCTGCTCGTTAAATCCTCAAAGAACTCCAGCAAATTTGTCAAACATGATTTCCCTTTCATAAAACCATGCTGACTCTGCTTGACTATATTATGATTTTCTAAATGTCCTGCTACCACTTCCTTAATAATGGACTCCAGCATTTTTTCAATGACAAATGTTAGGCTAACTGGTCTATAGTTTCCTGCTTTCTGGCTCCCTCCTTTCTTAAATAGGGGCGTTACATTTGCGGTTTTCCAGTCCACTGGGACCTCTCCAGAACCAGGGAATTTTGGTAGATTACAACCAATGCATCCACTATCTCTGCAGCCACCTCTTTTAAGACCCTAGGATGCAGGCCATCGGGTCCAGGGGACTTGTCCACCTCTAGTCCCATTAGTTTGCCTAGTACTTTTTCTCTAGTGATAGTGATTGTTTTAAGTTCCCCCCCACCCACCCCAATAGCCCCTTGATTATCCATTATTGGGATGCTTTTAGTGTCTTCTACCTTGAAGGCCGATACAAAATATTTATTCAAAGTCTCCACCATTTCCCTGTTTCCCATTATTAATTCCTCAGACTCATCCTCTAGGGGACCAACGTTTACTTTAACTACTCTCTTCCTTTTTATATACCTGTAGAAGCTCTTACTGTCTGTTTTTATATTTCTTGCTAGCTTACTCTCATAAGCTATCTTCTCTCTCTATCATTTTTTTAGTCGTCCTTTGCTGGTTTAAAAAATTTCCCAATCCTCTGGCCTTCCACTATTCTTCACAACTTTGTATGCCTTTGTTTTCAATTTGATACCATCCTTTACTTCCTTAATTAGCCACGGATGGTTCATCCTTCTCTTAGAGTCTTTATTTCTCAGTGGAATATATCTTTGCTAAGGGTTATGAAATATCTCCTTAAATGTTTGCCACTGCTTTTCTACAGTCTTACCCTGTAATATATTTTCCCAGTCTACTTTAACCAATTCTGCCTTCATACCTTCGTAATTACCTTTATTTAAGTTCAGGACACTAGTTTGAGACCTAGCTTTCTCACCCTCAAACTGAATTTGAAATTTTACCATGCTATAATCACTCTTCCCAAGAGGATCCTTCACTTCGAGATCATAATTTATTCAACCTCGTTACACATTACCAGATCTAAAATAGTCTGCTCCCTGGTTGGTTCCACATCATATTGTTCCAAGAAACCATCCCGCATACACTCTAAGAACTCTTCTTCAAGTCTACCTTTGCCAATTTACTTTGTCTAATCAATATGAAGATTAAAATCTCCCATGATTATAGCTGTACCTTTCTTACAAGCCTCTATTATTTATTGATTTATACTCTGTCCTACAGTGTGGCTACTGTTTGGGGGCCTGCAGACCACTCCCACCAGTGACTTCTTACCCTTATTATTTCTTATCTCCACCCAAACTGATTCTACGTCTTGATCTTCTAAGCCAATATAATTTCTCACTACTGCACTGATCTCATCCCTTATTAACAGAGCTACACCACCTCCTTTTCCTTTCTGCCTATCCTTACGAAATGGCAAATACCCCATAATATTCAGTTCCCAGCCTTGTTCACCTTGCAACCACGTCTCTGTAATGGCTATCAGATAATACCCATTTATTTCTATTTGTGCTGTCAACTCATCTATCTTGTTACGAATGCTGCGTGCGTTCAGATATAGAGCTTTTAATTTTGTCCTTTTACCATTTTTCCCTACTCTGACCCCTCTTTCTGATGCACTCTTATGTGTATATGCTCTGTCCCTTCCTGAACTATTAAAAAAATCAACAAACATCGGGTGGCAGGTAATATTTTTGTAGGAAGTATGGCAACTGTTCCGTACATGGCCTACAGTTTCGCTCCTTTCTTCCCCGTTCCCCCTCACTGCAAGCGGGAGACAGACACAACCTTCGGCCTCCTGCTGAGCTTAGCACTGGAAAGAGCGCGTTACACCAGAAAATCAACGCTCTGCTGAAGTTAATTAGCAGGCAGCACCAAAATACCATTGCTGCCTGCGCTCTCTCAGCGGGCGGCCATTAGCCTTGACCGGCACTGTTACTGGCAGGTTTCCAGCATCCTCAAATTTTTAGCCCTGTGTTCCTAAATAATTCTGATCAACAAAGAACAACAATAAAAGTTCCAATCTGTTTATACTGGTATAACAAGCTTCAACCTCCATTAAACTCAAATAAATTAACACTCATTCTCTTATGGCAACATAAGAGATACTGGAATGTTCAGTATCACCATAGTAGTTTTAGCTCACAGTTGACCCTATTATGCAACAAGCTGGGCAAGCCAGTACATAAATTAATCTCGAGTAACAGCTCCACTGGACAATTCTGTTTCAATAACAAAGCACATCAATCGTCATCTCACTCTGTCATCTATTTACTGACCTCTACTAAATTGTCCAAATGAAAAGTCACTTGAGAGGCTCATAAGAGGAATGGATTGCCCAGCTCTTATTTTTCTATTTTGTGATAATATTCTGTTTTTCAGTAAAATCTTAAATCTGCTCAGGAATTTGTATAGAAGTCCTGTTTTATCCAAAGCAGGCTTTTTGAAGGCAGCACTCTAGTTTCTATGCAACCCAACCGATTACTTCCTGTGGCTGCCAGTCCACAGCTGAGCCTCCTAATTCACTTTCCATGCCCTGCTTTATTTTCAGCTTCTCTTCATCTTATATAGCTATGCTTCTATTCACCTCCTCCTTCTCAAGCACCATGCCTTCTCTGATCACTACTCCAGGCTCCTCAGTCTACCAACACTACCCCTCTGACTATCTTCCAACTTGCCATCACCCCACATTTGAGTCCCTCTTGAACAAGACCATGGCATCCCCCTACTTGACCTTTGGTACTGTCTGTAATTCTCATTGTGGCATCCATTGCTGGCTCTGCCAGAGCAGCAATCCCACCAGTCTCATCCTAATCTTGCCCATATTGCTGCTCAGGAGCTAACCTTTCAATCTCCTCCCCATTCCTCTTAACTCCCCTCCCCTCTGCTCCTGTCACTGCCCCAAACTGTATTGCTCTCCAGAAAGCTCACTCTTGTGAACAAAGTTCTCACCATCCATGAACTCATGGTGGATGAATCTATTGACATCCTGGCACTGATAGAAATCTGTCTTTTGGGTGGCAAGGTGGATGTATTTCAGATTGGTGGGTTTGCTAGTAAATCCCAACAATCTGTGCTGGAACATCTTTTTTTCGCCCAATTTATATAAATGATTTCGATGTGAGCAAGAGGAATATCATTACAGTTTGCTTTTGCCATAATAGGTCATAGACTGGTTAATGAATTAGGCAGTTGCATTTCAATGCAGAAAATGTGAAGCAATAGATTTTAGGTGGAAAAAGTGCAAAATATACTTTAAATGTAAGATTCTTGCCATGGAAGAACAGAAATCTAGGGTTACGTACTTAGATCTATAAAGGTGGAAGCAAAGTTAGAAAAGGTTTTAAAAGGCAAATGGGATTCAGGATTTTATACATAACATAGCATTGAAAATAAGAGCAAGAAAATTTTCTAAATTTATACACTCGTTGGTTAGAACATAATTGAACTATTTTGTGCAGTCAGGAAGGAGATTAGAGTCATGGAAAGGGGACAGTGAAGCTTCAATATAAAGACACATAAATTAGAGGTTATAATTTATGAAAGACTTGAAAAAATTCGGGCTCCTTTCACTGGAACAGAACTAAGGGGTTTTTAAAATTCTGTAAGTTTTTAAGAGGGTTAAGATAGTTTCTACTATCTTAGGTTGGTGAATTGGTAAAAGTGGGGGCATAGAGTGAGAAGGACAAAGGAGAAGATTGGAAGAAACATTTTCAGTTATTCAAACCTGGAATGCTCTACAATAAATGACATTAAACTATAACATTTAAAACTTAACTGGTACAACATAACTCAGCATCCACTCCTTTATTTCTTTTATCAGTACTTTTTCTTCTTCTCTATAAAGTACACCGTGGGACATTTTCTACATTAAAAGCATTATATAAATACAAGCTGTTGTTGCATAAAGTATCTTGATCTACTTTCTATGCTAGATTTGCAGTATTCCCTTCAGTTATAAGTACTTTAATTTATCTGTTTATTCTACCCTCCTCAAAAATTTCTTATTATTTGCATGATTATTAAAGAGTTGTTTGCATTATTATTAAAGAGTTGTTTGCATGATATTTCCTCCCCATGGGGGACTTGTCATGCTTGCTGTAGCTGTCATTGATACGGCAGTACCAAGGAAATATTGTCACACTGTGGAGTCTCTCCTAAGCAACACCCGACCAGGTGGTTATTTGCCATTGGCCCAGAATTTACGGTCCCCGTGACATGCTCAGCGTACACCATCATAAGCCTTCTGAAAGGCCCTGCAAGTTCCGGGTTTCCTTGACAGATAATCCGAACCGACTAGAAATTCACTTTTGCTGGTGCAGAGTTGGGCTATTTGCCCAAGTACTGCCCAGCAATTGCCCATGAAACTCTTACAGCTGGTAAAAGCAGGCTTGGGCCTGCTTTCACCAGCGTAAGGGTTATGATAAATCTTAAATTAAAAGTTTTAAAATAAAAAATGATGCACAAACACTTAAAATTAGTTTATACAAATATTGGCCTGGATTAAAATGTTTAAAATTATTTTTCAATTTTTTTTATTTTTATTGTATTTGCTGTAATGAAGGGATTTTTAATTAAATTTGAAAATCAGAACATTTATTTTTATTACAGTTGACTAAATTGTTCAATTATTTGGGGATTCCAGTAGGGTTTATGGGGATTCCGCTCGTAAATGGAATCCTCCTTTTTCATTGGAGGACCTGGCCCACGTGATCCTAAGGACGCTTCTGAATCACCTGTGTCCCTGGGATCCGTGGGCCTTTACGCAGACATACGCCTAGAGGCCCAGGACCCGAACTCTCCGTAGCTTTGGACCCAGGAGGTAAGTTTGTAGATCTTTCTCGGGTCGGAGGCGTACTCCGGAGCTATGTCTCCCACTGTAAATTCAGGGCCATTATCTTGGTCTGGCTGATTGACTCCAGCTGCAATGTCCAAAATGTCTCATAATCAAGTGCAAACATCAGCAACACAAAAAAAGACTTTCCAAACAATACTCAACTCAATTTTTCTTTATTTAATAGTTGTAACTGTATAAAAAAAGTTGAAACAAATGAAATTAATTTTATCTTTTCCCACTAGTTGTGCCTCACAGTTGCTATTTTTAAATTTTCTGCCTTGGTCAAAGTAAATTCTGGGTATTATAGTTCCACAGGAGCAGGGTCAAAACATCAAGTCCTATAATGCATCTTTCTCACATACAGAATTTCTTCACTGGAACTAGAACTCTTTGGTCCTTTCTGCCTGATTGCCATGTTACATGGGTTGTCCTGGTGTACTTTGAGCACTGTTTTTCCACAGGAGTAGAGTAAAAATAGTTGTCAAGATGCATTTCCTTTACTCACACAATTTGTCAACAGCAGTTTGAAATTCCAACATCCAGGCCCAGGTAAAATTTTGATCTTAAGCCCCAGACTTTAGACAGAAGGGCACAAATATCTGAGAGAAACTTTTTGTAAACAATTCTAATATTAATGTGTTATATTATAAATGTTGTTATTTTACTTGAGTGAAGAACTGCATGAAAATAGTATTTGAGCAATTTGGCCAGTTGTAGGCTTAGTGAATGATAGCTTTGAAAAAAAATCACTAATCTAAAATAGATTAACGAGCCATTCCCCGCATTGCTGTGCACATATTAGCTGCTGTGCTTGCTTACAAAGCAACAGTGACTGCACTTCAAAAGTAATTCACCAGCTGTGAAGCAATTTGGAATAGCCTGAGGACGTGAAAGGCGGTAAATAAATGCAAGTTCTTTCTTACAACTCGAGGTATTTTTAGCTACTTCCCCTCCCCCTCATTAATGCAGGGAGTACATTAAAATTATTTTAGCAGCAGCACTTTAAATATTTTGTGGCACAGCAGCCAAATCAATGGAACGTAAACTAGGCAAGTTCTATAAAGGACAAGCAATTTGCTGCACCAGCTTACTGCCCCGACAGTGAAGATGAAAATCCACCCCGTGATGTTATAGATGCCTGATCCACTTACTTGGTGCTGGGGGAGCATGTTGATGTCCGACTGGTCATTTGCAAAAGTGTTTCTTTTTTGGAGGTTTTTAATTTCATGGCAGAGGAAGAAATGGCCGTTTCCATTGTGAGTCTATTTCTTACTCAACACTCAATCAAAAGAAAGACTTGCATTTATATAGCGCCTTTCACGACCACCGGATGTCCCAAAGCGCTTTATAGCCAATAAAGTACTTTTAAAGTGTAGTCACTGTTGTAATGTAGGAAATGTGGCAGCCAATTTGCGCACAGCAAGCTCCCACAAACAGCAATGTGATAATGACCAGATAATCTGTTTTAGTGATGTTGATTGAGGGATAAATATTGGCCAGGACACCGGGGATCCCCTGCTCTTCTTCGAAATAATGCCATGGGATCTTTTACGTCCACCTGAGAGAGCAGATGGGATTTTGGTTTAGGTTTAACGTCTCCAACTGTGGAGTACTGAGGAATGCTGCACTGGAGTGTCAGCTTAGATTTTTGTGCTCAAGACTCTGACGTGGGACTCTGAACCCACAACCTTCTGACTCAGAGGCGAAGGAGCTACCCACTGAGCCACAGCTGACACTAACAAAATTCCAATCCACCAAAGTATTCTCCTAATCAGTACTTAGTTCTAATTTATGTGTCATAGAAATAAGTAAAATCATTACTTTTGCATCATTGCAAATGATTTTGTTCCAATGATTGTCAGTCCCAATAAAAACAGCAAAAATAAAAGATTGCCCCTGTTTTGTTAAGAACTAGGCAGGACCCTGTTCTTATCAAAAATATGCACATGAACTTTCCAGTATGTGTAACTGGATACTGATCTGGAGCTGAATCTGGCTATTTTTTCCCTTTTTTTCTCCTTTCCTTGTCTATAGACAGTGACTCTGATTTTAACACCAGGCAGGTTTTGAGCGGGTACCTGCTGCACCAGAAAACAGGCCCGGGGTATTTTAACTCCCGGGTCTCATTATAATCCCACGAGTGTGGTTCCCATTTGGTTGTTAACACAATGGGAAATATTGCCCACTTTGTCAGCACAATTTTTGGGAGTTAAAATACCCCGTCTTCACACTGAGAACACCCTCCATCGTGTTGTGTGGCACTACCACCGTGCTAAATGGGATAGATTCAGAACAGATCTAGCAGCTCAAAACTGGGCATCCATGAGGCACTGTGGGCCATCAGCAGCAGCAGAATTGTATTCCACCACAATCTGTAACCTCATAGCCCGGCATATCCCTCACTCTACCATTACCACCAAGCCAGGGGATCAACCCTGGTTCAACAACGAGTGTAGAAGAGCATGCCAGGAGCAGCACCAGGTGTACCTAAAAATGAGGTGCCAACCTGGGGAAGCTGCAACACAGGACTACATGCATGCTAAAAAGCGGAAGCAGCATGCTATAGACAGGGCTAAGCGATCCCACAATCAACGGATCAGATCAAAGCTCTGCAGTCCTGCTACATCCAGTCGTGAATGGTGGTGGACCATTAAACAACTAATGGGAGGAGGAAGCTCCAAGAATATCCCCATCCTCAATGATGGTGGAACCCAGCACGTGAGTGCAAAAGACAAGGCTGAAGCGTTTGCAACCAACTTCAGCCAGAGGTGCCGAGTGGATGATCCATATCGGCTTACTCCCGAGGTCCCCACCATCACAGAAGCCATTCTTCAGCCAATTCAATTCACTCCACGTGATATCAAGAAACGGCTGAGCGCACTGGATACAGCAAAGGCTATGGGCCCCGACAACATCCCGGCTATCGTGCTGAAGACTTGTGCTCCAGAACTAGCCGCGCCTCTAGCCAAGCTGTTCCAGTACAGCTACAACACTTGCATCTATCCGACAATGTGGAAAATTGCCCAGGGATGTCCTGTCCACAAAAAGCAGGACAAATCCAACCCAGCCAATTACCGCCCCACCAGTCTACTCTCAATCATCAGCAAAGTGATGGAAGGTGTCATCGACAGTGCTATCAAGCGGCACTTACTCACCAATAACCTGCTCACTGATGCCCAGTTTGGGTTCCGCCAAGACCACTTGGCTCCCGACCTCATTACAGCCTTGGTCCAAACATGGACAAAGGAGCTGAATTCCATCGGTGAGGTGAGAGTGACTGCCCTTGACATCAAGGCAGCATTTGACCGAGTCTGGCATCAAGGAGCCCTAGTAAAACTGAAGTCAATGGGAATCAGGGGGAAAACGCTCCACTGGCTGAATTCATACCTAGCACAAAGGAAGATGGTTGTGGTGGTCAATCATCACAGCCCCAGGACATCGCTGCAGGAGTTCCACAGGGCAGTGTCCTCGGTCCAACCATCTTCAGCTGCTTCATCAATGACCTTCCCTCTAACATAAGGTCAGAAATGGGGATGTTCGCTGATGACTGCACAATGTTCAGCGCCATTCGCAACTCCACAGATAATGAAGCAGTCCATGCCCACATGCAACAAAACCTGGACGACGTTCAGGCTTGGGCTGATAAGTGGCAGGTAACATTCGCGTCACAGAGGTGCCAGGCAATGACTATCTCCAACAAGCGAGAGTCTAACCACCTTCCCTTGACATTCAATGGCATTACCATCACCAAATCCCCCACTATCAACATCCTGGGGGTCACCATTAACCAGAAACGTAACTGGTCCAGCTACATAAATACTGTGGCAACAAGAGCAGGTCAGAGGCTAGGTATTCTGTGGTGAGCATCTCACCTCCTGACTCCCCAAAGCCTATCCACCATCTACAAGGCACCAAGTAAGGAGTGTGATGGAATACTCTCCACTTGCCTGGATGAGTGCAGCTCCAACAACACTCAAGAAGCTCGACACCATCCAGGACAAAGCAGCCCGCTTGATTGGCACCCAATCCACCACCTTAAACATTCACTCCCTCCACCACCGGCGTACCGTGGCTGCAGTGTGTACCATCTACAAGATGCACTGCAGCAACTTGCCAAGGTTTCTTCGGCAGCACCTCCCAAACCCGCGACCTCTTCCACCTAGAAGGACAAGGGCAGCAGTCGCATGGGAACACCACCACCTCCAAGTTCCCCTCCAAGTCACACACCATCCTGACTTAGAAGTATATCGCCGATCCTTCATCGTCGCTGGGTCAAAATCCTGGAACTCCCGACCGATCAGCACTGTGGGAGTACCATCACCACACGGACTGCAGCGGTTCAAGAAGGCGGCTCACCACCACCTTCTCAAGGGTAACTAGGGATGGGCAATAAATGCTAGCATTGCCAGCGACACCCTGATCCCATAAACGAATTTAAAAAAAGGTCAACCAGAGGCCTAATTAAAGCGGGAATACACCTCATAAAGCAAGATTGTATTCCCATTTGGCTGATTTCGCTTTGGAGTGGATGAATGAAAAAACTGCTTCAATATGAGTTGCAGGCAAGCCTAAGGGTTCTCTAAAACCTCCCTGAAGGTCCTGCAGGAAGAAGTCAGGGTGAGGAGGGAAATTTTCTTTCCAGCCAGTGGGAGTAAGATCCTAAAACATCGAGTGCACCAGGCATGAAGAGAGATTGCCAGCTCCAGGAGCATCACTCCAGGACTTGGATGCAGTGCAGGAAGCACTTCAATGACCTAACAATAGTAAAGGTGAGTAGAGCTCTTTATTTCTCCATATCTATCAATAACACATGGTAACAGTCCTTTACCCCACCCCTTCCAGCACTCTGAACAATTCCTTCTCCTCCATCACATCCTTAAGCACCCAGAAAAAGGGAACACTTTTCCACCATTATCTCATTATCATTCCAAACAAACACTCATATCTTCCTTGCTCCCTTCACAGCAGCCAAGAGCAGCATTCTCTTCACACTTGCTGCTCTTTGAAGAATCAGCGACTTCTCTCATAGCTC
Source organism: Squalus acanthias (assembly GCA_030390025.1). Taxonomy (NCBI): domain Eukaryota; kingdom Metazoa; phylum Chordata; class Chondrichthyes; order Squaliformes; family Squalidae; genus Squalus; species Squalus acanthias. Next base: position 44,881,400 of record CM059429.1, on the reverse strand, counting down.
TTTCCAGACTTCACACTCCAGACACATGCTTTCCAGTCGACATCTCCCCATTCTGTTTGCCTTTTGCTTCTTCTCTTTCTCAGCATCTGTACAACAAGCATAAGCCCCATACATCTGCACTCTCCATTGTAGGATGACACTCTCACCCTCTCTTTCTGCAGGACAAAATGGTGCACATCACAAGGGAGAAGAGTAAGACCAAGGGGAGGACCAGGCAACGTCATGAACCTCTCCGAGCTGGAGCAGCAAGCATTAGAAAACTGTGGTGCTTGTCATTTACTACTGTCCAATCTCTCAGTCCCATCCTAACTCTTGTCCTTCTCTTTCCTCTAGATCCTTCTCAGCAGTCTGCAGAAGAAGACACCTCAGAGGAGGAGAATCCTTCTGAGGAGGCACCATCACGTGCTGCATCACTCTCAAGCACCAGCACAGAGACTGGTACCCTGGCTGGATTAGTGAGTGAGTTAGAGGGGTCTGCATGTGGTGAACATCCATCACTAGTGAGCAGCAGGATGTATTGGTGGCCTGGACAGCCCAGGAGACAGCTCGCCAGAGGGTGAGGTCCTCTTCCCAACTCTGCTAAGAAGGACAGAGATGAGGATTTCAGGACTCAGCATTGAGGAGAAAACTGCTTGCTTTATGCAAGCAGTTATATGAACTATTGAATGGTCTGCCAAGGAGTTACCACACCAAGGAGGAATCCGCTTCTAGCCTGTCTGATGTCATCTCACATCGGCACTCTGCACACTGGAGTGTGTGGCCACCTTGGGGATGCTGCAGCCGGGCCTGCACAACAGTAGTCAATGATCAAAGCCTTTGCGGCTTTGGTGGAATCTCAAACGGCTGCCATGCAGGTTCACAGTTGCACCTTGGAGAGACAGATTTCTACCTTAGACAGATTGGTGGACTGGATAGGGACTTTCAAGGAGTCACTCACCTTTTGTAGTCTGCTCTCATGCAGATCAGTGGATGTGACGAGCCGCAGCCCAATGGAAGTAGCGGTGCCACAATGTGAGCGGCACAAATTTACCTTTCTCAGGATGTCCGCACATCTGCAACATCGCCACCCCTTCAGTCAATACCAACCATTGTGCCAGAAAGCCAGTTGGGCCAGCTGGCCCAGCAGCAGCCAAAGTCTGCAGGTGGATCCTCTCAGGCTTGAGCTCGCAGAAGTCGCCGACCACGAGCATCTCAAGGATCCCCACATGAGCAACAGCAGCGTTCCACCAATTCTTCTGAAGCCACTGGGGGAGAACCCCGTCGTAGTAGTTCAGTTGGTGAACCTTCTTTTAATAAAAGCACTATGGGTTGATCACTTGGGTGACAAAATAATTCACTACAATATTGTGTTTGGAATTAAAATCTTCCACTTTATCACATTTGGGACTTTGATCTACAGTTTTTTTAATTGAAATTTCTTAGTCTGCATTGTCAGAATGTCATTGATATAGAGGTTATATGAAATGTTTCTTAATGCAGAATCAAGGGAGTGGTGAAGGGGAACAAGGACTGTTAATGCAGAGGGGCTTTCTGTCATTTTTCAGGTAAGGGGATTGAGCAGGTCACTGAAAGTGCTGTTCTATCAACTGCTCCTTGGCCTCTCTAGGTGCAACGTGGTCTACTGGCCTTCCTTCTTGTGGTTCTCACCTTCATCCAGTTCTTCTTTGTTTGATGAAGCTTCTTCTTGTTTGTGTGTCTCCTCCAACTCCAATCCTCTTTGCATTGCCAGGTTGTGCAGAATGCAGCACATTACAATGATGTGGGCCACTTTGTCTGGGCTATACTGTAAGGAGCCCCTAGAGTGATCAACGTACCTGAACCTATACTTCAAAATGCCAATGGTATGCTCTATGATATTGCTGGTGGTCCCATGGCTCTGATTGTACCTGCGTTGTTCATGGTATGGTTGCGGAGGTGTGTTATCAGCCACATGTGTAGGGAGTATCACTTGACCCATAGCAGCCATCTTCTGGCATTCTTGGCTGGGTGAAAAAATTGTGGGGGATGGATGAGTGTCAAAGGATGAAGGCATTTTGGCAGCTGCCAGCTAAACTGGCACACCTCTTGCATTATCCTACCATGGTGATCACACAACAGTTGTACTTTGATGGAGTGCAAGCCCTTCCTATTGACAAAAGCTCCTGGCTCGTCTTCTAGTGCCTTGATAGCTATATGAGTGCAGTCTATTATGGCCTGGACATGAGGAAGCCAGCCAGTGCTTCAAATTCCAGAACTCTTTCATTTTGGCTGTAGGCATCCATTGCGAAGGTAATGTACTGGTTTCCTCTTGCAAACAGGACATTGGTGAACTGCTTGATGTTGCTGGGCACTGCAGACCAGGAGATGCAGGTGATGTCACCTGTAACTGCCTGGAAGAAGCCAACGTGAAAAAATTAAGGGTGGTGACTTTGACAGCCACTGGCAAAGCACGGCCCTCTGGTCCAGCAGTCTATACTATAAAAGACTGCATAGCTCAGCAACAGCCTGCCTGGTGAAGCACCGCCTCCTCATGCAGTACTCCTCAGAGATAACCAAGAAACTGAGTCGGCCTATAGACCATGTGGGCTGGGCAGGCCTTTTTATACCAGATCCTCTCACCCGCTGTCTTCTAACAAGCCCACATCTGCTGGTTGTCGAGGTTTCTGTTGTTGCTGCTGCTTTTACTCCTCTTTCTCTGATTGTTCGTTCATCCAATGATGTGAAGCAAAAACAGCACCCCATGATAAGTAGTGAATGCTTAATCAGAGTAAGGGGGAAAAAAATCAGAAAATGTAAGCTCCAAGTTCAGAACTATCTTGGAAATCTACTACTCACAATAGCACAGATCCCAATGATGTGAGTGCTTGCAGGTGAATGGCTTCCAGTAATGTCAGTCAGTTTGTTGAAGCCAATCCCACAAGATTTTACTCAGCGGGTTGGCAGGACTTCTGACTCGCCCAGTTAAAATCGTGTTGGGGTCCCAATAACATCCAAGTACCCTAATTTGCATTTAATAATGAGGCACTGTCTGTTTCCGGTTTGCCACCCAAGTTAACTCCCAAGTTAAAATTGCGGTCCGCTGGTTTTCCGGCAGAAACAGAGTGGTAAGTCGATTTTCACTATTTTAAGCAGTTTAGGCGGGGTGAGTTAAAGCAGGACCACTGAGTTTAACTAAAGCACTGCTGTTCTGGTTGAAAAGAACTAACTAAGCAGAGACCATGATCAAATCGGGGACTCTTCAGATCTCTATAGTTCACTACAACTATGCAGTGTCAGAAGGTTGTACTTTTACCTGATTTTTGTTGTGAACATTTAAGCATGTTTTATAATTGAAAAAGTGACTTGGCTACACATTTGTGCTTTGATGGGATTTTTTTTCTTTCTTCTAGCATAAAATTCAATGTAATGTTTATTATAACTATATATTCAATCTGTGAATTTATCCACTTTCTTCTATCCTCTACACTTTATGATTTCTCTACTATAGTCCAATGAATGTGGTAGGTAAACATTCTCTAGTATAAGTTGACACAAATTTCTCATAGCACACTCCAGATCACCAATCCATAGGAATTGATAAATAAATTATAATTGCTTCAGAAGTTTGCCATATTTTAATAACAATGACTAGCAACTACAAATACAAACAATACAAATTTTCAATGAAATTTAGAAATAGAAATACATAGAAGTTACAACACGGAAACAGGCCATTCGGCCCAACTAGTCTGTGTTGACGTCTTGAATGTTGATATAATATCTGTCTCAATCACTAACCTTGGAAGTGAACTCCACACCACCACAACTCTGTGTAAAGAAGTTCTCCTGCCCTCTGTTCTAAATCTCTTACATTTAATCTTGTATCTGGGACCTCTCGTTATTGGCCCCACAACTACTGGAAACACATGGTTTTGGGGTATAGTGGAGGTATCACAATTGTGTGGGGTAGGCTGGATGGACCAGAGGGTTTTTTCCTGTCTGTCATTGTTTATATGTTCATACATGCTACACTCCCCACTAGACTGTTCCACTCTCCTCCACATGCTCTGTTGCCCACTAGACTGTTGCACTTCCCACTAGACTGCACTACTCCCTAGACTGATCCACTCCATAATAGACTGCTGCACTCCCCGCCAAATGCTCTACTCCAGACTGGACTGCTCCATTTCCCTCCACACTCTCCAACCCCTACTAGAATGCTCCAGTATTATTCTACATTAAAGAAGTCTTACTCATTTTGATGTGCTGGTGATAATATATTATTTCTAGCACATTAAAGGGGTGGTTCAGGGAGCATACAACAATATACTATTTGAATTAGGTAATATTTGCTACACTGTGGCTGATGAACGTATTTTGCAACAATTCATCAATCTTGTATTCTAATAGCAATTCTGGTCATTCCTCTTTCATTTATCAGTCCTCACCTGCCAATAAAGCTTGACGTGTTTGCTGATGTTCTGTTCCTTTGCTCCATGCAGCCAATAAATGTAGTCAGCAATCATAGCACTTCTAATGGTAAAATAGAATACACAAACAAAGTAATGCTACACATAGTGCTCAAACCTGCAATACTACAGACTCTCTACTGCTGTCCTTGGGAAGTGTGCTTTGTGAAGAGTGTTTAACCGTAGCCTACTACATACAGATTTATATTGAATACGATTTATATCGTAAGCCAAAGGTTAGCATTTCTCTGTCAATGAAGCAGTTATAAGCAATTGTGAACATACCACAAATTATGTAATTTTCAGACAATCAAAATAACGATTAGTCAATAAAATTGCTTTATTACTGGGTCACCTGTTAATGCCAAACAGGGTTATTACACATTCTGTGCCAAAAATGAATACCAGCTGGAGCCACTGTGAGCATATAAAATGCAGTTAGCATTGATTTAAGATATGTTTAGCTGCTTTCTGGAGCTGATTTTTGTAAGGATCATGGGGAAGAAATTTCTGGTCGTGTGGGGGGTGCAGGTTACATTTCCTGTGCCTGTACCAAGGCACCCCCGATATTGCGCCTCTGGCCTCATTTCAATGGAGCCAGAGTGGCGTGAACATGCAGCCGGCGAAGAGTAAACCAAAACTGGGCTGCTGCTAGCGTCACAGCGGCCCTCAGGTGGGGTGGGGGTTCGAGAGATATGATGCTGGGGAGGAGGGTTGGAGCCTGCTCCTCCCGGCTCCACATTCAGGTAAGTAAATTTCAAAATCTTACTTTTTTGGTAGCAGGCGGTCCCAAAGTCTGGTTTTACTCAGCGCAGCCAGGGCCGTCATTGGTGTCTCAGGGCAAACCAATCTTGCAGCGGGGGTCTCAAACAGGCGTTAGGCCCCTTAGTTGCATATGCAAAGGGCCTAATGCCTGTTTCAGGCATGGGCCCTGGACGCCTATTTTTTTCCTTCACCAATATGGCTGGTAGTGCACCTCCGGACGGAAATGTGCGTGAGTTTCCTACCGGCCATATTGGGGGCTTAGTAGGCAGGTTAGCGCCCATAAAATGGGCACTGCGCAGCCGCATTTATAGACCTATGTATTGAAAGTGGTGGTGTTCTAACCAACATGACAACAAAATTTCTTTTCCTGGTCTGTATTCCTGTACCATCTTTTTCTAGCACAAACACACAGCCTTCTTTATTGAATCATGAAGTTTAGCTTTTGGCTTCTTCAGCTTATTGTCATATTCCGTCCCAATGCTGATCATGCACAAAATATTACTCTATATCTGCAGTATCAGTTCTTTCCTTATTAAAAAAAAAATTGTTTTCGTCTTTTATAGTGCATTCGCACTACAAGCCTAATGTTGGTGCAAATGGTTTTAGCTTTGCACCAACATTAAGCTTGCACGGACCCTGCCATGGCAGCAGTTTGGGAGCTCATCTTGGAGCATTCCCAGGCTACCTTGAGAATTTTGCCAAAACACTATCCGATAGCAGGCATGGCTTCCGGTTTGGGCCTCCTGAACGCCCCAAAATCAAGGAGATGTAAGATAACTTAAGACAGCTGCCTAGATGTTCCCTGTGTGAAATGTGCACCGTGAAATCTTTGGCCCTACAAGGGCCTCAAGCTGCCAGCTCAGAGGAGCAGGATGCCACTCCAATTTTTCAGAACCTGTTTGGGGCGAGCACCTCTGTTGCACCTCTACAGGCACAAGCCACATACCCTGAATATTAAAATGACCCTATCTTCAGGATTTGGGATGGGTTAACGGCCTTTACAAGTTGTGGATGGAAGTCCTTCTGGTAGCAGAGCAGGAATGCAGCAATTTTGAACCCATTGAGTGTAAATAGGATGTGAAGTTTCAAAGTGACTCCTAAGTGGAACTAAGTGAGTCTCCTTCCACTAGTTGGGCCCTGACACTGGATTTAAGTTGCACTTGCACTGTAAATGCAGCATCAGTCAGAAGTGAAACCACTTCACACCAACGTTACAGTTGTAGTGTAAATGGCCCTCTTTTGTCTTTTTTCCCCCAATGGGGATAGATTTGCTTCTCTTAATAGTTCAATGATATAAAAATTAGAATCATCTTGGTTGCCCTTCTTTGGATTGTTTCCCTTTACCTACATTTTTTTTGTAAGTATGATAACCATACTAATGCTTCAAAGTGCCATTATGATTTCTATTTCATGGATCTACATGGCTACATATTGCCCATCTTTGCAACTGCTGTTGCACACTGGCAATACCATTAATATTTTCTATTTTCCGTGCCATATAATTTCTAAAAGCTAGTGGACACGTACAAAAAGCAATCAATTAGGCTAATGGAATGTTGGCCTTTATCGCAAGAGGGCTAGAATACAAAGGGGAGGAAGTTATGCTTCAGTTGTATAGAACCTTGGTCAGACCCATCTGGAGTACTGCATTCAGTTCTGAACACCGCATCTCAGAAAGGATATATTGGCCTTGGAGGGGGTGCAGCGCAGATTCACCAGAATGATACCCAGGCTAAAAGGGTTAAATTATGAGGACAAGTTGCATAAACTTGGCTTGTATTAGCTTGAGTATAGATTATTGAGGGGTGATCTAATGGAGGAGTTTAAAATGATAAAAAGGATTTGATAGAATAGATAAAGAAAAACTATTTCCTCTGGTGGGAGAATCCAGAACAAGGGGACATAATCTTAAAATTAGAGCCAAGGCCATTCAGGTGTGAAATCAGGAAGCACTTCTTCACACAAAGGGTAGTAAAAATCTAGAACTCTCTCCCACAAAAGGTGGTGGATGCTGGGTCAATTGAAACTTTCAAGCCTGAGATCGATACATTTTTATTAGGTATGGGTATCAAGGGATATGCAGCAAAGGCAGAAAAATAGGGTTGAGGTACAAATCAGCCATGATCTAATTGAATGGCAGAAAAGGCTCGAGGAGCTGAAGGGCCAACTCCTGTTTCTATGTTCCTATGTACCCACTTAAGTCTCCTTAGCTGACAGAAACATTCAAAATATTTGAAATAATTTTTTGTGCTAAAATCTGATTTAAGATGATTTGGATCAAACTATCCAATATTCTTTAGCATCTATCCACATACATATAGGTTGGTAACTAGGTTTTTTATGATCAAATAAGATTTTTTCTTTGTAGCAGTAGTTGTCATTTTTGACAATTTGATTCTGTATTCCCTGGATAAAGTATGATATGCAACTGGGAAAACAGAAGGGATGCCTGTCCCTTTGAGTGCTTTTCAGGTTGGAACTTCATGTTCCCCCTGCCTTCGTGCATTCTTCAGGATTGTAAAACCCACGCTATTCCTGACAAAGTCGCTTCTTTCGGGTTTATCTTTGTTCTCTTTTATCTTTATGGTGCTGTCATTTACTATGATCTTGGCCTTTCAACTTTATCTCTCAATAATAAAAAAAATTCATAAGATCTCCCGTTTGTCTGCATTCAGTCCTTTCATTCAGAGGAAACATCTTAGCGTACGGATCTATTAAGAATTGGTGTCCACTCCCTGTTACTTTATTGTTGGGATCTATTATAAACTTTTCTCTCCTTTCATTTTTTATTAATATACAGAGTTAGACCCTGTAGAGTATATTTTATTATTCCACCAGGATAGTATACATTAATGCCATCAATAGTTCAAAATCATTTTATAACCCAAAAGAAGATTTAACAATACTTAAAATGTTCTGATCTACTAAAGCTTCAGGTGCTTTAATAGATCCTGGGTTGCGCTCCAGTATAGTTCTATCATGGTCTCCAGGATCATTGTGGCATGCTGCAAGCTCCACAATTTTGCCATCCAAAAAGGACTTCTTCTTATGGACCAGGACGTTAAGAGAGGGTGACCAAAGGTAGTAGGGCCAGCAGGCTGATGAGGCCTTGCTGTAAAAAGATCTGTTCTAGAAAGAAAAGAAAGAACTTGCATTTATATAGAAATGCTGATGACACAGTGAGCCTCATTGTATTGGTGCAGTTTGGTGCTTCTTGGTTTCTGTAGCCGGATCAGAAGTCACTGCTTAGAGGTTAGCCCTCATCACTGAACTGCCTTGGACGTTTAAAAGATCAGTAGATTTCTTGACAATTACAAAATGAAGGAATTGTGACAGCTCCCTGCGTAGCAGGCATTTACATACATGAGGATGTGGTTGGAATTGCACACCAGCTGCACATTAAGGGAATTAAACTATTTCCTGTCAACATAGTTAATAGCATTCTGGAAAGGGGTGCATATGGTAACGCGTCCCTGTCGATGGCCCCATGAATCTGGGGAAATCCACCTAAACATAGTGCCCTTTCCTGCTGATGTGCCAGTTCCATCAGAAAAATAGTTAAATTAAAAATCCGTAACCTGCTTCTTGTAGCTGTGTGCAGCCAATTAGCTAATATGACACTTATCCCCAATAAGTGCTAATATAACACATCTGTGATACTACCTGAAACAACCCTGTGGTTTAGAGGTTGAGTTCTCCTATGATTCTCACTGACACTAGCAGTGCAATTGCTCAGGTTCATGTGGGCACCAGGTCTGGAACAAGCAGCTGCCACAACTCTCTTAAGGCCTCCCATGAGAAGCACAGCTATGACAACTTAAGATAGGAGCACCAGGATCAGTAGACCTGATATAATGGGTATCTGCAGGATAGTGCTAACTGGTGCCTATGGTGGCTGATCCATCTCATCAAATATTCCTCATGATCCTCCACGTATTCCTTCTCATAACAGAGATAAAGGCGAAAACCACAGGGAAAGGACATTGTTGGAGTAATGCAATGACTGCTGGGTTCTAAAATTAAATGCAGTATTCCAGCACTCCTCTACTTTTGGCCAACATAGCTGCAGGTCAAATAATTTGAAAATAAATGGCGTTCAGGAATCACAACTGTACCAAAATGGGCCCTTGCAGTACTTCCAGTTTCTTACTGCCACGAGCAACCAGAAAATCCATGTTTGTACTGTCATTGTTTTTTGGAGGAGCCCAGGCAGTGGGGGAGGAAAATAAGAGTGTTGCACACTCTTTACACTAGTATTTACATGCAAGGAGTGCATTTTTTCCCCAGAGTTATAAGCACCCATATTGGAGGTGGAATAAATACTGATGGGCTTTGTGACTGGAGCAGATTCAGCCACATTTTCTTGCCTAAATACAGTAGGAAACCCAGAGGAAAATCTATCCTTATGTATTTTAACATCTTGGCATGGGAGTCTGACAGTCGCTTTAAATGCTAGGTACTACTAGTTGCTTCCTCAAGCTTCAGAGAATGGTATAAAACTTTTGCATTGGGCGCTGAACGGGCATGATATTGGGAGTATTCCCGCAGCGCCTGCTCAATATGGCAGTTGGGAAGCCTGATCTACTTTCAGGTTCGGGCCTCTACATTTTCTCACCATTGAACTGTAGGTGAAGAGGAAACCTGCTTGTCTGGCAGGTAAGGCTTGTTTGGGGGTTGGGGGTTGGGGGGGGGAGAGCACTCCTGCTTTTCCTGGCAACACAAAAAATCTTTTTTTAAATACCTACCTTTTGGGAGAGTCCACCAGCAGTTACTACAGCTCCAACTGCTTTTATTTTGTACATTTCTTATTTTGATTGGACCATTTGTAGTAGTGCTGTATTATTGGTGCCCACCTCTTGGGAGAGGCACTTATAGTGCTGTCTCTTTCATATTAATGCCAGCAAAAACTTGAGTCAGATTTGTGACGGGGCAGTCTGTGATTCTTTGTAGCTCATTTAATAGACACCTGTGGGTTTATAAATAGCAGCCTTCTCCCAATTCACCAGTCAGTTTGAAGCCATCGGGTTTATGGTGTTATAGAGTTTGTGGTAGTGAACTGCTACATAAGACCTAAGGGACCATATTTGAAGGGTCAGTTTCATGTTCACTATCTGTGCAGAAAATGTACCTTTGTTATTTTTGATATTCCAAGAATAATAAATTCTGTAATTACTGCAGATCTACTGTTTGTATTTGATTCTGTTGAATGCTCAATCAATTCAATTAAGTTTGTAGTCTAAGCCATGGTTTGATACAGTATTTATTCTTACACCTTCCAAAGTTGAGGAAAGCAAACGGTAGCACATGATAAATCCAGTAAACTGAAAATGACAATGTTTGACACAATAGCAAAATACTGCGGATGCTGGAAATCTGAAATAACAACAGAAAATGCTGGAAGCACTCAGCAGGCCAGGCAGCATCCGTGGAGAGAGAAACAGAGTTAATGTTTCAGGTCTGGGACCCTTCTTCAGAACTGGAAAAGACTAGAGATGTAACAGATTTTAAGCAGGTGCAGAGATAGGGAGGGGAGGATCTGAAGGAACAGTTTGTGCTAGGGTAGGAGGCAGGAAAGATTGAATAACAATGTTTGACCCCTGGGCTCAGTACATTTACTTAGATTTTGGACAAGTAAAAACGCCTTCTGAATTATAGGGAGCCTACAAGGGTGGTCTGTGACACGAAGGGCAGGATTTTCCTTTTCCTGCCATGACCCTGGCCTAGTCCCTCAGTTGAGTATTATCATGTATTTTTGGTGAGATCTAAGGGAGATGTCAGCAACCTGGACTCTGCAAGTGGATCTCACGAAGATCCAGGTGGAAAGAAAGATAAAGGGGCCATAGGCCCCTTAAGACTGGAACGTTTTCCACTGAAGTCCTCGATTTCATCAGGTAAGCTATCAGGATGAACTGATAGGCCCAGGCCCTCCATTTACAGCATCTGGGCCTGTACTACCGTTACCCCAGGCATACCGCCACCTTTCACCAAGTGGTCTTGGGGAGTGGCAGCAAGAGGGGAAGATGGGAGGAAAATGGGTCAGCAACCTGCCCACCCTCCCCCAACACTAGCATTTATATGTACTGGACACGGAACTGGCAGCAAGCATTGGTCCCAGCTGGAGCAGAGGTTCAGAAAGTGAGGTTGGGACAGGAAGGCAGTGGTAGGCTTCGCTGCCCGTTTGTCCCCGTTATATACGTTGCTATCCTCCAAGTCACACATCATCCTGACTTGGAAATGTATGGCCGTTCCCTCATCGTCGCTAGGTCAAAATCCTGGAACTGCCTACCTAACAGCACTGTGGGAGTACTTTCACCACACGGACTGCAGCAGTTCAAGAAGGCAGCTCACCACCACCTTCTCAAGGGCAACTAGGAATGCGCAATAAATGCTGGCCTTGCCAGTGACGCCCACATCCCGTGAATGAATAAACATTTTTTTTAAATCCTGCCTAATTGGTGATGAGTATTTCTTATCTCTTAGGACTGAGGGCTAAGTTACAGTGAACACCTATAGCATATAATTAAATTAAAACTAGCTAAACTTATTTTAATAAATTTAATAAATTAAACAAGGTTATAACCTAGTTTACCTAGATTAAAAACTATAAATAGAAAATTGATTGATAGTGACGTAATTAATTAAATAAAATACAATAGAGATGGCAGGGCAGGTGATGTGTTGCAGCTGTAGCATGTGGGAGCTGGGGGACCCCAGTGTGGTCCAGGGCGACCACATCTGCAGTAAGTGTCTGCAGCTCGAGGAACTTCGGCTCAGAGTTGATGAGCTGGAGTCTGAGCAGCAGACATTGCGATACATCAGGGAGGGAGAAAGTTACTTGTTCCAGGAGGCAGTCACACCCCTTAGGTTAAATACTTCAGATTTGGTCCGTGGTTAGGGACAGGAGGGTGTGACTACAAGTGAGGCAGGTATGGGGATCCAGGAGGTAGCATTGGAGGAGCCTCAGCCCTTGCACTTGTCCAACAGGTACGAGGTACTTGCTCCCTGTGTGGACGAGAGCAGGGAACTGCAGGGAGGATGAGCAAACTGACCACGGCACCATGGTACAGGGGGCCATTCAAGTTGGGGGAATAAAAAGATATGTTGTAGTGGTAGGGGACAGTATAGTTAGGTGGATGGATACTATTTGCTCTGCAGCCGAGAGCGTGAATCCTGAAGGCTGTGTTGCCTGCCCAGGTTAAGGACATCTCCTCTGGGCTGGAGAGGAACTTGGAGTGGGAGAGGAAAGATGCAGTTGTCGTGGTCCATGTAGGTACCAACGACATAGGTAGGACAAAGAAAGAGGTTCTGCTGAGGGAGTATGAGCAGCTAGGGACTAAATTAAAAAGCAGAACCACAAAGGTAATAATCTCTGGATTACTACCTGAGCCACAAGCAAATTGGCATAGGGTAAATAAGATCAGAGAGATGAATGCATGGCTCAAAGATTGGTGTGGGAGAAATGGGTTTCAATTCATGGGGCACTGGCACCAATACTGGGGAAAGAGGAAGTTGTTCCGTTGGGACGGGCTTCACTTGAACCATGCTGGGACCGGTGTCCTGGCGAATCGAGTAACTAGGGCTGTAGATAGGGGGGGGGAGGGTTCAGGTGAGGGGAAATTTAAAAGGTAAAAGAGGAAGGAGAAGGCAATAGTGCAGGGTAGCGATAGGGGTAATGATAACCAGGGTGTGACAGGAAGGGACAGAGCGTATAAATATAAGGGTGCACCAGACAGTAGAGTCAGAGTTGGGAAAAATGGTAAAAAGACAAAATTAAAAGCGCTTTATCTGAATGCACGCTGCATTCGTAACAAGATAGATGAGTTGACGGCACAAATAGAAATAAATGGGTATGATCTGATAGCCATTATAGAGACATGGTTACAAGGTGAAAAAGGCTGGGAACTGAATATTCAGGGGTATTTGACATTTCGGAAGGATAGGCAGAAAGGAAAAGGAGGTGGGGTAGCTCTGTTAATAAAGGATGAGATCAGTGCAGTAGTAAGAAATGATATTGGCTCAGAAGATCAAGATGTAGAATCAGTTTGGGTGGAGATAAGAAATAATAAGGGAAAGAAGTGGTAGGAGTAGTCTGTAGGCCCTGTCTGTCTGTGTGGAGTTTGCACATTCTCCCCGTGTCTGCGTGGGTTTCCTCCGGGTGCTCCGGTTTCCTCCCACAGTCCAAAGATGTGCGGGTTAGGTTGATTTGGCTATGATAAATTGACCCTTAGTGTTAGGGGGGGATTAAATATGTGGGGTTATGGGGATAGGATGGGATATGTTAGGGGGAATTAAATACGTGGGGTTACGGGGGTAGGGTGGGATATGTGTACTGTGGGGATTAAAGCAGGGACAGGGTACTGGATTTGGATGATCAGCCTTGATCGTATTGAATGGTGGAGCAGGCTCGACGGGCCGAATGGCCTACTCCTGCTCCTAGATTCTATGTTTCTATGCCCCCTAACAGTAGCTACACTGTAGGATAGAGTATAAATCAAGAATTAATGGAGGCTTGTAAGAAAGGTACTGCAATAATCATGGGCGATTTTAATCTTCATATAGATTGGACAAATCAAATTGGCAAAGGTAGCCTTGAGGAAGAGTTCACAGAGTGTATTTGGGATGGTTTCTTAGAACAATACATTGTGGAACCAACCAGGGAGCAGGCTATTTTAGATCTGGTAATGTGTAATGAGATAGGATTAATTAAAGATCTCATAGTAAAGGATCCTCTAGGGAAGAGTGATCATAGCATGTTAGAATTTCAAATTCGGTTTGAGGGTGAGAAACTTGGGTCTCAAACCAGTGTCCTGAACCTAAATAAGGCCAATTACAAAGGTATGAAGACAGAGTTGGCTAAAGTGGACTGTGAAAATAGATTAAAGGGTAAGACGGTAGATAAGCAGTGGCAGGCATTTAAGGAGATATTTCATAACTCACAGCAAAGATATATTCCAGTGAGAAAGAAAGGCCCTAAGAGTAGAATGAACCATCCATGGCTAACTAAGGAAGTTAAGGATGGTATCAAATTGAAAACAAAGGCATACAATGATGCAAAGATTAGTGGTAGGCCAGGGGATTAGGAAATTTTTAGAAACCAGCAAAGGACGACTAAAAAAATTATAAAGGGAGAGAAGATAGATTTTGAGAGTAAACTTGCAAGAAATATAAAAACAGACAGCAAGAGCTTCTACAGGTATATAAAAAGTAAGAGAGTAGCTAAAGTAAACATTGGACCCTCAGAGGATGAGACTGGGGAATCAATAATGGGAAACAGGGAATTGGCAGAGACTTTGAACAAATATTTTGTATCGGTCTTCATGGTAGAAGACACTAAAAGCATTCCAATAATAGATAATCAAGGGGCTATAGGGAGGGGGGAACTTAAAATAATCATCATCACTAGAGAAAAAGTAGTAGGCAAACTTATGGGACTAAAGGTGGACAAGTCCCCTGGACCTGGTGGCCTGCATCCTAGGGTCTTAAAAGAAGTGGCTGCAGAGATAGTGGATGCATTGGTTGTAATCTACCAAAATTCCCTGGATTCTAGAGAGGTCCCAGCGGATTGGAAAACCGCAAATGTAACACCCCTATTCAAGAAAGGAGGGAGACAGAAAGCAGGAAACTATAGACCAGTTAGCCTAACATCTGTCATTGGGAAAATGCTGGAGTCCATTATTAAGAAAGTAGTAGCAGGACATTTAGAAAATCATAATACAGTCAAGCAGAGTCAGCATGGTTTTATGAAAGGGAAATCATGTTTGACAAATTTGCTAGAGTTCTTTGAGGATGTAACGAGCAGGGTGGATAAAGGGGAACCAGTAGATGTAGTGTATTTGGATTTCCAGAAGGCATTCGATAAGGTGCCACATAAAAGGTTACTGCACAAGAGCTCATGGGGTTGGGGTAATATATTAGCATGGATAGAGAATTGGCTAACTAACAGGAAAGAGAGAGACGGGATAAATAGGTCATTTTCAGGTTGGCAAACTGTAACTAGTGGGGTGCCACAGGGATCAGTGCTGGGGCTCAGCTGTTTACAATCTATATTAATGACTTGGATGAAGGGACTGAGTGTAATGTAGCCAAATTTGCTGATGATACAAAGATAGGTGGGAAAGCAAGTTGTGAAGAGGACACAAAGAATAGATAGATTAAGTGAGTGGGCAAAAATTTGGCAGATGGAGTATAATGTGGGAAAATGTAAGGTTATCCACTTTGGTAGGAAAAATAAAAAAGCAAATTATTATTTAACTGGAGACTACAAAATGCTGCAGTACAGAGGTATCTGGGGGTCCTTACATGAAACATAAAAAGTTAGCATGCAGGTACAGCAAGCAATTAGAAAGGCAAATGGAATGTTGGCCTTTATGCAAGGGGGATGGAGTATAAAAGTAGGGAAGTCTTACTACAACTGTACAGGGTGTTGGTGAGACCACACCTGGAGTACTGCATACAGTTTTGGTCTCCTTATTTAAGGAGGGATATACTTGCATTGGAGGCAGTTCAGAGAAGGTTCACTAGGTTAATTCCTGAGATGAAGGGGTTGTCTTATGAAGAAAGGTTGAGCAGGTTGGGCCTATACTCATTGGAGTTTAGAAGAATAAGAGGTGATGTTATTGAAACATATAAGATTCTGAGGGGGCTTGACAGGATAGATGCAGAGATGATGTTTCCCCTCATGGGGGAATCTAGAACTAGGGGGCATAGTTTCAGAATAAGGGGTCGCCCATTTAAAACGGAGATGAGGAGGAATTTCTTCTCTCAGAGGGTCGTGAATCTTTGGAATTCTCTACCCCAGAGAGCTGTGGAGGCTGGGTCATTGAATATATGTAAGGTGGAGATAGACAGATTTTTGAAAAACAGGGGAGTCAAAGGTTATGGGGAGCGGGCAGGAAAGTGGAGTTGAGGTCAAGACCATGATCTTATCGAATGGCGGAGCTGGTTCGAGGGGCCAAATGGCCTACTCCTGCTCCTATTTCTTATGTTCTTATGAAAGAAAGTAAGAGAACGAAAGACTTGCATTTATATAGCGCTTTTCATGACCTCAGGACATCCTAAAGCGCTTTACAGCCAATGTAATACATTTTGAAGTGTAGTCACTGTTGTTATGTAGGAAATGGATGGAAGCTTGAGGCATGCCAGAATTGTTCATAGGTGGACAGGAGACGCCATTACAGGACATGTAATAACTGCATTGGGACAGATAGGAACAGAAACACAAGAGGGGTGGTATCACGTAGGTGGTTCTGGAGCAGAGGTACTGGAAGAAAATGAAATGGTTGATCGTATCGAAGATCATGGAGAATTTGAGGACAAGGACAAGGATGGATAACATGCAGCAGCTGCAGTCACAAAAATGTCTTGGTGACTTCGACCAAAGCTGTATTAGTAGAGTGGGCAGGATGGAAGCCAAAGCGATTTGAGCTGCGAGTGGTGGGAGAAGTGAGCAATGGTGACACAGCTTTCAAGAATATTAAAGAGGAAGGAAAAGTTATAGATGGGCAGTAGTTGGGGACAGCAGCGAGGTTAAGGGTGAGTTTTCCAGCAGAAGTGATAACAGCACTTTTGAACAGGGGAGACTAATGCTTGTGGAAAGGTAGCAATGTACAATGTCAGCAAAGCAACAGGAGCAGTTAGAGAAACAAAGTAACAGAGAGAGTAACAGGTAGAGAGAGGACAACAGTGAGAAAAGGAGAGAGTAATGGGGAAAATGCAGAGCAAAAGGAGAGAGTAACAGAGAGACAGGGAGAGATTAACAGAAACAGAAGGGGGAAGAGATAAAATATCTAGAGCTGGCCAAAGGGGCAAGTTGCCAGTGCTATCTATTCAGAGGGCAAGCCATATCAAATTTCCTAACAGGAGTGCCTCCTACGAGTGACATTTGAAAGGCTTGCCAAGAGAGCTTGGCCTGTGGCACAGTTGGCTAAAGAACATTGGGGGGAAAATTCAGTTGATTAGCGCCTCCCGTTAGCGCCCTAAGAGGGCACTAACGGGGCACAAAGCAACTAGCACCTGAGCGCAGCGATGTTTGCGCCGCTCGCGAAATTGACCAGACATTTTGCGGCGGCATTAAACACTACCGCCATGATCTCCTGCGCCCGCAGATCGTGGCGTCAGTCGAGCGTGCAATGCCCCGGTGGCGCCCCGGACCGGATATTGAGTGGCGCCCATGCCTTTCCGCCTGCCACTAGCAACGACAGGTAGAGGGGAATGTTTTGCAGCCGGGAAGGGGCTGGGGGAGCGCTATTTAAAGGCGACCGCTTCCTGCCTTTTTTGGTCGCTGACATTTTTGCACCATGCATTCGGAGAGACTTCTGGAGAGATTCAACGCTGTGTGAAGGAGTTTTGGGTCCTGAGCAGCACTTTGCAGGTTCATTTTGATTTGACCTTCCTTGCATCGATTTAGAAGAGACTATGGGGGCTGCACTGATTCGGGGCGTCATCCTGCACCTGCAGAATCGGAGGCATCAGAGACGCAGAGAGAGAGTGGCAAATATGACCAGAGGGAGGAGGGCCAACAGGCCTCTGCACAGGAGACCTTACCCTCCCAGGGTATTCCGGGAGCAATTCTCCTACATTCATTTGTCTGAGGAGCAGTGTTTGCGCAGGCTGCGCTTCAGCAAGGAGGTGGTCACTGAACTTTGCCACCTGCTGCAACCAGACTGCAGCCTCAACTGAGGACCAGGACGTCTCTGTCGGTGGCAGTGAAGGGGACAGTGGCTCTGAATTTTTATGCCAGCGGCTCCTTTCAAGCATCTACTGGGGACATCGCCAATATCTCCCAGTTCGCTGTCCATTGTTGTATCCGGGAGGTGACAAATGCCCTGTATAAAAGGAGACACCAGTACATCTCTTTCCCCATGACCCGGGCCAAACAGCATGAACGCGCATGTGGCTTTGCTAGGATAGCGGACTTTCCCATGGTGAACGGCGCCATTGACTGCATGCATGTGGCATTGCGGGCACCGCATGAAAATGCAGAGGTATTCCAAAACTGCAAGGGCTACCACTCCTTAAATGTGCAGTTGGTCTGTGACCACAAACAGCTCATACTCGCAGTCAATGCCTGCTATCTTGAGACTTCGGCAGTAGTAAAAGCATCGGGAGCAGCTGGAGAGTGCGAGACTTCGGCAGTAGTTAAAGCAGCGGGAGCGGCTAGAGAGCGCGAGACTTCGGCAGTAGTTAAAGCAGCAGGAGCCCAGGAGAGCGCGAGACTTCGGCAGTAGTTAAAGCAGCAGGAGCGGCTAGAGAGCGAGACTTCGGCAGTAGTTAAAGCAGCGGGAGTGGCTGGAGAGAGCGAGACTTCGGCAGTAGTTAAAGCAGCGGGAGCGGCTGGAGAGCGCGAGACTTCGGCAGTAGTTAAAGCAGCGGGAGCGGCTGGAGAGCGCGAGACTTCGGCAGTAGTTAAAGCAGCGGGAGCGGCTAGAGAGCGAGACTTCGGCAGTAGTTAAAGCAGCGGGAGTGGCTGGAGAGAGCGAGACTTCGGCAGTAGTTAAAGCAGCGGGAGCGGCTGGAGAGTGCGAGACTTCGGCAGTAGTTAAAGCAGCGGGAGCGATTGGAGAGCGAGACTTCGGCAGTAATTAAAGCAGCGGGAGGGACTAGAGAGCGAGACTTTGGCAGTAGTTAAAGCAGCAGGAGCGGCTGGAGAGCGCGAGACTTCGGTAGTAGTTAAAGCAGCGGGAGCGAAGCTGAGTGTAAAGAAGTAAAAAGTAATCGAAGTGTGATGTCACCAGAAAGCAGGTAAGTGATTGGTTGGTGAGTATTTCTCTATTTCTCACTTTTTTCCAAACTTGGGCATCTAAATTTAAGTGCCTTGGTGTAGATTAAAAGATATACATGTTCCAAATTTTAAAACTAATTCATTAATTGAGATGGGAGACCAGGCAATATGTTGTTGTTGTTGCATGTGGGAGCTGGTGGACACCTTTGAGGTCCAAGGCGACCACATCTGTAGCAAATGTTGGCTGCTCGAGGAACTTCGGCTCAGAGTTGATGAGCTGGAGTCCGAACTTCGGACACTGCGACACATTAGGGAGGGGGAGCATTACCTGGACACTAAGTTCCATGAGGCAGTCACACCCACTAGAGTAATTACTTCCAATTTGGCCCATAGTCATGGACAGGAGGGTATGACTACAAGCGAGGCAGGTATTGGGATCCAGGAGGTAGTGATGGCGGAGCCTCAGCCCTTGGCCTTGTCCAACAGGTACGAGATTCTTGCTCCCTGTGTGGACGAGGGCAGGCACTGCAGGGAGGATGAGCAAACTGACCACAGCACCGTGGTACAGGGGGCCATTCAAGTGGGGGGAGTAAAAAGAAATGTTGTAGTGATGGGGACAGTATAGTTAGGGGGATAGATACTGTTCTCTGCAGCCGAGCGCGTGAGTCCCGAAGGCTGTGTTGCCTGCCCGGTGCCAGGGTTAAGGACATCTCCTCTGGGCTGGAGAGAAACTTGGAGTAGGATGGGGGAAGGCCCAGTTGTCATGGTCCACGTAGGTACCAATGACATAGGTAGGACAAAGAAAGAGGTTCTGCTGAGAGAGTATGAGCAGCTAGGGGCTAAATTAAAAAGCAGAACCACAAAGTTAATAATCTCTGGATTACTACCTGAGCCACGAGCGAATTTGCATAGGGTAAATAAGATCAGAGAAATGAACGAGTGGCTCAAAGACTGGTGTGGGAGAAATGGGTTTCGATTTGTGGGGCACTGGCACCGGTACTGGGATAAGAGGGAGCTGTTCCGTTTGGACGGGCTTCACTTGAACCATGCTGGGGCTAGAGTCCTGGCGAATCGAATAACTAGGGCTGTAGAGAGGGCTTTAAACTAAATAGTGGGAGTAGGAGCCAGATGAGCGGGAATTTAAAAAGTCAATGAGAAATGAGAAAGCAATAGAGCAGGATAGAGATGGGGGAAATAATAACCAGAGTGTGACAGGAAGGGACAGAATGTTTAAAAATAAGAGTGCAACAGAAAATGGGGCCAAAACAAGGAGAAATGGTAAAAAGACAAAGTTAAAAGCTCTATATCTGAATGCACGCAGCATTCATAACAAGATAGATGAGTTGACGGCACAAATAGATACAAATGGGTATGATCTGATCGCCATTACAGAGACGTGGTTACAAGGTGACCAGCGCTGGGAACTGAATATTCCAGGGTATTTGACAATTCGGAAGGATAGACAGAAAGGAAAGGGAGGTAGGGTGGCTTTGTTGGTAAAGGATGGGATCAGTGCAGTGGTGAGAAGTGATATTGGCTCAGAAGATCAAGATGCAGAATCGGTTTGGGTGGAGATAAAAAATAATAAGGGGAAAAAGTCTCTCGTGGGAGTAGTCTACAGGCCCCGGAACAGTAGCAATGCTGTTGGACAGAGTATAAATCAACAAATAATGGAGGCCTGTAAAAAAGGTACGGTAATAACCATGGGTGATTTTAATCTCCATATTGATTGGACAAATCAAATTGGCCATGGTAGCCTTGAGGAGGAGTTCATAGAGTGCATCCGGGATGGTTTCCTAGAACAGTATGTAATGGAACCAACCAGGGTGCAGGCTATCTTGGATCTGGTACTGTGTAATGAGACAGAATTAATAAATGATCTCACAGTAAAGGATCCTCTGGGAAAGAGTGATCATAGCATGGTTGAATTTCAAATTCAGTTGGAGGGTGAAAAAGTTGTATCTCAAACCAGTGTCCTGATCTTAAACAAAGGCAATTACAATGGCATGAGGGCAGAACCGACTAAAATGGACTGGAAAAATAAATTAAAGGGTAAGATAGTTGAAATGCAGTGGCGGACATTTAAGGAGATATTTCATAACTCTCAACAAAAACATATTCCAGTGAGAAAGAAAGATTTTAAGAGAAGGGAGCACCATCCGTGGCTAACTAAGGAAGTAAAGGATGGCATCAAATTGAAAATGAAGGCAAACAATGTTGCCAAGATTGGTGGGAGACCAGAGGATTGGGAAATTTTTAAAAACCAGCAAAGGATTAATTAAAAATAATAAAGAGAGAGCAGATGAATTATGAGAGTAAACTGGCAAGAAATATTAAAACAGATAGTAAGAGCTTGTACAGGTATAAAAAAGGAAGAGAGTAGCTAAAGTAAACGTTGGTCCCTTAGAGGATGAGACTGGGGAATTAATAATGGGGAACGGGGAAATGGCAGAGACTCTGAACAAATATTTTGTATCTGTCTTCACGATAGAAGACACTAACAACATCCCAATAATGGATAATCAAGGGGCCACAGGGAGGGGGGAACTAAAGACAATCACAATCACTAAGGAAATAGTACTTGGTAAAATAATGGGACTAAAAGACGACAAGTCCCCTGGACCAGATGGCCTGCATCCCAGGGTCTTAAAAGAAATGGCAGCAGAGATAGTGGATGCATTGGTTGCAATATACCAAAATTCCCTGGACTCTGGCGAGGTCTCAGCGGATTAGAAAACCACAAATGTAACACCCCTATTTAAGAAAGGAGGGAGGCAGAAAGCAGGAAACTATAGACCAGTTAGCCTAACATCTGTCGTTGGGAAAATGCTGGAGTCCTTCATTAAGGAAGCAGTAGCAGGGCATTTGGAAAATCATAATGCAGTCAAGCAGAGTCAGCATGGTTTTATGAAAGGGAAATCATGTTCAACAAATTTGCTGGAGTTCTTTGAGGATGTAACGAGCAGGGTGGACAAAGGTGAGCCAGTGGATGTGGTGTATTTGGATTTCCAGAAAGCTTTCGATAAGGTGCCACGTAAAAGGTTACTGCATAAGATAAGAGCTCACGGAATTGGGGGTAATATATTCGCATGGATAGAGAATTGGCTAACTAACAGAAAGCAGAGAGTCGGGATAAATGGGTCATTTTCCGGTTGGCAAACGGTAACTAGTGGGGTGCCACAGGGATCGGTGCTGGGGCCTCAACTATTTACAATCTACATTAATGACTTGGATGAAGGAACCGAGTGTAATGTAGCCGAGTTTGCGGATGATACAGAGATGGGTGGGAAAGCAAGTTGTGCAGAGGACTCAAAGAATCTGCAAAGGGATACAGACAGGCTAAGTGAGTGGGCAAACATTTGGCAGATGGACTATAATGTGGGAAAGTGTGAGGTTATCCACTTTGCCAGGAAAAATAAAAATGCAAACTATTATTTAAATGGAGAGAGATTACAAAATGCTACAGTTCAGAGGGACCTGGGGGTCCTTGTGCATGAAACACAAAAAGTTAGCATGCAGGTACAGCAAGTAATCAAAAAGGCAAATGGAATGTTGGCCTTTATTTCAAGGGGGTTGGAGTATAAAAGCAGGGAAGTCCTGCTACAATGGTACAGGGTATTGGTGAGACCACACCTTGAGTACAGCGTACAGTTTTGGTCTCCTTATTTAAGGAAGGATATACTTGCATTGGAGGCAGTTCAGAGACGATTCACACGGTTGATTCCTGAGATGAGGGGGTTGACTTTTGAAGAAAGGTTGAGCAGGTTGGGCCGATACTCATTGGAATTTAGAAGAATGAGAGGTGATCTTATTGAAACATATAAGATACTGAGGGGGCTCGACAAGGTAGATGCAGAGAGGACGTTTCCCCTCGTGGGGAAATCTAGAACTCGGGGGCATAGTTTCAGAATAAAGGGTCACCCTTTTAGAACTGAGATGAGGAAGAATTTCTTCTCTCAGAGGGTTGTAAATCTGTGGAATTCTCTGCCGCAGAGAGCCGTGGAGGCTGGGTCATTACATACATTTAAGGTGGAGATAGACAGATTTTTACAAGATAAGGGAGTGAAGGGTTATGGGGAGCGGGCAGGGAAGTGGCTTTGAGCCCAAGATCAGACATGATCTTTTTGAATGGCGGAGTAGGCTCGAGGGGCCAAGTGGTCTATTCCTGCTCCTATTTCTTATGTTCTTATCCTGGCAGCAGCCACGATGCTTTCATCCTACGCCAGACAGGTGTGCCAGACCTTTTCCAGGCACCGCATCACTCAAGCGGATGGCTCCTCGGGGACAAGGGTTATCCACTCTGCACCTGGCTGATGACACCACTCCGTAACCCCAACACCCCTGCCGAGCTGTGGTATAATGAGAGCCATATCGCCACCATGAACATAAGTGAGCAGACGATCGGCGTGCTCAAGCAACGGTTCCGCTGTCTGGACCACTCAGGAGGAGCCCTGCAGTACTATCCTGAGCGAGTCTCCCTCTTCATAGTTGTGTGCTGCATGCTTCACAACCTGGCAATCCTGAGGACCCAGCCAATGCCTCCAGGGATTGGTGCACCACCTGAGGAGGAGGAGGAGGAAGAGGATGAGGAGTATGATCAGCAGCGCACCAACGTGGGAGGGAGGCGCACAATGTTGCCACTGCAAGGGCCGTCTGTCAACGGTAACAAGCCACTTCTAGGTCCCTACTCAGAAGATGGCTTCTGGCATGGAGAGCAACATCATGGAAAGCAACCCGCACCCCCTATTGCCAGCCAAAGCTGGAATGATTCCAATGGCCAAAAATGTAAATTTTGAATACAACTTTTTTCTTTAACAAACTCTGTGTGTGCATTTATTCAGGACAAAGAATTAGAAACAAACACAACAAATCATGAATTAACAGAACTGGTTCTCACAAGATGGAGATAAACGGCAAAACAGTAAACAAATGTAATCACACGAACCTCGACCTTTACTACAAACAGTCCCACCATTTATTTAGACCTCTTACTGTTTGCCCTTCGAGGGTGATCTCCATCCCCTGCGCACTTCCCTCCTTCCCACCCTACTGCTCCTCCGTAATGGGACCCCAGTGGCTGCAGCAAGGCTGGTGGAAGGCTGCTGCATGTCAGATGTAGAGACTACAGATGCCCTTGAAGGATGCCCTCGACCAGCTCTGGCCCTGGAGGCCCCGGCTGCAGACTGCACCAACTCTGCATGGGCGGCAGCAGTCTGGGCTGGCTGTGTTGCAGGCGGTGGCAAGTGCAATGGGGAAGTGCTCGTGGTGGGAGCAGGAATGCTGTCATCCTGAGAGAGGACAGCACCTTCCTGCTCGACCGACACACTAGCACTCCCACAGGGCAATACCTCAGCATCCATAGCAATCTGCTCGAGCACAGATTGCTGGCCTGCTGTGGCACCGTGAGAGCCCCGGGGCAATGTGGCCGACCCAGCGACGATGGCAGCAGTCAGTGCTTGCGTGACATCAATCTGAGACTGCATGAGAGCAGTCGGAGACTGGATGGCAGCAACCAGTGACTGAATTGCAGCACTAAGCCGTTGCGTTGCGTTGGCCTGTGCTGCAGCGGACTGCTCCACACTCCTAGCCAGTCCATCAATGCTTTCGGGCACCCTTGCCATTGCACCCATGAGCTCAGTGTGCATGCTCAAGGCCTGGCTATTCATGGCCGCGATGATGCGCTCCTCCTCTGAGTCCAGTGCAGCAGGACTCACTTGCCTACTCGCCCTCCGGGGAGATGGCCCCCGAACTTCCCTACCCCCATGACGTTGCTGCAGCTCGCTGGGTCCCGGAGCGTCGTCTTCATCAGACCCTACCCCCCTGCTCCCCTCCAGGGAAGGTGTGGTCCCAGTGTGGGCATGGTGTCCCTTGGGAGACGCAGGCAGTGAGGCTCCGGCTTCCTCTTCCTCCTCGCCTGGGGCGTCGCTGCCACTGGTTGGTTCAGGGACAGACTGGTCAGCTGGTGGTTCACTATCTGAAAGGAGGGAGGTACAAGAGTGGCTTTAGAGTCAGGACAGGGGGGCAGTAAGGGAGCAAGGACTGGAGACATTTAGTAAGTTAGATTGAAAGTGTAAAAGGCTGATGTTGTGAGGGGCAAGTAGAATGAGAGAGGAGAGAAAGCTGATGAACATACCATTGCTGTCCCCAAGGGGGTCGACCTCTCCAGCGGCCACGGCACCTATGACCTGGCTGGCAACGATCCTGTGCACGTGCGCCTCCAAATCGCTGAGGGTGTGTAGGTCAGCCGGTCCTCCTCCCGTTCGTTGCTGCTGGCGCCTGTTATGAGATAGTTTGGCCTGCAAGAAAAAGGACGGCGTCTGAGTGAATGTGCAGCCATGTGCTTGCCTGATGTGCTTCCCACAGTTGAATAGCCCTTAATGTATGCAAGGTGTGGAATGTGCGTGTGTGTTTTATGAGATGGCCATGGGTTTTGGATGAGTGTTGGGCATTTGGGGTTTTTAAACCCTCTAGGCACAGAATGAAGTTGAGATGGAGGGATGTAGAGGTATTGAAAAGCAGCCACTCACCCTGACCACCCGAGTGAGGTCGTTGAACTTCTTCCAATATTGGGTGTGGGTCCTCGACACCAGGCTCCTGGAGGAGACGTGCGGAGCCACCTCCCTCCAGACTCTTCTGTATTCATGGGGCAATGGCCTCCTGCCACTCTCTGGGTAGAGCACTGCCCATCGCCACTCCACAGCGCCAACCAGAGCCACCAAGGCCCGGTTGCTGAAGCGCTGAGCTCTTTCTCTGGGCCTATCCATTGGTGGTTACAGCAGAATTGATGTACAGGTCTCTCCAGGCCGAGATTCAAGGCTGCAATGAGCAGGGTGTGGCTGGACAGCAAGATCGACCCTCCCCTTTAAGAACTGGCCGGCGCCAGTCTGTCTGTGTTCCATTGCTAACTGACATCACCTGACATCGGTAGCGCTCTGAGGTAGTGCCTCGCTCCTCGGCGTTAGCGACTTAAGACAGGTGTGTAGCGCCTGATTTAGCGCTCAAATCACCTCCAGGGGCGATAGAGGCCAAGTTTGCAGTCGGAGGTGATAATTAGTGCCAGGCGCTAAACTTTGCGCCCTGCCGATAATTGCGCCCCAAATGAGGCGATGCCGAATTTCTCCCCCATTAAATTTTAAGAGGAAAGCAGCTCACCATTAAAGGGAAAGTTGTGGTACTGGCAAAAAAGGCCATGGTGGAACTGAATGGTTAGTTTGGGGCTGCTTTACCTAATCATTCTATTCAAATGAGGTCTGTGCATGCCTCATTTTCCCCCAATGGAGATCAGAGGCCTGATTTTCTGATCTATGCCTACTGCCATAATTACTGTATGCCGCCAGCTGAGACAATTAAGGACAGTGTTCATCACATCGAAACCTTTTTGCAAAAATGAACAAAAACAGAAATTTCAGGATAGAATGAGTGAAACACAGAAAGAGGAAGAATAACAGAATCACAGGGAAAGAGTAAAAGAGAAATTCAGTCAGAAATGAGAGACCAAAAGAGTCACAAGGTTGATGAATGAGCTAGGAGTACAGTCTGAATATAATTTGGAACACCTGCATTGTGTTATGTTGTGCGCTGGAACAAAAATAAATATATTAATAAATAGAATAAGGATGTGCGCATATGATATTTAAATTTCTGAATTTTCTTGCCCTGGATCACTTCAACTATCAGCCTACTCCTTCAGGGCTTGACTGCACAGGTCAACACGAAGAAGCTCTTGCAGGGGTGCCCAAACCTCTTGAGCTAGCCATAGACCTTTCAGAAACCTAAGCCCAACATCTGAATTTACTCGAATATTCACCCATAATAGCTATCCATGCAGAAGTATGTGTTCTTTTAGTTGTTGCAAATGGAAACTAGTGCCAAAATGAAAACTAAAAAGAAATGTTTGTGATTTACTGGGCTGGAATTTGCAGTCTCCGTGACAGCATACTCTCAAAGTATGCTGTCATAATCCATTTCAAAGGCCCTGCAACTTCCGGGTTTCCGCATGCGCAAAATCCGGAACTTGCGATCTGTCAAGGTACGCCTTGACAGATCATCTGAAACGACTAGAAACACTGTATTGCTGGCGCAGAGTTGGGCTATTTGCCCAACAACTGCCCAGCAATTGCCCACGAAACTTTTACAGCTGGTAAAAGCAGGCATAGAGCCTGCTTTCATCAGCGTAAGGGTATATATAAGCCTTAAATTAAACATTTAAAAATCAAAAATGATGCACATACACAATAAATTAGTTTAAGCAAATATGGCCTGGATTAAGAGGTTTAAAATTATTTATCAACATTTTTTTATTGAGGGTGGTGTAATGAAGGGATTTATGAATAAAATTGAAATTCAGTACATTTATATTTATTAGAATTGTGTGAATTGTTTAATTATTTGGGGATTCTATCGCATCTCATTGGGGGATTCCCTTCATAAATGACTGCAATGGAATCCTCCCTTGTGATCCCAGGGACGCTTTCGAACTGCCTTGTTTCGCAGGTCAGAGGCGTACTCCGGAGGTACGCCTCCGACCGCAATTTCTACCCCATTAAAACATTTAATAAATTCACATTTAGTACAATTAAAGTTGTATTGGTAGATGTTTAATTGCAGTTTTTGAATATGCAAAAAACTGAAGGTTAATTCTAAACCTCCAGTAGACCTATGCCAGAAAATGAGGAGGAGAAATGCCAATTCTAAAATGCATAAGGATTAGAACTGACTAGTTATAACATGTGATTTGGAGATCTGGATTAACAGAAATGAGTGTCTTTCAATTCCTTGCTAACTCTAATCACATCAATCGCTAAAATGTTGACCTTACATGCACCTCAGATGCAAGCCATCTGAAAACTGAAATAGTGTTAAAAGATTCTATTACTAAAAACTATATTGACAAGTGTAACCTTGTTACAGTGTGTTGTTTCTGCCCAGTACTAAAAGAAATGCTTAGAATTAATACTTATTTCAAGCCCTTACTCCAATACCTCCCATTATTTCACACTTCTAGAAGTTCACTTACCTTGCAGCTTCAGCATATCGTTCCAAACACCGGAAGACGGTGGCTTGACGAAGATGATTACGGAAGTTAATTGGATTCAGTAGTATGCTCCTTAGAAAGATCACAAAATGATAAATTAGCCTGTTACAAAACTGACTAATAAACTATGTGTGGGTTTTACTAAGTCAGTAAATGTTTTGGCATAAAGTATAGCCCAATATTTAAAAATCATCGGTGTGCCCAAAACCTCATATATGGATACATCTAAGTTTGTTATTGTGATTTGCCCGAGACAACAAAGAAGGGTTCACACAATTAACTGATACAGAAGCAGTGATCTCACTTTGTTTGTTTGTTGAGGTAGAACATTGTAATAGTGTTGTTTTTGAATAGGATTACTTTCTCTGTGGGATTATCATTGGCATTGAAGAAAGCTTAAAGTTAGAAGTGAGTAACATGTTGAAAGAGCATGATGTATTCCTGTTTGTCTGGCAGAGACTTCCTGCATCATACTACTAAAAGTGATCTACTACTAAAAGTGACCTGTTTCTGGTTGAGATAAAATTTAGCCAACATTGGTCACTACTCAACAGCCAACCAGTGTGACGAGGCAATGGGAAATGCGGAGGAAACTTCAAATGCCAGCAGCATACATCATAATGGAGTGATGGATTTACATATAACATGCCATTATTGCTGAAATTTGGTAGAAGTGGTAGTACCAGCCACATGGTCCCAGGAAGGCACCCTTTAAGCTGATGTAGGTATCCGATTCCTAGTAGGCAATTCCTTTTCCCCAAGGGGCGAGCTGTGGAGCGCTGGCAGGAATACCACTACTCTAAAGTAAATGACGCTGACCCTAGGAAATTTGTTGGGGTCAGCACCAGGTCAATCAGACCAGCGAAAATCCTGCCCTACTACACTTGCGGTGGCAATTTCACCAGAGTGGAAAATCTGGGTTATGAATTTTTGGAGTATGAATACAAAATAGTGGCAATCTGGGTAAATCATACAATTTTGTTGGCAGACACATGCCCACTATCAACTGTGTTAAGACTGAAGAGGCTGGGTTTTCCACTTATAAAGCTTGGGCATAAAGGATTACCTGGGTAGCGCGCATAATGAAAAATTAGACAGGGAGAATCGTCTGCTCATAAGAGTCCTACTTTTCATTAATTAATTTAAATGGATAGAAAATCATTAATGCTCATAATCTGCCTTGTCCGATTTTCCTCTATGCGGTCTGCTCAGGTGATGCTTTATGTCCAAGTGATATAAAAGTAAAATCTGTCCTACCATTACATGTAAGACCGTTATCGGCAGTAGAGAAAGGAGACCATCATCTAATGAGTCATGGCAGGATTCAAACCCACCCTAGAGATGAGAAGACATTTGTATCCCACTGCTTTATTTTTAAAACCATGTAAGCGCCTTTCAATTGGTTTAAAATTTAATGAACAGAAAATTAAATACTCCATTACTCATTTATATTCAGTTGTTTGGCACAGTGCTAAAATATAAACATATAAAAATTATATGTCACAATTAAAATCACTAACATTTGTGATGATATCATACCATAACTAAGAAATACTTTTTTTTTTTTTAAAAAGATTAATATTGATTTAATCTCTCCTGCATTTTACCAGGACTAATGAAAAAAAACCAGGGGCGCTACTTTTAGCTCCCCGAAAAAGTTAGCACCCCCGCGCCCGAAAATGAATGGTAGCACCCCAAGTGCTGCTGGAAGCGCTCCCCCGCCCTCTTGGGACGCTCCCATTGAGTATCACGGCGTGACGTCACGTAGCACCGCGGTACGACAGGCCTCCCTCCCCTGATTAAAGGGGAGGGGGCCTAGCGCAGCGAGCACCAGGGCCCTGCTTGACCACTGGGGAGCAGGGTGCCGGCAAAAGAGCCCGGCACTCAAGAGGAGTGCCGGGCTACCGATCGTGGCCGGCACCCCGCAGGAGGCGAGAAGGGGCAGGTGCCGGCAGGCGGCCCGGCACCTGCCCTTTAATTTGCGCCACCCCGGCCGAAAAACACCACCCTGACCCTGTTGGACATAGCGTCCGCTGGTACGTCAGGGGGCGCGAGTGAAGTTTGGGGCCGGGGCGCTGCGCTGCGGGACACTACCGGCTACCGCTAATCTCCCGCTGAATTTTGCGGGAGGCGTTAGCAGCGCCGAGCCCGGGTGCTAGGTGCTTTGCGCCCCGTTAGCACCATATTGGGGCACTAACAGAAGGTGCAAAGCAACCAAATTTCCCCCCCCAAGAAGTTGGAAAATGCTACGGGTAAGCGTTCCAGCAATTCTTTCAGTAACATATTTCTTAGCCAAACCGCGTAAAGCCCTTCTACTTCAGGCAGGATGGGAATAATTATATCAGTCAATAACAGTCAATAGAGTTTACCTGTGAGCATGATTAAGAGCTAGGTCTGGTCTTCTCATGCGCAGATAGCAGGTTACAAGCTTAGTTTCGATAAAACTGGCAATGCTTGAAATTTTTTCATAAGATGCATAAAATGGGTTTCCCAGAACTGCTCCTTTACTACAAAGCTACACAAAGCAAAATAATGTTCAGAGTTTATATTAGCAATTGTAAAATAGGAAGAACAGTAATTTTTAATAATTACTCCAACTCTGTAACACACTGAAGACCACTTAATCTTTTCCATTCAGATTTCCAGACAGTAGAGTACAAATCAAAGGAAGTTACAAAGTCACACTTAGACCGTACAGTGCTCTGGTCAGACATACCTTGAGTATTGTGTCCAGTTCTGGTGAGACACAGTCAACAACAAAAACTTGCATTTATATAGCACCTTTAACATGGTAAAATGTCCCAAGGCGCTTCACAGAGTGATTATCAATCAAAATTTGACACCGAGCCACATAAAGATATTAGGACAGGTGAGCAAAAGCTTGGTCAAAGAAGTAGGTTTTAAGAAGTGTCTTAAAAGAGGAGAAAGAGATAGAGAGGCAAAGAGATTTAGGGAGGGAATTCCAGAGCTTAGGGCCATGGCAGCTGATGGCATGGCCATCAATGGCAGAGCAAAGAAAATTGCAGATGCGCAAGAGGCCAGAATTGGAGGAGCACAGAGATCTTGGAGGATTGTAGGGCTGAAGGAGGTTACAGAGATGGGGAGGGGCGAGGTCATGGAGGGATTTGAAAACAAAGATGAGTATTTTAAAATCGAGGCGTTGCTGAACTGGGAGGGTGATGGGTGAATGGGACTTTGTATGAGTTAGGATACGGGCAGTAGAATTTTGGATGAGCTAAAGTTTACAGAGGGCGCATGATGGGAGGCCGGCCAGGAGCATTGGAATAGTCAAGTCTAGAGATAACAAAGGCATGGTTGAGGGTTTTCAGCAACAGATGAGCTGAGGCAGGGGCAGAAACAGAGGTGGAAGTAGGCAGTCTTGGTAATTGAGAGGATATGGGGTCGGAAGCGAAGCTCAGGATCAAATCGGATGCCAAGGTTGCAAACAGTCTGGTTCAGCCTCAGACACTGGCTAGGGAGAGGGACGAAGTCGGTGGCTAGGGAATGAAGTTTGTGGCGAGGACCGAAGACAATGGCTCATCCAATACTGGATTTTGGACAAGCAGCGTGACAAATCAGAGTTGGAAGCAATATATAGATAAGGCAGAATATTGATCCCTAGTGTCAGAGGACTGTATTATGAAAAAGGACAGGAAAAAACTTGGGATTTTCAGCATTGAAAGGAGGTGTTTTAGTGGAGACAATAGTAAACTGTGGCAAGAAGAGTTAACTGCGAATAAGGAGAACATAACAAAGGTTCAATTTTAGGAAGGAGGACTTTGGGGGAATGAAGAAGCAGTTGATGGAGCTCGACTGGAATACAATGTTAAGTGTCTTAAAATAATGAACATAAATGCAGGGAGCATTATGAATAAAGTAAGTAATCTGGAGCTGTCTTCTGATGACGATAATATAGATATCTTAAGTATTATAGGTGGCTAGAGCATAGAGGAGAAGTGGTATACTTTTAAATGCACAATGCAGATATTACAAAACAAATTTATACCACTGGGTAAGAAACACAATAGGAAAAGAGGCAACCGATGTGGGTTACAAAGGAATGCAAGGAATAAGGGCATAAAATAGAGCATTCTTCAAATATAGATCTTCAGGTTTAGTGGTAGACAGATAGTAGTATAACAATAGGGTGAA
Source organism: Squalus acanthias (assembly GCA_030390025.1). NCBI lineage: Eukaryota > Metazoa > Chordata > Chondrichthyes > Squaliformes > Squalidae > Squalus > Squalus acanthias. The sequence continues at coordinate 44,849,302 of CM059429.1, read as the reverse complement.
CGCTGTTAAAAAAAAAACTGGTTAGGCAGGCAAAAATAGACAATGAGATTAGGATTGCTGGGAACATAAAAAAGGCTTCTCTAGGCACATCCAGAGCAAACAAAGAGTCAAGGAAGTAATAGGGCCTTTAACAGTCTTCACCCATGGGGATATGGTATTGGGCAACCAGGAAATTATGGATATCCTGAACGATTTATTTGCATTGGCATTCACAGCAAAAGCTACTGACTTTCTCCTGGAAGTGAGAGTTGATTTTCTGGGAAATGAAGGGGAAATTACGATGGCAATAATAATTACTGATAATGATGTGATAGATACATTGCAAGTTTTGAAAGAGAATAAACCTGCACACAAGTGTACTTCTCTCCAATCATTGGCACTAGAAAAGGGTTACCCATCCGTTAACTGCCATTGGACACAGGAGCTGCAAAGATATACAGAACTGCGTTTGTTTAATTTAGAGAAGACTGAGACGGGATCTTATTGAGATATTCAAGAACCTTAAGGGTATTGACATTACATAGAAATACATAGAATATACAGCACAGAAACAGGCCATTCGGCCCAACCAGTCCATACCGGCGTTTATGCTTCACTCGAGCCTCCGCCATCCTTCTTCATCTAACTCTATCAGCATAACCCTCTATTCCCTTCTCCCTCATATGCTTATCTAATATTCCCTTAAATGTATCTATACTATTCACCTCAACTACTCCCTGTGGTAATGAGTTGCACATTCTCACCACTCTCTGGGTAAAGAAGTTTCTTCTGAATTCCCTATTTGATTTCTTGGTAACTATCTTATATTGATGGCCTCTAGTTTTGCTCTTCCCCACAAGTGGAAACACTCATGGAAACCCAGAGTTGAATCCTGAGAAATTGTTTACCACAGTCCTAAGAACAACAACTAGGGCCATGAGATGAAGGTCAGAAGAGGGAAGGTGAATTGACAGAGCAGTTATAACTATTTCACATAGAGAGGGATAATAATTATTATTATAATAAGGTAATTGGCAAAAGAACCGTGGGGTGGGGGGAGATGAGGAGAACTTTTTTTTACGTGGCGAGTTATGATCTGGAATGTACTGGCTGAACGGGTGGTGGAGGAAGCAGATTCAACAGTAACTTTCAGAAGGTAATTAGATATATACTTTAAAAGGAAAAGTCTGCAGGGCTATGGGGAAAGAACAGGGGAATGGGACTAATTGGATAGCTCTTTCAAAGAGCTAGCATAGGCACGATTTTCCAAATGGCCTAGTTTTGTGCTGTATGATTCTATGAATGCTTGGAATTAGTTGCCAAGGAGATGATCAAGGCTGATAGCACTAGTAATTTTAAGAGGGAGTTGGACAGGCATTTGGCAAGACCGCAAGGTACGGATAGTGTGCTGTGTATTCTGGATTTGAATTCTGGAGGCACCCGGATGATCATTTCCAGTCCTGCACAATCCTATGTCACTATGGATGGACTAAATGGCCCTCCTCATACATACCTAGCTTAAGATCGTGAAACAAAGGATATTTTACAAATCAATATTATGCACCAAAGCACAGTCCCTAGAACAACTCGGGCTACAAGATGAAGCTCAGAAGAGGGAAGGTGAATTAACAGAGCAATTATAACGATTTCACATAGAGAGTGATGAATAAAGTAATTGCCAAAAGAACCGGGGGGTGGGGATGAGAAGAATTTTTTTTAAACCGCGATTTATGATCTGGAATGCACTGCTGGGTGGTGGAAGCAGATTCAATAGTAACTTTCAAAAGGAATTTGGATATATACTTTAAAAGGAAAAGTTTGCAGGGCTATGGGTAAAGTGTCATTGTCAATAATTATCATGTGGGATCCATTCTAAAGTGAACAGAATATATGCTATATTATATAAACAATACTCATTGATGCCCTGAATCTTTGATTAACTAACTAAGCTCAACTATAGCCAAAGAAAAATGTCACAATGACAATGCGATATTGCAATGGAGTCAACTACATTGAACAGGGAACTCTCTCTCTCTCTATATCTATATCTATATCTATATCTATATCTATATATATATATATATATATCTATATATATATAAATATAAATAAAAGAGCCAAAGGTTGTTGAGCAAGTTTTAAACAAGGATTAGAGTATTTGAAACCTTATAAATCTCTTAAACACTGATGAAAGGAAAACAAATATTTGTCTGTCTAAATTATTTATAAATCATTTCATTATTTTTTGAGTGATGTTAGAAAGCCCCAAGAATACACCACCATGGAAATTACTATCTTTGTCCTGATACATGTTTTATGTATTTTGTTACTGTACCTTAGCAATCGGAAACAACAATTCATATATCTGTTGGGAAAATCTATTTATACAATGGAGGACTTTTCAAGTGTCAGCAGCTTAGATCACCTCTTTGATCTAAAATTCCCAAGTTAATTAATTATAAAAAAATGTTAAAATGGCAATTGAGCAGTACTGATCTCTGTTCTTGATGAAGTAATCTCTTGAATTTACCCTATGCCGTTCTATAAATAATTACAAATGTTATATGTCACCACAGTTTTGATTGTCTTTTCCAGCGTGGTTGGTTGTCATTGATCCATAAACCAAGGTGTGGTTGTTCATTAAAAAGCTCTGGAATGACCTGTCCCAAACAACACTGTAAAGAACTGTGAGCAGTATACATGTCTGCAGCTGGATGCTCCTCTTTGGGGAAGAGTAACGGCAAGGCGGGACTTCTGCCAACTCCTCCTATCCCCGAATTCGATGAAATTCCCTGGATGGGGTCATAATAATGCAAAGAGGGAGCCTGGCTGGATTCCCACCACCAAAATGGAGGCCACTGCTACCATCCAGGAACATCCGCTGAACCAACCGAAGCAGCAGAACAAGAATTAAAGATTAACTCCACATGATATCAAGAAATGGCTGAGCGCACTGGATACAGCAAAGGCTCTGGGCCCCGTCAACATCCCTGCTGTAGTGCTGAAGACCTGTGCTCCAGAACTAGCCGCGCCTCAAGCCAAGCTGTTCCAGTACAGCTACAACACTGGCATCTACTGGACAAATGTGGAAAATTGTCCAGGTATGTCTGTCCACAAAAACCAGGACGAATCCAATCTGGCCAATTACTGCCCCGTCAGTCTACTTGCAATCATCAGCAAAGTAATGGAAGGTAACGTCGACAGTGCTATCAAGCGGCACTTACTCACCAATAATCTGCTCACCGATACTCAGTTTGGGTTCCGCCAGGACCACTCGCTCCAGACCTCATTAGTCTTGGACAAAAGAACTAAATTCCAGAGGTGAGGTGAGAGTGACTGCCCTTGACATCAAGGCAGCATTCGACCGAGGGTGGCATCAAGGAGCCCTAGTAAAATTGAAGTCAATGGGAATCAGGGGGAAAACTCTCCACTGGCTGGAGTCATACCTAGCACAAAGGAAGATGGTTGTGGTTGTTGGAGGTCAATCATCTCAGCCCCAGGACATTGCTGCAGGAGTTCCTCAGGGCAGTGTCCTAGGCCCAACCATCTTCAGCTGCTTCATCAATGTCCTTCCCTCCATCATAAGGTCAGAAGTGGGGATGATTGCAGTGTTCAATGCCATTCAAAATTCCTCAGATAATGAAGCAGTCCGTGCCCACATGCAGCAAGACCTGGACGACATTCAGGCTTGGCTGATAAGTGGCAAGTAACATTCGCGCCACACAAGTGCCGGGCAATGACTATCTCCAATGAGAGAGAGTCTAACCACCTCCCCATGACATTCAATGGCATTACTGTCGCCAAATCCCCCACCATCAACATCCTGGGGGTCACCATTGACTAGAAACTTAACTGAACCAGCCACATAAATACTGTGGCTACCAGAGTAGGTCAGAGGCTGGGTAATCTGCGACAAGTGTCTCACCTCCTGACTCCCCAAAACCTTTCCACCAACTACAAGGCACAAGTCAGGAGTGTGATGGAATACTCTGCACTTGCCTGGATGAGTGCAGTTCCAACAACAGTCAAGAAGCTCGACATCATCCAGGACAAAGTAGCCAGCTTGATTGGTACCCATCCACCAGCTAAAACAATCACTCCCTCCACCACCAGCGCACTGTGGCTACAGTGTGTACCATCTACAAGATGCACTGCAGCAACTTGCCAAGGCTTCTTCGACACCATTTCCCAAACCCGCGACCTCTACCACGTAGAAGAACAAGGGAAGCAGGCGCATGGGAACACCATCACCTCCAAGTTCCCCTCCAAGTCACACACCATCCTGACTTAGAATTATATCACCTTCACCACATGGACTGCAGCAGTTCAAGAAGGCGGCTCACCACCATCTTCTCAAGGGCAATTAGGGATGAGCAATAAATGCTGGCCTTGCCAGCGACGCCCACATGCTATGAACAAATATTTAAAAAAGCAGAAAAAACCCCAACAAAGTATCTCCCCGGAGTTTTTGTAGGTCTCGGCCTAGACCAGGGCCTGGAAACATAGGTGTTTGAGGTGAAATGCAGGGAGAGGAGGCCTCTATCAGGCACTTTCCCTGCATCAAAAGACGTCTGGACCAATGTACCCTCTAACGGGCTGCGCGGGCCGTTCAAAATTCCGCGCATGCCCGGTTTTTCTGTTTAAAAGCCGGCTCACCGGCTGCGCAGGACCTGCAGAGCGCTGCGTGGCTGCGCAGTTTAAAGAGAACGTTAGTCTGGACCTTTACAACTACTACCCTAGGCTTACCACCCAGGCGGGCCGGAGAGCAGCAGTAACCTGGGTGGATGGAGGGAAGTGGGGAAGGAACCCAGGCCCTGGCCTTGAACTGTTACATGCAGTAGGTGGAGAAAAAATGGCCAGTGGCAGTCCCAGCAGTGTTGGGGCAGTGAGGCGACAGTATACCTCACTTCCTCAGTTTCCTGCTACCATCCACCCACTTTCGAGCGGGACTGCGGTAGAAAATCTAGCCCCTGATCTCCCAACTGGGGAATGGTATGTGTGATGGTGGGTGGGATAGATCTTAAAAGCTTGAGGAATAAAAATAAGTGCAACAAAAGAAGGGACTAGATCACCTTCAGGGACTGGATTTAAATTCAGACTACACATATGGGCAGAGCCAAGTTATTGTGCAGATCATATTGCTACTTTAATTCCCTGAGCAGGAACCTATAATAAACTCTTGAACTACAGAGAATTGTCTCCACAGAATAGTTTCTGATGTAGCTATGCACATATCTTGCTTACTCCTTAAAAAATGCTCATATTACTTAAAATAAAATTAAAAAAGACATGGGGTAAATTTCCTTGTGGCGAGTTGCACCGGTGGCCTGGAGAGGTAGGTACACGAGAGTTTCCTGGGTAAGCTCATTTGCATACCCACTGAAGTCGTCACTGGCATAAATCTTGTGTGCAATGGATGTAATTAGCTGGTGTGCAGCCTTTAAAAAGACAGTTCAGCCTGCAGACCAGCATCAGACTGGGGGACCACAAGATAGGGAAGGAACAGTGCTTGGCTCATTCACTTGATTCTCAGATAACTTCACTGCATGTCTGATCAATCTTTCATCATACTTTTCAAAAATTATATCAAGAGCAAAAGCACCTGCACCAAGCAGCCAGACAAGGCAACAGGGCATTGCACCAAGTATAGAATCATAGATTCTTACAGCACAGAAGGAGGCCATTTGGCCCACCATGCCTGTGCTAGCTCTTTGAAGTAGGAAAATAACACAGAACTTTATATTCTCAAACCGCCATGGCCTTCTGGATCAAATTGAAGCCAAGAGGCTCCTGGGTATGCGTGCCATCTAGAGGGAGAAGGCACTGCATCACTCCTGTCACCCCCAGGATAGCAAACCTGTGCCGAAAGAAGTTCAGTGACCTCACCAGGGCAGGCAAGGTAACACGTACATTCTTCCTTTTCTTCCATGCCCACCCTGGGCACCAGTATAGTCTTCACTCTCTTAAAGCAACAGTTGTACAACTAACCCTTCAGAATGTACTCTGATTATGGGGGGGTGGGGGAAGACTCTAATTCAGCGTTGATGGAAATCCTGGAGAAATGCCGTAAACATTCTCTACCTGTCCACTTAAACTATCGATTTTTCCCTTCTCTATCTGCCTGCTCAAACCACATATTGCCTTTTTCTACCCATCTACACTCCCAATCATCTCTTACATACTTGCAAAAACAGGAATATTCAGAGGGGAAAAAAACCATAACAGGACCTAAACAGCTGAAAGAAATAGAGGGGCAAGGGAAAAGATGAGGAGAGAAAAGTAATGAACAAAAGGAAAGTAAAGCCCAAACATTATCTGGTAAGTCAGCAGTATAGCAAGCCCCAATAATAGTTGCATTTTTACTGCTGCTATTGCAAACCATGCCATGTTCCTACTGTTATAGAATATTATGAAGTAAATTCAACATTCTTGTGCTCCCGGAATGGAGCCATACTTGAGAGTGCATGTCAGAGATAGAGCTACACACTATAGTGCCAATTCTCTGACTTGTGCTCCTTTTTCGTGTGGCTCCTTGCTTGAAGTGCAATCTCTAAATTTCTTATTATCTTCTAACCCACTATTAGCACTGCAACAGGAGATAATGAAAAATAACGAAAGCTTAATAATAAATAAAATAGTGGTAAGTACCTCTAATGCAGTTCTAAATCGTCCTGCTGCTACTGAATACTTCTTCTGGTGGTAGTAAAAACTTGCATCCTTTAATGCTTTAGCAAGCCATTTATCCATTTGAGGTGCCAAATTCAATGCACAGGAAGTCATAGCTTCTCCTGATTTGGTGGCTTCACATGTTGATTGAAAACTTCTGTATTCTTGGGATTCTATAAATTCATACATTATTTGTTGTTCATCAACATAAACCAATTTCATTTCGACATCCATTACACTTTTTAAGGGCACACGAGTGAGGGACTGAACTACTGGTAGATCTTGATGTTCTACTATTTTCAATTCTTTTTTGTTGGCACATTTTTCTTCATTTTCTAGTTTTCTTTTGATCCCTAAGCTGTCTAATGTACTCTTTCTCTTTAGCTTGACCTTTCTTGTATGTGTTATCCTCTGGTTTAAATAGGATTCTGGTTTTCTGCTACATATTTTGTCATTCCCATTAGGAGGTCTTGGATGATCTGTTGCATCATCCAATGTACTATTTTGAGATATATTAAAAGTATCTGTTTCTTTCTCAATTTTAGTGTTGAGAGCCGCATTCTGTCTGCCATCTGAATTTTTCATAATTGTAGAAGCCATATCCAAACATTGGTACCTAAACAAAGGTTACAAAATATGAATTATTAGAATTTACTCTGAAATGCATGCACTTTTCATCGCACCAATTTGTTTCTGAAATTTTAGTCTACTGAGGAATCTTTTGATGTTACAATATACTGATACAACATTTTGCAATAACAACAACTTGCATTTATACATTTAGCGTAGTAAAATATCCCATGGCACTTAACATTGAAATAAAAAGACTTGCATTTATATAGTGCCTTTCACGACCTCAGGACGTCCCAATGCCCTTTACAGCCAATGAAATGCTAAGTGTAATCATTGTTGTAATGTAAGCATAAGGAAAAATGGACACTGATCCAAAGGAGACTTTAGGAGGAGTGATCAAAGCATGGGTCAAAGGTGTGGTTTTAAGGAGGGTCTTAAATGGAAGGAAAGAGGTGGATGGGGTTCAGGGAGGAAATCCCAAAGTTTGGGGCCTAGCCAGCTGAGGGCATGCCTGCCAGTGGTAGGGTGAATGGAGGAGGGATTCACAAAAGGCCAGAGTCAGTTAAATGGAGAGTTCGGGGTTGGGATTGGGGGTTAACGGATGGAAGAGGTTACGGAGATAGGGATGGGTGAAACCATGAATATAAACATGAGACCCAGTGGTCAGTGGTGGTAAAAGGCGAACAGATTTGTTTTCATTTTTTTCAATCACTGGCCAGACATATGCAGAATGATTCAGGAGATGGTAGAGGAATGCCTGAGAAAAGAGTATCAGAATGTTTTCCAAATGCAGCCTTTGTATGGGGTAATTACTGTGAGCTTGAAGCTGACCGAGCAGTTGTAACTTGGATGTGGCTCAACAGGTGTATAAAAGTAGAAGGTTATCTGCCGAAGAACAGCGAGCAATCACAGAGCGCATTGTGAACAGAGTGGGAAGTTAAGAATTTGGTGAGAGTGGGAATTTGGTGCCTTTTATAATTTTAGTGTTTCGAGTAAGCTTGAGGCAGAAAGTATTTCAAATTTTGTTCAGTGTTTTAGGGCTTAGTGCAAGTTAGTGTGAAAAAAAATTCAAACAGAATAAAAAGTAATTATCTATTAATAAATATAGACTAAGGTATGGCAGAGCAGGTTGCGTGTCTGGACTGTAGTATGTGGGAGTTTGTGGACAGCGAGACTGAGTGAACACATCTGCAGTAAATGTCTGCGCCTCAAATCTCTCTGGCTCAGAGCCATTGAACTGAAGTGCGAGTTGGAGACACTCCGACACACAAGGGAGGGGGAGGAGTATCTGGACAGTTTGCTCCAGACCTGGGTCACACCTCATAGAGGTGCAGGATCAGAACAGGGTTGGTGTGACCGATAATGTACAGAGTAAGGGGAACCCAGATGAGATAAAGAGGGTCCACAGACACTGATCCTATCCAGCAGGCGTAATGTACTTGCTGCATGTGAGGATAAGGATAAAGACTGTTGGAAGGACACCCTCAGATGGAAAGGTAGTATAAATAATAATTCTAAAATAAACAAAAGTTTCTTTTTGGCAAGTAGAGCTCTTGCCGCTTAGGGGTACAAACTGGTTCTGTATCACGTTAAATTCTTTTTTGAATACCTCCCACTGATGTTCTGTCAATTTACTCATTAACAAATTTGCCCAGTTTACTGTGGACAGTCTCTGTCTCATTCTGTTGAAGTCAGCCTTACCTAAATCTAGAATCTTAGTAGCTGGTTTCTCCCTTTCAAACACTATGTTGAACTCGATCATATTATGATCGCTATTAGATAAATGTTCACGCACGGTTAGGTTGTTAACTAAATCTGGCTCATTACTCATTATTAAATCTAATATGGCCTGCCCCTTGTTGGTTCTGCTTATCCCGATCTATATGAAAATTAAAATCCCCCATTTAAACCACTCTGCCTTTGCTACATGCTTGTCTAATTGCAGCATTTATACATTCTGCCACTTCACAGCTGCTACCAGGGGGCCTATACACAACTCCCACTACAGTCTTAAATCCTTTTCTATTTCTTAATTCTACCTATGAAGTCACCATTGCCTGCTTACCTCTCGTTGTATCCTCTCTTATCATTGAAGTAATTTCATCCATAATCACTAAGGCTACTCCTACCCCTCTACCAGTTTCCGTATCCTTCCTATAGACCTCATAACATGGTATATTCAGTTCCCATTCCTGACCGTCTTGCAGCCATGTCTCAGTAATGGCTATCCTCTTAAGTTGAATTTGCACCTGCAATTCATTCAATTTGTTCATTATACTCCGTGAGTTTCTATAAAGAACACTTATTTGGGCCACACACCCTAACCTGTCCTTCTGCTCTAATGTTGTTTTTCTCACACATTTCTATTTCTCTCTCCTGTTTTAATTACTTTAGATCTTTTAGTTTTCCCTTTACCTGTAGTGCCTAAAGCACAATTTCTGAGATATAGGATTTAAAAGCACAGATCCTGGCAACTGGGAGAGATACAAAGAATAATAAAAGGTGACAAAAAACAGATAGTAAGAGCTACAAAAGGGAGTATGAAAAGAAACTTGCAAGGGATATCAACACAAAACTTTATTACAATTTTATTGGAAAAAAGAGGGTGGTTCAGGAGCAATGTGGGCTTCTTGAAAACCAGGATTTTGACCCAGCGACGATGAAGGATCGGCGATATACTTCTAAGTCAGGATGGAGGGGAACTTGGAGGTGGTGGTGTTCCCATACGCCTGCTGCCCTTGTCCTTCTAGGTGGAAGAGGTTGCGGGTTTGGGAGGTGCTGCCGAAGAAGCCTTGGCGAGTTGCTGCAGTGCATCTTGTAAATGGTACACACTGCAGCCACAGTACGCCAGTGGTGGAGGGAGTGAATGTTTAAGGTGGTGGATGGGGTGCCAATCAAGCGGGCTGCTTTGTCCTGGATGGTGTCGAGCTTCTTGAGTGTTGTTGGAGCTGCACTCATCCAGGCAAGTGGAGAGTATGCCATCACACTCTTTACTTGTGCCTTGTAGATGGTAGAAAGGCTTTGGGGAGTCAGAAGCCTCTGACCTGCTCTTGTTGCCACAGTATTTATGTGGCTGGTCCAATAAAGTTTCTGGTTAATGGTGACCCCCAGGATGTTGATAGTGGGGGATTCGACGATGGTAATGCCATTGAATGTCAAGGGGAGGTGGTTAGACTCTCGCTTGTTGGAGATAGTCATTGCCTGGCACTTCTGTGGCGCGAATGTTACCTGCCACTTATCAGCCCAAGCCTGAACTCAAGGTGTGGTCTCACCAATACCCTGTACAGTTGTAGCAGGACTTTCCTGCTTTTATACTCCAAACCCCTTGCAATAAAGGCCAACATTCCATTTGCCTTTTTGATTACTTGCTGTACCTGCATGCTAACTTTTTGTGTTTCATGCACAAGGACCCCCAGGTCCCTCTGAGCTGTAGCATTTTGTAATCTCTCTCCATTTAAATAATAATTTGCTTTTTTATTTTTCCTGCCAAAGTGGATAACCTCGCACTTTCTCACATTATACTCCATCTGCCAAATGTTTGCCCACTCACTTAGCCTGTCTATATCACTTTGCAGATTCTTTGAGTCCTCTGCACAACTTGCTTTCCCTCCCATCTTTGTATCATCAGCAAACTTGGCTACATTACACTCGGTCCCTTCATCCAAGTCATTAATGTAGATTGTAAATAGTTGAGGCCCCAGCACCAATCCCTGTGGCACCCCACTAGTAACCGTTTGCCAACCGGAAAATGACCCATTTATCCCGACTCTCTGCTTTCTGTTAGTTAGCCAATTCTCTATCCATGCGAATATATTACCCCCAACTCCGTGGGCTCTTATCTTATGCAGTAACCTTTTATGTGGCACCTCACCGAATGCCTTCTGGAAATCCAAATACACCACATCCACTGGCTCACCCATATCCACCCTGCTTGTTACATCCTCAAAGAACTCCAGCAAATTTGTTAAACGTGATTTCCCTTTCATAAAACCATGCTGACTCTGCTTGACTGCATTATGATTTTCCAAATGCCCTGCTACTGCTTCCTTAATGAAGGACTCCAGCATTTTCCCAATGACAGATGTTAGGCTAACTGGTCTGTAGTTTCCTGCTTTCTGTCCCCTTCCTTTCTTAAATAGGGGTATTACATTGGAGGATCCAGTTGTCGTGGTCCACGTAGGTACCAACGACATAGGTAGGACAAAGAAAGAGGTTCTGCTGAGAGAGTTTGAGCAGCTAGGGACTAAATTAAAAAGCAAAACCACAAAAGTCATAATCTCTGGATTATTACCGGAGCCACGAGCAAATTGGCATACGGTCAATAGGATCAGGGAGATGAATGTGTGGCTCAAAGATTGGTGTGGGAGAAGTGGGTTTCGATTCGTGGGGCACTGGCACCAGTACTGGGGAAAGATAGAGCTGTTCCGTTGGGACGGACTACACCTGAACCATGCTGGGACCAGAGTTCTAGCGAATCGAATAACTAGGGAGGTAGATAGGGCTTTAAACTAAATAAGGGGGGGGGGGGCGGAAGGTCCCGGTGGAGAGAAATCTAGAATGCTAAAGAGAAAAGACAAGGTAGCAGTGCAGGAAAGTGATTGGGGTAAGGATAACCAGATTGTGTTCGGAAGGGACAGAGCATATAAACAAAGGAGTGCACTAAAAAATAGGGTCCGGGTAAGAAAAAATGGTAATATAAATAGCACCATAGTACAAAAAAATGTTAAGATGTCTAAAAATGTTAAAAAGACAAATCTAAAGTCACTGCATCTGAATGCACGAAGCATTCATAATAAGGTAGACGAATTAACAGTGCAAATAGATGTAAACGGATACGATATAATTGCGATTACGGAGACATGGCTGCAGGGTGACCAGGGCTGGGGGCTGAATATCCAAGGATATTCGATATTTAGGAAGGACAGACAAAAAGGAAAAGGAGGTGGGGTGGCGTTGTTAGTAAAGGATGAAATCAGAGCAATAGTGAGAAACGATATTGGCTCAGAAAATCATGGTGTAGAATCAGTCTGGGTGGAGCTAAGAAGCACCAAGGGGCAGAAAACACTGGTGGGAGTTGTTTATAGGCCTCCAAACAGTAGTAGTTATGTCAGGGATGGCATCAAACAGAAAATTAGAGATGCATGTAACAAGGGTACTACAGTAATCATGGGTGACTTTAATCTACATATAGACTGGCCAAACCAAATTAGCAATAATACTGTGGAGGATGAATTCCTGGAGTGTGTACGAGATGGTTTTTTAGACCAGTACGTTGAGGAGCCAACTAGGGAACAGGCTATCCTAGAGTGGGTATTGTGCAATGAGAAGTGTTTAATTAATAATCTTGTTGTGCGGGGTCGTTTAGGGAAGAGTGACCATAACATGATAGAATTCTTCATTAAGATGGAAAGTGAAGAAGTCCAATCCAAAACTAGGGTCCTAAATCTAAACAAAGGAAACTACGATGGTATGAGGAGTGAGTTGGCTATGATAGATTGGGGAGCTTCATTATAAGGCATGACGGTGGATAGGCAATGGCTAACATTTAAGGAACGAATGCATGAATTGCAACAGTTATACATTCCTTTCTGGCGCAAAAACACAAAAGGAAAAGCGGCCCAACCATGGCTAACACAAGAAATTAAGGATAGTATTAGATCCAAAGAGGAGTCATATAAAGTTGCCAGAAAAAGTAGCAAGCCAGAGGATTGGGAGCAGTTTGGAGTTGCGCAAAAAAGGACCAAGAGATTGATTAAGAGGAGAAAAATAGAGTATGAGAGTAAACTTGCAAGGGGATTTGAGGAAAAACTTTTTCACCCAGAGGGTGGCTGGAATCTGGAACTCACTGCCTGAAAGGGTGGTAGAGGCAGGAACCCTCACAACATTCAAGAAGCATTTAGATGAGCACTTGAAATGCCATAGCATACAAGGCTACGGACCAAGTGCTGGAAAATGGGATTAGAATAGACAGGGCTTGATGGCCGGCGTGGACACGATGGGCTGAAGGGCCTCTTTCTGTGCTGTATAACTCTATGACTCTATGGAACATAAAAGCGGATTGTAAAAGCTTCTACAAGTATGTAAAAAGAAAAAGATTAGTGAAAACAAATGTAGGTCCCTTACAGTCAGAAACGGGAGAATTTATAATGGGGAACAAGGAAATGAAAGAGCAATTAAACAAATACTTTGGTTCTGTCTTCACGGAAGAGGACACAAATAACTTCCCAGAAATGCTAGGGAACCAAGGGTCCAGTGAGAAAGAGGAATTAAAGGAAATTAGTATTCGTAAAAAAATAGTGCTGGAGAAATTAATGGGACTGAAAGACGATAAATCCCCAGGGCCTGCTAATCTGCATCCTAGAGTACTAAAAGAGGTAGCCATGGAAATAGGGGATGCATTGGTTGTCATCGTCCAAAATTCTACAGATTATGGAACAGTTCCTGCAGATTGGAGGGTGGCAAATGTAACCCCACTACTTAAAAAAGGGAGAGAGAAAACGGGGAACTACAAACCGGTTAGCCTAACATCAGTAGTAGGGAAAATGCTAAAGTCCATTATAAAGGATGTGATAACAGGACACTTAGAAAATATCAACGGGATTAGACAAAGTCAACATGGATTTATGAAAGGGAAATCGTGTTTGACAAACCTACTGGAGTTTTTTGAGGATGTAACTGGTAGAATAGACAAGGGAGAACCAGTGGATGTGGTGTATTTGGATTTTCAGAAGGCCTTTGATAAAGGCCCACATAAAAGGTTAGTGTGCAAAATTAAAGCACATGGGATTGGGGGTAATATACTGGCATGGATTGAAAATTGGTTAACAGACAGGAAACAAAGAGTAGGAATAAATGGGACTTTTTCGGGGTGGCAGGCGGTGACTAGTGGGGTACCACAGGGATCAGTGCTTGGGCTCCAGCTATTCACAATATATATCAATGATTTGGATGAGGGAACCAAATGTAATATTTTCAAGTTTGCTGACGACACGAAACTAGGTGGTATTGTGAGTTGTGAGGAGGATGCAAAGAGGCTTCAATGCGATTTAGACAAGTTGAGTGAGTGGGCAAATACATGGCAGATGCAGTATAACGTGGATAAATGTGAAGTTATCCACTTTGGCAGGAAAAACAGAAAGGCAGAGTATTATTTAAATGGCGATAGATTGGAAAATGCTGATGTACAAAGGGGCCTGGGTGTCCTTGTACACCAGTCACTGAAAGCAAACATGCAGGTGCAGCAAGCAGTTAGGAAAGCAAATGGTATGTTGGCCTTCATTGCAAGAGGATTTGAGTACAGGAGCAAGGATGTCTTACCACAGTTATACAGGGCCTTGGTGAGACCACACCTGGAGTACTGTGTGCAGTTTTGGGCTCCTTACCTAAGAAAGGATATACTTGCCATAGAGGGAGTGCAGCAAAGGTTCACCAGACTGATTCCTGGGATGGCAGGACTGTCGATTGGGTCGACTAGGCCTGTGTTCACTAGAGTTTAGAAGAATGATGGGGGACCTCATTGAAATGTATAAAATTCATGACAGGGCTAGACAGACTGGATGCAGGGAGGATGTTTCCACTGGCTGGGGGGTCTAGAACAAGGGGTCACAGTCTCAGGATACGGGGTAGGACATTTAGGACTGAGATGAAGAGAAATGTCTTCACTCAGAGGGTGGTGAACCTGTGGAATTCTCGATCACAGAAGGCTGTGGAGGCCAAGTCACTGAATGTATTTAAGAAGGAGATAGATAGATTTCTAGACACAAAAGGCATCAAGGGGTATGGGGAGAGAGCGGGAATATGGTATGGAGATAGAGGATCAGCCATGATCATATTGAATGGCGGAGCAGGCTCGAAGGGCTGAATGGTCTACTCCTGCTCCTATTTTTCTGTTTCTATGTTCTATGTTCCTAAGTGGATAGCCTGCTGGACATCCCAAGAAAACTAATATTGAATCAGGGACGGGGACTCACCAAAATTAACATAAGCAAAATAACAGTAATAAAGAACATAATGGTACTAAAGTGTGACAAATCCCCAGGACCAGATGGTTTCCATCCCAGGGATTTAAAGAAAGTAGGTGAAAACATTGCAGATGCCCTAACTGTAATCTTCCAAAGTTCTCTCGATTCAGGAACCGTTCCTTTAGATTGGAAAATTGCACACGTCACTCCTCTATTTAAAGAAAGGTAAGAGGGGGAAACCAGGGGATTATAGATCAGTTAGCCTAACATCTGTTGTCGGGAAATTACTAGCGTCTATAATAAAGGATAGAGTGACTGGAAACCTTGAAAATTTTCAGCTAATCAGAGAGCCAGCATGGATTTGTAAAGGGTAGGTCATGCCTGATGAAACTGATTAAATTTTTTGAAGAGGTGACTAAAGTAGTGGACAGGGGAATGTCTATGGATGTTATTTATATGCACTTCCAGAAGGCATTTGATAAAGTCCCTCATAAGAGACTGTTAGCTAAAGTTGAAGATCATAGAATTGAAGGCAAATTATTGACCTAGTTAGGAAATTGGCTGAGCGGCAAGAGATAGAGAATAGGGATAATGGGTAGGTACTCTAATTGGCAGGATGTGACTAGTGGTGTCCTGCAGGGATCTGTGTTGGGGTCTCAACTATTCAACATATTTATTAACGACTTAGATGATGGGATAGAGAGCCACATTTCCAAGTTTGCTGATGATAAAAAGATAAGCGGCATTGTAAGCAGTGTAGATGGAAGCATAACATTACAAAGAGATATTAATAGATTAAGTGAATGGGCAAAACTGTGGCAAATGGATTTCAATGTAGGCAAGTGTGAGGTCATCCACTTTGGACCTAAAAAGGATAGAACAGAGTACTTTCTAAATGGTGAAAAGCTAGCAACAGTGGAGGTCCAAAGAATCTTAGGGGTCCATGTACATAGATCATTAAAATGTCACGGACAGTTACAGAAAATAATTAAAAAGGCTAAAATCAATGCTGGGCTTTATATCGAGAGGACTAGAATACAAGGGGATATAAGTTATGCTACAGCTATACAAAGCTCTAGTTAGACCACACCTGGAGTACTGTGTTCAATTCTGGGCACCACACATTAGGAAGGATATATTGGCCTTGAAAAAAGAAAAGACTTGCATTTATATAGCGACTTTCACGACCTCAGTACATCTCAAAGCGTTTTACAGCCAATGAAGCACTTTTGAAGTGCAGTCACTGTTGTAATGTAGGAAACGCGGCAGCCAATACACGCTCAGCAAGGTTCCACAAACAGCAATGTGATAATGACCAAATAATCTGTCTTTTGTGATGTTGATCGAGGGATAAATATTGGCCAGGACACCGGGGATAACGCCCCTGCTCGTCTTCAAAATAGTGCCATGAGATCCTTTATGTCCACCTGAGAGAGCAGACTGATCCTCGGTTTAACGTCTCATCCGAAAGATGGCACCACCAACAGTGCAGCAGGACCAATGTTCTCTCTCCTCACTCTCCACAAGCTGTGCGGCTGCGCAGTGCTCTGGAGGTCCCACATAGCCAGTGAGCCGGCTTTTAAATGGAAAAACCACGCATGCGCGGAATTTTGAATGGTGACGTGCAGCCCCAAAAAATTAGAGGGAACATTGCTCAGGACTGCACTGGAATGTCAACCTAGATTTTTGTGCCTAAGTCTTTGGATTGGGACTTGAACCCACAACCTTCTGACTCAGAGGCGCGAGTGTTACCCACTCAGCCACAGCTGACACACAAGGTGTGTAGTGTAGATTTACCAGAATGATACCTGGACTCAAAGGGTTAAATTTCAAGGAAAGACTCCACAAACTAGGGTTGTATTCCTTGGAATTTAGACGGTTACGGGTGATTTGATCGAAGTTTTCAAGATATTAAGGGGAATTGATGGGGTAGAGAGAAACTATTTCTGCTGGTGGGGGAGTGTAGGACTAGGGCATATAGACTAAAAATTAGAGCCAGACTTTTCAGGAATGAAGTTAGGAAACACTTCTACATGCAAAGGATGGTAGAAGTTTGGAACTCTCCTCCGCAAACAGTACTTGATTCTAGGTCAACTGTTAATTTTAAATCAGAGTTTGATAGATTTTTGATAATCATAAAGTATTAAGGGATATGGGGCAAAGGCGGGTATATTGAGTTAGGTCACAGATCAGCCATGATCTTATTGAATAGCGGAACAGGCTAAATGGCCTACTCCTGTTCCTATGTCAACAAGTGAATGATGTAGTGCCAAATGGGAACCATGACAGCAGGACTGACTTTGCAGTAGAATTGCATCTTATTTAGGTGAAGGTGTCCCTAATGAACTACGTCCACACGATACAGGATAGCTAGCAAAGGGTTCTCTCTATGATCTCTTCCTGAAGCATCCTCTTGGCTGTCTGCTCACCAAGTTGCCCTTTTTCACCTACCTTTTCCTCCTCTGATGTATCAATGTGGCGTCCTTTTCAAAGGCTTAAATTGTGTAGAATGCAACAAAGAATGATGAAGTGAGATACCATGTCTGTATTGGACTCCGGTGCTCTCCCATATCTGGCAAGAATACTGAAATGAACCTTCAGAATTCCTATGGTCTGCATCATTGCAATGCTTGATGGTAGTGACCTTTGTTGTATCTGCACCGAACATGGGAGCAATCTGCATTCATTCGCCAATGCGACAGAGGGTAGCCCTGATCCCTGAACAGCATCCAGACACCAGCCGTAAACTCACCCCCCACCCCCCCTCTGCCCCCAATTTTCTCTCTCTTTTTCTAGCCTCGCAAAAATTCCTCTTTATCTCTTGGTCATCAGTCTGATGAAGGGCCAACAGTTGACAAGTCATGCCGGTCTTTTCTCTCTACAGACGCTGACTGACTTGCTATACATTTCATGCTTTTTATTTCAGATTTCTAGCATTTGTAGTTTTTCCTTTTTATTTAACGTGGGGGTTACGTTGGACTAGCATAAAATAAAAGAATCATGGCAGCTGCTTGGATAGCATGCATTTACGTGTTGATAAGGTGGTTCTGACTGCACACTTGTTGGGCACTGAGTGAGTGAAACCCTTTCCTGTTCAGTAAGATGATGTTCTGAAATGGGACACAAATGACGACGTGGGTGCAACCTCTCATGAGAGGAAATCCTACCATTCGGTAAAAGTTCACCACCGTTTCACATTGATGGGATAGGTCCATTGGAAAGGTGATGAACTGTACAGCTCACGCAAACAATGCATCTGTTACCTTTAGACATAGGTGGACAGCTGACTGGCTGACTGGCTGATGTTGCCTATGTCCCCGATAAAAGGAGCCCATTGCATAGAAGTTGAGTGGCAATGCTGAGCTTGTGGCGGAG
This sequence comes from Squalus acanthias, assembly GCA_030390025.1. Classification (NCBI taxonomy): domain Eukaryota; kingdom Metazoa; phylum Chordata; class Chondrichthyes; order Squaliformes; family Squalidae; genus Squalus; species Squalus acanthias. Next base: position 44,830,748 of record CM059429.1, on the reverse strand, counting down.
GTTGGCGCTGGGTACAGAGTAAGCAGGTCGCACTGTTGCCTCACGAGAACCAGAGGACACAGATTTAAGGTGACTGGCAGAAGAACCAAAGGCGACATGAGGAAAAACTTTTACGGAGCGAGTGCTTAGGATCTGGAATGCACTGCCTGAAAGGGTGGTGGAGGCAAATTCAATCGTGGCTTTCAAAAGGGAATTGGATAAGCACCTGAAGGAAAAATAATTGCCGGGCTATGGGGAAAGGGCGGAGGAGTGGGACTTGCTGAAGTGCTTTTGCAGAGAGCCGGCACAGGCTCGACGGACTGAATGGCCTCCTTCTGTGCTGTAATTATTCTTCTATTCTACGAGGGAAGCAAAGCCTTCTGATGCTTTGTCGATTGGACAGACTGAGAGATGACCAAATGGGTATGTAAATATAGTGACGCATGTACCTGTGAGTGGGGGCTAAATAACTCCGATGGTGCCTGATGAGCTTGGCCTCCCTAGGTTTCTCCTTTCCTTTGCAGTTCTTTCTCTTCAAAGCACAGGTGCAGGGGAATCCCTAATGAAATTGTGGCATGTGCTTTTTGTCTGAGGGTTCAAAAACTTAATCTCCATAGCAGCAGTAGCAATTAGCAAACTGGAATGAGACACCCCACCCCATAAAAAAGATTCTTCATCTTCAAAGTTTGTTCAAGTAACTATCCTAAGAAGGTGCTCTTTAAAAGTACTTCTGCCTGTCTAGTAACCAACAACACCTCATTTGTATAGGTATTGATCTTTGGGGGCGGGTTATGGAGGTAGAGAATGGGAATCTAAAAGGTACACATCAGTACATTATTTAAATATGAGTTGCATGCAGTAGAATCCAGGCAAAAGAAAACTGGAACAGGTTTTTTTTTTAAAATTAACAGGAAATTGGTGCAAGGTACTGGAAAACCCCATTTTCCTCCAGTATCCACACAATCTGCTACAAAATAGGCAGAAAACAGAAGGAAAAACTAGGCCTTAGTTTCTTGAACTTCCTCATTGGTGGTTGTCAATCCTGCTTGCTGATTGGTACATTTCTTTTCAGTTGGGATTTGTTGCTGTTTTATAAAAATGAAATGTCAGCCAATAAGGGACAAGTGTGATACAAAATGTCAAAGTAAAATATTGTGACGCCTAAGGTGTGGTTGATGCGGGTGTGCGATACAGTTTTTTATATTTAGTTTGAAACATAAAAATGGCTAGGTTGCAAATTCAAAGTCCAAGGGGTAGAAATTAGGTCGCGCCCCATTTGGGGCGCAAATATCGTCCGAGCGCAAATATTAGCGCCTGGCGCTAATTATCGGCACTGACAGGAAACTTCACTTTTACCGCCCCGGGAGGTGAGTGGAGCGCTAAATTAGGCGCTGCACACCTCTCTTAAGGCGCAAAGGCCTAGGAGTGAGGCGCTACCTCAGCGCACGAGCGCAGCGCAGCTGCTGCCAGTTAGCGAGGGAACACAGACACACTGGCGCCGGACACTTCTTAAAGCGGGGGGGGCCACTTGCTCCCCAGCCACACCCTGCTCATTGCAGCCTTGAATCTCAGCCTGGAGAGACCTGTAATCCATTTTGCTGCCAAGCATGGAGAGGGTGAGAGAACGCGCTCATCGCTTCACCGAGCGGGCCTTGGATGCTCTGGTTGGCGCAGTGGAGCGCAGACGATGCATGCTGTTCCCGGAGAGTGGCAGGAGGCCTTTGCCACGCGAGTTCAGAAGAGTGTGGAGGGACGTGGCTCAGAGCGTCTCCTCCAGGAGCATGGTGCCCAGGACCCATGTTCAGTGCCGCAAAAAATTCAACGACCTCACTCGGGTCGTCAGGGTGAGTGGCTTTTTCTCAATACCTCTCCATCCCTCCATCTCAACCTCACTATATGGCCAGAGGGTCTTAAAACCCCAATGCACAACACTCATGCAACACCTATGGCCCTTTCATCAAACACACACACACATTCCACACTTTGCATACAGTAAGGGCTATTCACCTATGGGAGGCACATCAGGCAAGACCATGGCTGCATATTGTAAGGGCTATTCACCTATGGGAGGCACATCAGGCAAGACCATGGCTGTATATTTACTCAGATGCTGTCCTTTTTCTTGCAGGCTAAGCTGGCTCATAATCGGAGACAGCAGCAACGGACGGGTGGAGGGCGGCTTCAGCTGCAACCCCTCAGCGATCTGGAGGAGCGCGTCCACAGGATTGTGGCAAGCCGGGTGATCGGTCCCGTCGCCACTGGGGACGCCGACCCCGTTGTGGACAGCAATGGTAAGGTCATCACCTTTTTGTCCTCTGTCCTTCCACTTGTCCCTCACAATACCAGCCTTTGACACTTTCAATCCAACTTGCTAACTCGCTGCACTTATTCCTCCCTTACTGCCACCCTGTCCTCACGCTAAAGCCACTCTTGTACCTCCCTGCTTTCAGATGGTGATTCACCAGCTGAGGAGATGGTCCCTGAAGCTGCCACTGGGAGTGATGCTGCAGCTGAGGAGGAAGAGGAAGCCGGAGCATCAGTGCCACCCTCTCCCGAGGAAGCCCATGGCCACACTGGGAACACACCTTCCCCGGAGGGGAGCAGGGGGGAAGGGGCTGATGATGGTGAAGCTCCAGGACCCAGCGGGCTGCAGCAACGCCATGGGGGGGGAGGGAAGAACGGGAGCCTTCTCCCCAGAGGGAGAGTATGCCAGACACTCCTACTGCAATGGACGCAGAGGAGGAGCGGCTGATTGCAGAAATGAACAGCCAGGCGGTGGGCATGCACACTGAGCTCATGGGTGCAGTGGGAAGGGTGCCCGAATGCATTGAGGCACTGGCAAGGAGTGTGGAGCACTTCGCTGTAGCACAGGCGGATGCCACACTAAAGCTTAGTGCTGCAATTCAGTCACTGGCTGCCAGGAACCCATCTGAGACTGCTCTCATGCAGACTCAGATTGAGGCCACGCGAGCACTGACTGCTGCCATCCTCGATGGTTCGTGCACATGTCCCCGGGGCTGTCACCGCGCCGCAGCAGGCCAGCAATCTGTTCTCCGGCAAATTGCTCCGGATGCTGAAGTGCTGCCCCGTGGGAGTGCCAGTGTGTCGGGCGAGCAGGGAGTTGCTGTCCTCTCTCACGATGACAGCATTCCTGCTGCCAACACTGTCACTTCTCCACTGCACTTGCCACCGCCTGTAGGACAGACTGCTGCCGCCCATGCAGAGTTGGTGCAGTCTGCAGCCGGGCCCTCCAGGCCCAGAAGTGGTCGAGGCCGTCCTTCAGGGGCATCTGCAGTGTCAGGGTCTGACGAGCAGCAGCCTTCCACCAGCCTTGCTGCAGCCACTGAGGTCCCATTACGGAGGAGCAGTAGGGTTAGAAGGGGGGAAGTGCGCAAGGGAAGGAGATCACCCTCGAAGGGCAAAAAGTAGGAGGTGTGCCAAAATGCTGGTCATTTTTTTATTAAAGGCCGAGGTTCATGGCCCAACTTTTGTTTAGTGTTTTGGACATTATCTCCAGGTTGTGAGAACCAGTTATGTTATTGACTGTTTTTTGGTGTTTATTTCTATGAGTTTGTCATGAGGAATTGACACACACAGAGTTTGTACAATAAATAAGTTTCTGTATTCAAAATATACATGGCTGGTGGTTGGAATTATTGGTGCCTTGGCCGGCTTAGGGGTTGCGTGCTGGGTTGATTCGTGTTTGTAGCAATGGCAGGGGCCCTAGAAGCGGCTTGCTATTAGTCGTTGACGGACGGCCCTTGCAGTTTGACCATTGTGGGCCGCCCTCCTGCCTTGGTGCTGCTGCTGATCATCGTCCTCGTCCTGTTCCTCCTCTTCCTCCTCCTCCTCTTGTGGTGCTGCAAGGCCTGGTGGCATTGGCTGCGTCCTGAGGATTGCCATGTTGTGCAACATGCAGCACACGACTACGAAGTTCGAAACTTGCTCAGGCGAGTACTGCAGGGCTCCTCCGGAATGGTCCAGACAGCGGAATCGTTGTTTCAGCACGCCGATTGTACGCTCAATAATGTTCCTGGTTGCTTGATGGCTTTCCTGGTACCGCAGCTCAGCAGGGGTGTTTGGCGCACGGAGCGGTGTCATCAGCCAGGTGCTCAATGCGTACCCCTTGTCCCCCAGAAGCCAACCAACTGGCTGATGCGGTGCCTCGAAAATTTCTGCCACAGTACTCTGGCGCAGGATGAAAGCATCGTGGCAGCTGCCCGGATAGTGGGCATTGACAGCGAGAATCACCTGTCTGTGGTCACAGACCAACTGCACATTCAAGAAATGGAACCCCTTTCTGTTCCGGAACTCCTCTGCATTCTCTCGCGGAGCACGCAAAGCCACATGCGTGCAGTCAATGGCGCCCTGCACCATGGGGAAGCCCGCTACCCTCGCAAAGCCCATAGCACGGTCATGCTGCTTGTCTGGGGTCATAGGGAAAGAGATGAAGTCTCGTCTCCTTCTGAAGAGGGCATTGGTGACCTGCCGGATGCAGCGATGCACCGCAAACTGGGAGATATTGGCGAGGTCCCCAACAGCAGCTTGGAATGAGCCAGTGGCGTAGAAGTTCAAAGCCACTGTGACCTTCACTGCCACCGACAGAGACGTCCTGGACCTCAGTTGAGGCTGCAGATCTGGCTGCAGCAGGTGGCAGAGCTCAGTGACCACCTCCTTGCTGAATCGCAGCCTTCGCAAACACAGCTCCTCGGACATATGGATGTAGGAGAGCTGTTCACGATATACCCTGGGAGGGTAAGCTCTCCTGTACATGCGCCTGATGGCCCTCCTCCGTCTGGCCATCATTGCCACTCTCTGTCTGCGTCTCACTATCCTCCGATTGAGCTGGAGCAGGACGACGCCCCCAATCATTGCAGCCCCCATATTCTCTTTGCCAGAAAAGTAATGAGGTACAGCAACTAAAGTAGCAGCAAAGTTAGGATGAACTAGGCCAAACTACCTCACAAAGCGTTGAGTCAATGTAGAAGTCTCTCTCTCTCTCTCTCCGAATCTCTCTCTCTCTCTCAGAACGAGTGGTGCATAAATGTCGACCACAGAAAAAGACAGGAAGAGGCCCCCTTTAAATAGCGCCCCCCCCAGCCCCACACCGATTGATAACGCTCCAGTCTTCCGGTCGTTGGAAGCGCCAGGTGGTAAGGCAGGGGGCGCCACTCAATTTCCGCTCCGGGGCGCCCCAAGGGCGTTGCACCATGGAATGACGTCACAATCTGCGCGCGCAGGTGGTCGCAGCGGTAAGTTTTAGCGCCGCCGCACAATCTCAAGTTAAGTTCTCGAGCGGCGCAAACAGCGCTGCGCCCGGGCGTTAGCAGCTTAACGCCCCATTAGCGCCCTCTTAAGGCGCTAACGGGAGGCGCAACCAACTGAATTTTTCCCCCCAAAAGTTTAAAGAAATATTCCAAAATTCTCAACGAATATACATTCCATTGAGAAATAAAAACTCCACGGGAAAGGTAGAAGACACAAAAAGCATAGCAAAAATAGTGGGGAACCAAAGGGCTAATAAGAGTGAGGAACTTAAAAGTAATTCATATCAGTAGAGAAAAAGTACTTGAGAAACTAATGGGACTAAAAGCCGACAAAACCCCTGGACCTGATGACCTACATCCTAGGGTGGTTGCAGAGATAGTGGATGCATTGGTTGTGATCATCCAAAATTCCCTAGATTCTAGAACGGTCCCAGCGGATTGGAAGGTAGCAAATGTAACCCTGCTGTTCAAGAAAGGAGGGAGAGAGAAAACGGGGAACTACAGGGCAATCAGCCTGATATCAGTCGTCGGGAAAATGCTGGAATCCATTATCAAGGAAGTGGTAACAGGGCACTTAGAAAATCATATTATGATTAGGCAGAGTCAACATGGTTTTATGAAGGGGAAATCATGTTTAACAAATTTATTAGAGTTTTTTGAGGATGTAACTAGCAGGGTAGATAAAGGGGAACCAGTGGATGTAGTATATTTGGATTTCCAAAAGGCATTCGATAAGCTGCGACATAAAAGGTTGCTACGCAAGATAAGGGCACATAGGGTTGGGGGTAATATATTAGCATGGATAGAGGATTGGTTAACGGACAGAAAACAGAGAATAGGGATAAACAGGTAATTTTCCGGTTAGCAGACTATAACTAGTGGGGTGCTGCAAGGATCAGTGCTTGGGTCTCGGCTATTTACAATCTATATTAATGACTTAGATGAAGGGACCGAGTGTAATGTATCCAAGTTTGCTGACGATACAAAGCTAGGTGGGAAAGTAAGCTATGAGGAGGACACAAAGAGCCTGCAAAGGGATATAAGCAAGTTAAGTGAATGGGCAATAAGGTGGCAGATGGAGAATAATGTGGGGAAATGTAAGGTTATTCACTTTGGTAGGAAGAATAGAAAAATAGAATATTTTTTAAATGGTGAGAAACTATGAAATGTTGGTGTTCAGAGAGATTTAGGTGTCCTCGTACAGGAAACACAAAGTTAGCATGCAGGTACAGCAAGCAATTAGGAAGGCAAATAGCATGTTGGCCTTTATTGCAAGGGGGTTGGAGTACAAGAGTAAGGAAGTCTTACTACAATTGTACAGGATTTTGGTGAGACCACACCTGGAGTACTGTGCACAGTTTTCGTCTCCTTATCGGAGGAAGGAGATACTTGCCTTAGAGGCGATGCAACGAAGGTTCACTAGATTGATCCCTGGGATGAGAGGGTTGTCCAGGAGGAGAGATTAAGCCTATACTCTCTGGAGTTTAGAAGAATGAGAGATGATCTCATTGAAATATACAAGATACTGAGGGGGATTGACAGGGTTGATATTGAGAAGTTGTTTCCCTTGGCTGGAGAGTCTAGAACTGGGGGGCATAATCTCAGGATAAGGGGTCAGCCATTTAAGACTGAGATGAGGCGGAATTTCTTCACTCAGAGGGTTGTGAATCTTTGGAATTCTCTACTTCAAAGGGCTGTGGATGCTGAGTCATTCAGTATATTCAAGGCTGAGACAGATAGATTTTTGGAATCAAGGGATATGGGAATTGGGCAGGAAAGTGGAGTTGAGGTCAAAGATCAGCCATGATCTTATTGAATGGCGGAGCAGGCTCGAGGGGTCGTATGGCCTACTCCTGCTCCTAATTCTTATGTTCTTATTAAAAGTTGTTCTGGATCAGCCATGAGCAACACATTACAGGCTGAAGCATAAATGATGTATTGAAGCCACCAAGTAACATGTTAAACAGTAAGAACCCAAATGACCAATAAAAATGGTGGCCCATATCCAGCTCTGCATTACAATTGTTCATTGATTTAAAAAAAATGAAATCCAGACCTTTCTACATCATAATGCAACCATGCACCACACCAGATAGATCCCCCAGTTGGCATACCATTAATTGTAGACCGTTTCTTTACAGCGTTAAGCATATTTATATTAATATAAATGAGGAGCGCGCGTGCGCACACTGGGGCCTGTTGGACACAACAAATGTTTGCACAGCTAGCTCGCAATATTTGTGCTCAAACAACAACAGATTAGTATTTGGAATGGTGATATTTTCCAAACATTGCCTTTACATCTGTAGCGTGTACTTACTTGTAAAGCTAGGAATCATGAGTTTCCCTTACACAAGTGGTTATTGTGGCGAAGTATTTGACCGTGGACTCGGACGCGTGCGCCGCTTCCTGCCGGGGTTTGAATGCAAACAGTTGGTGACGCAGCCGCCCGTGCGCCCGCTCCCCCCTCTGTCCCCCCCAGGTGGCGGCGCTCGGTCGGGCCTGACGTTGGGTTAACCTCTCCAATTTTAGCTTGTTTTGGGGTTTTGCGGCTATTTTCAAACATTCCCCCTATTTAGAATTGGGAGACTGGCTGGGACCTGTATGCAATTTGTTTTCCGCAAATATTTACAGATCTCTTCAAAGCGGGTGAGTTGTCTTTCCTTTCTGATGCGAAAGGAAATCTCGAGAGCAGAAACTTGATGCGGCAAAAGAACATGCAAATTATTCAACTGGACCGTTAACAGTAGACGCATTTGGCCATGTCAATAGTCACTCCGTATATAAATACGGGTATAGAGTACAAGAGGAAAGTAGTAATAATAATGATTTTTTTTTACAAAACATTGATTAGGCCTTTCAGATCTCTTTCATTGCAGCTCATGCATACCCCTAGCTCAGCAGGACACACCTTCAAGATGCAATGAACAATTGAAAGCTTTGCCAGACTTGCATCTTCCACGGACATCAAACGTCAATTTGCTTAACTACGTGACTTTGTCACTTACTGACACCCAGTTTGGCATGCGTTGTGGACTCTTGTCACTGTTTAAACTTCCAACATTTCAAGACAAACTTTCTGCTTGCACAACAAGATAACACATTGTGACTACAATTCCGACCCCAGCAGAAAGGCCACCCTGATGAAGATAGGTGGTGAAGACACATACATACCCAAGTAACTCTGGCCGAGTCTATAGCCCCTACTTGGGTAACGGCAGGTCAATGCAGGTTATCTCATGTTCAGGCAATTTTCTGCGAATCCTCATTCTCAAACTCCGAGGGCGAGGAATTCCCAAAGGAATGCTCATTAAATGAGTTTTAAGCTCTCCAAATGGTACAATGTGAAAAAGTGACCCCCCAAAAAAGCAAAAGATTAAACAAATGCACTAATAAAATGCAGAAAAGAGACCTAAAATAAAAAAAATACAAGTTATCTGTACAATAATCCATCTTTAATAGCGAAACCCTCAAACATACCGGCGAGTCTTTGGGACTATTTTTGGGACCTAGTGTACTGACTGCGTATTTACTCTGTAAACCTCAGGAGATCACTGGGCAGGTACATGTTTTTATGCTTTAAACATTGGAAAGACCGAAAATATTGTCTTCGGCCCCCTCCACAAACTTCGGTCCCTAGTCACCAAGATATGCCCCTCCCTGACCACTGAATTAAACAGGAGAGTGGCGGAAATTCCAGAGTTTACGCCATTTCTCCATGGTTTCCGCTGATAATCTGCTGGTGTTCCAGCGGCAGATCGGAACAAACCCCACGGAAATTCAGGAAGTTCAAGGCAACGCAAAATAATTAATGAAAACAAAAAGGTGAAATTATATTTCTTCTTTGTTCTAGAATAAATAGTTCTCATGCATGAAGAAAGGTGCTTCCCTTTGTGACTTAGTGCATGAAATTAGACTAGGAGTTAACTGATCTCCGCTGTGACAGCAGTGGAAGTGCTACGTCTGGCCTTTGTACACTTGGGTTAAGGAGAAATCAACCAAAGTTCCTGCTGGTGATTGTTATCCAATCACCTCTGCTGAAAAGTTTCCATGAACGGATATTGAAAATGGAAAAGATAGGCTTTACTTTAATGCTCCCTGCGATCAAATAGCTTATTAGCACTATGCCCAGGTTCAAGCATGAAGAATGACCATCGGATGAAGTACCTGAAGGTTGTTGACACATGGAATTGTACCATAGCACGAGTCAGTGTCTCCACGAGAGAAAGGAAGAAAACTGAACAAAAACTGAAAGTCTGAGACAACCTTCTGGAGCAAGTAAGTAAAGTTGTTACATAAATTATTTGAAATTTTTTTTTTAGTTTAGGTAACGTATAATTAATGTCTTAAGTGTTTTCAGGTCAGTCATCTCACCGTTTATAGCAGTCATCTAAACCTCCAAGATGCGCAACTACTGCCTTAAAATCACTTAAAAAAATTAAATATAAATTTGGATTTGATGGGACAATTTTATTCTGTTTGTCCCTATTTTTCCCAGCATAGGTTATCATTGAGGATATTGACGGCCAAGATACTTCATGCAGTTGACGTGTGATGTTGTCGACACTGATTAATTCATGATTTTGTTGTAATTGTAAACTAAGTGACTGACTACAGTCAGTTACCAAAAAAAGTCGTTGTTATAATTAGCTAATCAGCTGAAAATGGTGGGGAAACACTACATGTGACTGGTTCTGTGAGACTAGTAAAGTGGGAATATGATTCTGTGTTTTGAACATAAGATGCAGGATTTTTGCTTGAATTATATCACCTCAGAAAGACGGCTATAAACAAACAACCTGAAATGGGGTTTTTTGCTCTGTAGAAAAAGCCCTGTAAATGACGAATTTTTAATAGTGAATATCCCGGAAGTATTTGTACTTTCTCCTCCGTGTGGATCTCCATTGGTGACTACATTATTTGTGCCAACGCAAAGCTTTGGGGGGACAGGGGCTAAAACAACCCTAAAACCCAGCAAGTTTGGCTCCATTTGCCTCTTAAGGTACTTGAGTGAGTCTTCACTCTCACAGAATTATCTTGAGATTAGGAACATAGGAACAGGAGTAAGCCATTCAGCCCCTCGAGCCTGTTTCACCATGCAATTAGATTGAGGGGTCCAGACAGAGTAGATAGAGAGAAGCTGTTCCCATTGGCGGAAGGGTCGGGAACCAGAGGACAGAGATTTATGGTGATTGGCAGAAGAACCAAAGGCGACATGAGGAAAATCTTTTTTATGCAGTGAGTGGTTAGGATCTGGAATGCACTGCCTGAAAGGGTGGCGGAGGCAGATTCAATTGTGACTTTCAAAAGGGAATTAGATAAGTACCTGAAGGAAAAAAAATTGCAGGGCTACTGGGAAAGGGCGGGGGAGTGGGACTAGCTGAAGTGCTCTTGCAGAGAGCCGGCACGGGCTCGACGGGCTGAATGGCCTCCTGTGCTGTAATCTTTCTACTGATTGTGATGGTACTTACTGTTAAATGATTACTAATGTATCCAATATATCTAGCACTGTTGTATAGTATTAATGCTCTGATAGATAAATCTTCTCAGTAAATGCCTACAGAAATCTTTTAACCATATATTGTTATTGATCAAATAAGTTCTGACAACTTAGAGAAAAAAAGACTTTTATTTATAGACCACCTTTCACGATTTCCGGACATCCCAAAGCGCTTTAAAGCCAATGAAGTACTTTTGAAGTGCAGTCACTGTTGTAGGATTAATGTAGAAGATTAAGGTTTGTGAAATTAATTGGAAATTAGTCAATTGGATTGAAAATTAGCTAGATATTAGCAAGCAGGAGGTTGTGATAAATGGGGGATTCTTATTTGAGGAGAAGTGACAAATGCGACCCGAATGTCCTCTGAAGCAATTGCCGCAGAAAGTATGGTGAGGTGTGCCTTGAGGTCACCCGACCACACTAGCGCTGACTCCACCAAAGTGCCCGGGGTTGCCCAGTTTAACTTGTATATTCAGTGAGCTCCCAGTATTGTCATGCCTCTCATTTCCTACATTACAAGTGACTACACTTAAAGTACTTCATTGGTTGTAAAGCGCTTTGGGACGTTTTGATGTCACGACAGGCGCTACATGAATACAACTCTTTTTTTGCTTATTGCTTCACATAATTATAAATATTGAATGTCATGTCTGCCGTCACCCCAGATACCTTTGAACTTCACCATTATAACATCCATAATGTATGTATGACACCCTTTCTTCCGACCAGTGCACAGTACCTTGTACTTGTCTGTAATAAATTTCATCTGTTGTATCTATTCACAGGTTTCATCTAACTCTTTTGCATGCTCCTGGCTCCCCCACTCCCCCAGATTCAACTAATTGGTTCTGAGTTTCTGAGTCCAGTTCATTGGTGTAGAATAGAACAGTAGAGGTTCCAGGTCAATCTCTGGGAGACTCCATTCAGTACCCTGCTCCCCTGACATCGCTGCCAGATCAGGCAACTGTTTTTTTCCTTGTTTCAGCTAGTTCTTTTTCACTTAATAGGTTTTGGCTTGAATTCCCACAGCTTTCAATTTCTGTAACTACCTTTCATGAGGGATTTTACCAAAGGCTTTCTGAAAATCATGTCATATGATTTTCAACAGTTCACTTCGGATGTTGCTTCTTCAAAAAAAGCTAATCATGCAGAATCTTGTCTTCAGAAACCACATTGGCTGTTTGCTAGATTATTACATAAGTAATTATCAAATTTTATCCTAATTATTAATGTACACTAATGGGCCATTCCCACATTAGGTTAATCCTTTTGTTGAATATGGGAACTATACTATGTTTCTAATCCAGTGGGACTTCCATATAGTCAGCATTTCAGAATATTTTCCCTAGTCTCTCTGTGCCCTGAGGTAAATACAAATTTTATTTTGAGACTTTTAAATTTGTTTAGAACCTCCTTGTCATCGATGTTGAATCTGCAACTCTGTTTGGAGTATCCCTATTAATAGAAGGTATGGTATTGTAGTGGAAAAGGAAATAATTTAGTATATTGGCTACTGTTTTCCTTTAGCATCCTTTAAGGCTTTAAAATTGTGTAAAGTATCTGCAGCTAGGCTTAATTCCAGGTTCTTATTTTAAAAAGGACTTGCACCTTTCACGACCACCAGACGTCCCAAAGCGCTTTACAACCAATGAAGTACTTTCTGAAGTGTAGTCACTGTTGTAATGTAGAAAGTGCGGCAGCCAATTTGCACACAGCAAGCTCCCACAAACAGCAATGTGATAATGACCAGAGAATCTGCTTTAGTGATGTTGATTAAAGGATAAATATTGGCTAGGTGAATAGTGGTCATGATGCGGAGATGCCGGTGTTGGACTGGGGTGGACAAAATTGAGAGGTCGCACAACACCAGGTTATAGTCCAACAGTTTTATTTGAAATCACAAGCTTTCGGAGCTATCGATTGCTCCTTCCTCAGGTGAAGTATATCAATTTACTTCACCTGAGGAAGGCGCAATCGATAGCTCCGAAAGCTTGTGATTTCAAATAAAACTGTTGGACTATAACCTGGTGTTGTGCGACCTCTCAATTTAGGTGAATAGTGCCATAGGATCTTTTACGTCCACCCGAGAGGGCAGACTGGGCCTTGGTTTAACATCTCATCCGAAAGACGACACTTCCAACAGTGCAGCCCTCCCTCAGTACTGCACTGGAGTGTCAGCCTAGATTTTTGTGCACAAGTCTCTGGAGTGGGACTTGAACCCACAACCTTCTGACTCAGAAGCGAGGGTGCTACCAACTGAGCCACAGCTGACACTTCTGCCACTCTTTTAATATACTTATGAAGTTTCCTGTAATATTCCCAATGGACCTTTCTCCCTGGAAACTTGGTGATATTCGTTATTTTATTTTAGATTGTCTTGTTAATCCATCTAGAGTCATGTTAATTAAGTTTATGATTGTTAGCCCTTGATATGTATTTATCCTGCAGGCTCCCCAGTATGTGTTTCCATTTGTCCTTAATTGAGGTTTCTCTCAGTCCACCTATTTTAGCTTTTCTCTCATATATGCTTGAAGTTGGCCTTTCTAGAATTGTATACCTGGGTATTAGCCTTTAGCGGTGTTGAATCCAAGATTACATTGAACTTTATCATGTTGTGATAGCTATTCCTCAAGGGTGCTATGACACCATCTTTGTTTGTTGTCAGGATCATTAACCATTACCAATTTGAGCTAAGAGCTGCTTTTCATGGCTTTTCAGATGCATTGGGTCTTGAAGCAATCATGCATTACTTTTGCTATTCAGGCTTTAAACCCCGTGGCCATTTCAAATTTATATTCAGTTGGTTAAAATTCCCCATTTTTGTAACTTTCCCTTTTTCACAAATCCTCCTCCTTATTTTGCCTTGACAGTCTGCAGGAAATCTTCTAGTGTTGTTTTTGCTACCGTTTCATTAGAAATATCCTGCCAAAGTAACTTGTTGGGTAGATTTTTCTTTTCCACAGGATCTATTTCCGTTACCATGTGGGTGTTCCTAATGTATACAGCTGCACCCCAATTCTGTCCCCTTCTATGTTCTACTCTTCCATGCTTGATTTGTCTCTATTTACTAGGGTAAGCCATATTTCTGTTACTCCTATTGTATCGCAATTCCCTACTTCTAAAACCGTCTTTTATTGCAAATGCTTCTTACAATCATGTATAAAAATAATGAAGATTTGCCACCTCCTTATGTCTCTGGTGACTGCCTCTTGCTGGAAGCTGGATTCCGTACTGCACCCTAAATTGTCTTCATAGACATCTGTTACCTAACATCTACTTTTATGGATATTATGGTTACCTCCCTCCACTCCTCCCTCCCCATCTATTTAAAATTATTATCAATGCTGCCTCTACGTCTTAATTAGTCCCATGCTGCCCACTCTGTTATTGTGAGGCTGTCTTTTCCAAACCATTCCATTTTGTCCAGAAAACAGTCCCAGTTACTTGCGAAAACGGCGTTATTGCTGTTACACAAGTTTGCTGACCATTTGTTGACGTGAAGTTATCATTGAAAAATAAACATTTTTTAAGAGGCATCAAGTTCAATGGTATAATGCCATTAGAGAAACTGGTTTGCCGAATAAATAAAAGCCACCAGAAAAGTTATTTAGTTAAAACCCGGAATATCCTTGAATTATCTATAAAAAGATGTTTTGCTACGTATCTGACGCTGACGTCAGTTCTGACGTTTAGCAGAGTACCTTAATGTTCCCAATGTTCAAGCATCTACTCAAAGCGGATTTGAGATGTATTCAACTCAGCTAGGTGCATAATTTGCAACGCTTGACTTGGATAAGCACTATTCATCCGAGGAACGGGTACTTGTACAGTAACGCACCGTACAGTTTTTGAGGAAGAAGACCCTTTACTTTTCGGTGTTTTAAAAAAAAATATAAGTGTGTGGGGGTATTAAGATTTCCTTGTCTGCAGCTCCAAGTGACTTGGGATCTGTAATAAATGCATCTGAAAATGGAAGCAATATCGGGGAAGGAATGAATGTATGGGCATCACTGAAAAAATAAGACGTAATTCAGAATCGAATAGCTCCAGTCCGCCATTGGATTTCTTAAGGCTTTCCGATGCCGATTGATGTGGGATGCACGTAAGCAGGGAACGGAAGATAGCAATATCCAAAACCTTTCTTTTAACGATAGGATATTGTTTCTGGATTTCTGTGGTAGTTGTGTGGATTTTATCGGAATACACTTAAATATTTTGAGAGAGGGGGAGATAAATAACGCGCGTGGGCAGAGGAGCGCGAAGTGCCAGAAAAAAAATTGAAAGGTGAGTGTCTTGGTTAGTTAAAATAAAACCGTATGTCAAACTGTTTCAGTGCTCGAGCAAATCATGAAACTTTGTTTGTTGTAAGCGCTGATGACCGAAAATCTTTGTTGCCATGGATTGCAGGTTTTAACTTTTCCCTTCCGATTGGCCACGACAGTTCACTGATCCTTGGATATAACGCTACCATGCGTCTGAAGAGAATGGTGCAATTTTCATTTCAAAAGATGTGGACAAGCAGCCACAAATTCTAAGTAACTAATCACCGCTGATTAACGTACAATATAAATACATATTCCCTCGGGAACTTTCCACTTGCAAATTTCATGGTGTTATAACGGAAAATGCCGGTATAGATTGGGAATATTTGCAACGCTCAAGGGAACAGTGTTTGATCTTGAAAGCCGTCATCGAGACTCGAGCAAAATGAATTATTTATGGCGAAGTCAGAGTAGATCAGTCAGGAGTATCTTTGCAACTTCTATCTTGTATATAAAAAGTGTTGCATCTGTATTCAGTGTTTCACTTTCCCAGTTTCTTTGTTTTTCTTACCTTACTTTTGCATTTCTTTTCACTTCACTTTCTCGCTGATCGCTGGCTCTGTCGTGCACACCGCTAGCGGATACAGTAATGTCCATATTTTAGCACTACGGAAAGATCAGCGGACGGTGTAATAAAGCATGCAATGTGTACGTTTCCAGTGCGAAATAAAAAGTGCCAGCCTTGCAGAAAATGCCTAATTATTACACTGAAGCAATTGTTCCTTCGAGGTGCAGATTTCCACAACGCGTTGATTGTCGGCCTCGCCCAGTCCTGAAACTGATTGCAATATAATGACCAGCTATGCGATCATGCGGGTAATTGCTTTCGCATAGAATGGGACCTTAACTTACTGACCATATTTTTATGTAAACATTTATAGCATGTAGACGGCAGCTTTAAGAGCAAGTTTTCAGCGTAGATTAACTGGCAATTCTGAATTTCGCCTGTAGGTCTTTGAAAATTAAATACAGCGACGTATTTATACAACGAAGTCAGCTTTTTAAAAAATATTTCCATAAATGAGAGATTGCCAAGATGCAGTGGCGAACCCGTTTTAAAAGGCTGAACCTTGTATGTTATCTTCAGGCAAAAGTCACGGACAGTGTGTATCGTAAATTTCCGGTTAATAAATTCACACCCTTGATAGGCTAATTATAACAAAAGTAAAAATCATGACCTTGAATTATTTTCCTGTTCCCGAATATAATATTGCAGAATTATACATCACCGTAGATATCTCCGAAATCCATACCATCGTTAAAAGGAATGATGATAGACACATGTATGAAAATAGAAGTATCGCTGACATTTTTAATTTACTGTTGAACTGCGTAAATGCGGTGGACGATGATCTGATTTAACTCCACAAATTCGCACAACCAAGCTTTTGAAAGTGAGATGTCAACAAAATAAGCAAAACAGAAATCTTGCAGACCATTTCAAACAATCTGTAGGTGGCAGTGCAGATAGAAGAACACGTTTTTGACAGCATTAACGGTGCTGGCTTTGAAACGCCAAAAAACAAATGACAGACTGTTCAGTTTCTGGGTCTGTGCCAATTAACCCTTTCACTCCTAAGTTCCAAAAGATTGGATTTGACCCCTATTGGTGACCAGTAATTATATTTTATTCAGAGTATGTGAGACTTGATACATTACAGCATCTGAGCGGTACTTAAACAAGGCGCAATCAAGGTTTACATTACCTGTTACTCCCTGGGTAGAAGATGCGATCTCCATGGGTCCACCCCCGTCGGCCCTGGCCTCTCGGCTCGCTCGGCCACCCGGTGTGACTCGTGTGGGTCCTCCTCCAACCCGAATCCCTCCTTGGCTCGTCTGGTGGATGTTCCTAAGCTTCTTGCCAAATACAACCTAAGTGTTTGAGAGACCCCTTCTATACTTCTTCCCAGCAACGCCTATGGAGACCGGTTAACCCAATCATTGACTTACACGGAAACCCCCTGTCCAATTACAGGGTGCCACGTACCTAATGCTCCTGCCTGTCCCTGTCAGGCACTCATGACACCCTGACATCATCTGTTTTTGACCATCAAGACTCACATCTGGGGTAACAACAGAAAACGCTGGAAAAACTCAGCAGGCCAGGCAGCATCCGTGGAGAGAGAAAGAGAGTTGACGTTTCAGGTCGATGACCTTTCATCAGAACTGGGAAGAGCTGGAAATCAAATAGATTTTGCTATCACATCTGGGGTAGTTATGGCAACACAAACAGAACATGTCTCCATGTGTAGAGATACCGTGTCTTTGCTGTTGGCCTATGTTTTTAATTCCCTGCAGATATCAGAACATTCCAAAACAGTGGCAGCCATACATGACCTTGCTTCCCGGGCTAGCGGTCTGCTGTTTGTGTGCCAGGAAGGCAGCTGACTATCTTTAATTTGGCTAAGCAAGGGCCCAGCACTTCGGTTTCTTCCATTTTAAATATAATCGGGTCTACCCAGGGAATATTACAGCAGGGTTTACAAGTATGATTATCAGTGCAGCAATAACAAAATGAAATCTTTAAACTACAATTAATAATAGAATCAACTGATTTAGTTCAGGTTAGTAAGATAATACAAAGATAGAGACTTCCCAGGATTCTCACAAGACGACGGCAAAGAATATTCTCAAATGGATTTAACGCTGTACGTCTTGTTACATATGACATCATTAAGTATGTTAATGCTGTAATTTGAGCATGGACATGCAACATTCTTAACATTTTACATCAAAAATACTGTACTCAGTTTTGAATACATCCTATAAAATAAAATAAACAACTTACAGCAAAAATATGGGAATGCTTCTGAATTTGGAGGCAATAGTTATTATACCATAGCTATGTTTGCAAATCCGTGACCTAAAAAAAGCATTGTTCTACTTTAGACTTTTACAATTATTGCTACATTTTCGTTTGATTAGGAACATAAAGGCCGTAAACCAGATCAGCATAGCCAACACATAGTCACTAGCTGCATGTGCGGTTAAGTTTATTTGTACAAATTCCTATTCTGTAGTTGGCAGGTGAAGCCTTTGGGCAACTTTTTGTTTTCAATACAGGAACAAAGACACTTGAGACTGGAAATACCTCTTTTAATAAAAAATTGTGAATATGCCTGGTTTTCTCCATAATTAACCATTTGCGACCAAAATAGTGGAATCATGCGACTTTACATCAGGGAATTTCTGAAAATACAGTTTTGTTAGTGGACTGTTAATCACAGACGGAACACAGGTATTTTGTTGGCTTTTGCAAATGGAATGTGAGCCCTTATGGTACAGATAAAAAGAAAAAAGTTGCAAATACTGGAAAACTGAAATAAACATGCAAGATGCTCAATAGCAGGTTCGTATCTGAAAAGAAAAAGACAGGTTATTGTTTCTGGTATAGACCCTTCTTCAGAAAGGCATGTTATAGGGGTGACAGCCTCCTCTCCTCTCAGCAAGCCAATGTAGCAAGTACTTTTCGGATACAGTTAACTAGTCAGAGACAGGTGGCTGCAGTTCATATTTCATTCATGCAGTTAGGGTCCACACCTGAAATGTTAACTTCTCTGTTCTCTGCACAGATGCGGCCTGGCCTGTGGAGCTTGCCCAACATTTTCTGTTTTTGCTTCAGACTTCCAGCATCAGCAACATTTTGCTTTTTGTTCACCCGTGTTACACTGTCTGGGTGAAACTTGAATTTTGCTGCCCAGAGGAGAGCTCTGCACATGTTTGCTTACACATGTATGTAAAATTCTTTTCCAAGCAGTTAAATTTACAATGTTTCGACTGTGTGTGGGCAGTAATTGTCTAGACATGTAAATTAATTGCAGGTAGCTTAAAAATATGAGGTCAAGTGGCACACTGGGCCTGATTTGGCACTGCACTGGATTTACATTCCAAGTGGTGTTAAGCAGAAGCAGTCATATCGTATAGTGTGACAAATCCTGCTTGCCCATCACCTCTCCCCTTGCTGACCTACAATGGCTCCCAGTCCCCTAATGCCGCAAATTTAAAATTCTCATCCTCATTTTTAAATGCCTCCTAAAATCACTCTGGACTCTCCGTTCCTTTTACTCTGGCCATTTGTGCAACCCTTGTCATCCCACTATCGGCATCTGTGCGTTCAACCACCGAGATCCTATGCTTTAGAATTCTCTTCCCAAAACTCCTCTGCATCTCCACCTCCCTCTCCTCCTTTAAACCCCGAACTCTGACCAAGCTTTTCATCACTTGTCGTAATGGGCCAGGATATGCGGTGGGTATGACAGCGTACTCTGAGAGTAGGCCGTCATACTGCCTTTGAAATGGGCAGCAAGTTTGCGATGCGCTAAATGTCAAACTTGCGATCTGTCAAGTTCTGACTTGACAGATCATCCGCACCGACATTGAAAACCTAATTGCTGGCGCAGAGTTGGGCTAATTGCCCAGCAATTACATGTGAAAATTTTACGGCTGGTGGAAACAGTGATACGTGAATCTTCATCTGATGCTTTATTACTCTGTTGGAATTTTTAAAAATGCATTTTTTTCAATTAGATGACATCCAGGAACATATAAAGTTGTAGAACCTGAATGTCTCATTTGGGATGGCACCTGGAAAAAATGTGGCATATTAGCACAATTTGACAGGCATACACACAGAATCATCTAATAACTTAGTGAATGTTGTTAAATTTGTGTTTCTTTAAAAGAAATGGGAATGTAGCAGATGTTAATTCAACTGAATTTCACCCTGATTCTCCTGCGTGCCATTAAACTACTGGAATCTGCCTCCTCTTTTCCTTGGATTTATTACTTTTTTTCCAGTTTTTTATTTTCATTTAAAAAAAAATTGTTCCTGGGATGTGGGCGTCGCTGGTAAGGCCAGCATTTATTGCCCATCCCTAATTGCTCTTGAGAAGGTGGTGGTGAGCCGCCGCCTTGAACTGCTGCAGTCCATATGGTGAAGGTTCTCCCACAGTGCTGTTAGGGAGGGAGTTCCAGGATTTTGACCCAGCGACGAAGAAGGATCGGCGATATATTTCCAAGTCAGGGGAACTTGCAGGTGATGATGTTCCCATGCGCCTGCTGCCCTTGACTTTCTAGGTGGTAGAGGTCGTGGGTTTGGGAGGTGTTGTCGAAGTAGCCTTGGCGAATTGCTGCAGTACATCCAGTAGATGGTACACACTGCAGCCACAGTGCGCCGGTGGTGGAGGGAGTGAATGTATAAGGTGGTGGATAAGGTGCTGATCAAGCGGGATGTTTTGTCCTGGATGGTGTTGAGCTTCTTGAGTGTTGTTGGAGCTGCACTCATCCAGGCAAGTGGAGAGTGTTCGATCACACTCCTGACTTGCGCCTTGTAAATGGTGGAAAGGCTTTGGGGAGTCAGGAGGTGGGACACTCACCGCAGAATACCGAGCCTCTGGCCACAGTATTTATGTGGCTGGTCCAGTTAAGTTTCTGGTCAGTGGTGACCCTCAGGATGTTGATGGTGGGGGATGCGACGATGGTAATGCCGTTGAATGTCATGGGGCGATGGTAAGACTCTCTCTCTTGTTGGAGATAGTCATTGCCTGACTCTTGTGTGGCGCAAATGTTACTTACCACTTACCAGCCCAAGCCTGAATGTCGTCCAGGTCTTGCTGCATGAGGGCATGGACTGCTTCTTCATCTGAGGAGTTGCGAATGGAACTGAATACTCTGCAATCATCAGTGAACATCCCCACTTCTGACCTTATGATAGAGGGAAGGTCATTGATGAAGCAGCTGAAGATGGTTGGGCCTAGGACACTGCCCTGAGGAACTCCTGCAGCGATGCCCTGGCGCTGAGATGATTGACCTCCAACAACCACAACCATCTACCTTTGTGCTCCGTATGACTCCAGCCAGTGGAGAGTTTTCCCCCTGATTCCCATTTACTTCAATTTTATTAGGGCTCCTTGATGCCACACTCGGTCAAATGCTACCTTGATATCAGCATTCAGCTCTTTTGTCCCTGTTTGGACCAAGGCTGTAATGAGGTCTGGAGCTGAGTGGTCCTGGCGGAACCCAAACTGAGCCTCAGTGAGCAGGTTATTGGTGAGTAAGTGCCGCTTGATAGCATTGTCGATGACACCTTCCATCACTTTGCTGATGATTGAGAGTAGACTGATGGGGCGGTAATTGGCCAGATTGGATTTGTCCTGCCTTTTGTGGACAGGTCATACCTGGGCAGTTTTCCACATTGTCGGGTAGATGCCAGTGTTGTAGCTGTACTGGAACAGCTTGGCTAGAGGCACGGCTAGTTCTGGAGCACAAGTCTTCAGCACGACAGCCGGATGTTGTCGGGGCCCATAGCCTCTGCTGTTTCCAGTATGCTCAGCTGTTTCTTGATATCCCGTGGAGTGAATTGAATTGGCTGAAGGCTGGTTTCTGTGATGGTGACCTCAGGAGGAGGCCGTGATGGATCATTCACTTGGCAGTTCTGGCTGAAGATGGTTGCAAACGCATCAGCCTTGTCTTTTGCACTCTTGTGCTGGGCTCCGCCATCTTTGAGGATGTGGATATTCATGGAGCCTCCTCCTGTTAGTTGTTTAACTGTCCACCACGACTGGATGTGGCAGGACTGCAGAGCTTTGATTTGATTTGATCTGTTGATTGTGGGATTGCTTAGCTCTGTCTGTAGCATTCTACTTTTGCTGTTTCACATGCACGTAGTCCTGTGTTGTAGCTTCCCCAGGTTAGCACCTCATTTTTAGGTACACCTGGTGCTGCTTCTGGCAGGCTCTTCTGCACTCCTCATTGAACCAGGGTTGGTTCCCTGGCTTAATGGTAATGGTAGAGTGAGGGCTATGCCAGGCCATGAGGTTATAGATTGTGGTGGAGTACAATTCTGCTGCTGCTGATGGCCCACAGCCCCTCATGGATGCCCAATTTTGTCGTCATAACTTTAGTGTTATCTGCTTTGAATCGACACTAAGGTTGTAGTACAGATGCACTCATAGTTTAAGGCCATATTTTACTGGTGAGATAATAACTTCAATGCAACAGAATATAAACTATCTTGGAGCCTATTTTCCTCTCCTAATGCTCCCATCGCCTAGATGTAAGGCGGGAGAAGTTAAGAGCAAATTTAACTCCTGGGCGGTTGGCCAGCAGAACGTGCAGGCCTGTTGTCTGGGAGGTGCTATGAGAGAACAGCTGGGCCTCATTAACATGTATGCGGTGAGCTGTCCATCAGAAACGGGCGTCTAGAGGCAGCTTCCTGGGTTCCAGCAAACGAATATCTGGTGGCCCAGAAGTCGTCCTGCCTGCAGTCAGGTACGTCATCAGGGCGGGGTGGGTGATGCAGACACAGAAGAGGAGAACCCGGAGCAGCAGTGGCCAAAACTTTCTTTGTGGACCTAGAGGAGCACTTCTCCTCCTGGCCCCACAAAAATAATTTTTACATGTACTGTAAAGGCCTCTGCTACTTGCAAGTCAGGTTTTCCTGAGCGGAGCGTCCACAGCAGCTGCTCCACATTGTAGGCCCATAAAATAGCTTCTGGGACCTATGTATTGATATTGTGGGATTGAGACTAGTAACTCAGTGGTAAGGAGGATGTTAAAGGATGGTGGATTTCATGGAAGAGATAAGTTTAACAATGGAGGGAGATAGAGGAGTAACTGAAATAAGGGAGGGATGATGGTGGGGAGGAAGGAGCGTGTTTTATTAAATCATAGTTTAAGGCCATATTTTATTGGTGAGATAATAACTTCAGTGCAACAGAATATAAACTAGCTAGGCGTTGGAGAAAGAAGTTGCAGCCCTTGATTTTGAACATGGAAAGTCCATAAGTTCGTCACATGTGTCTGAGATGAGGGTGGTAGGAAAAGACAATTTGTTGTGGAGAAGATAGTTGCTTCTGCTTTCCAGGATGATCAAAGCCATAGGACATGTCATTCTTAATAAAATAGTGGAAATAGAATGAGATTTTTACAATTTCAGAAATAGTCCAATATCTCATTCAATCAGACGCCAATTAAAATATTAATTTCTAATCACATTACAATATTTCATCTTCTCCAGAGATCACCTTCATTTACAGCTCAAGGATCCCAGTGCAATTAATCATTTAATTGTAAATGCCATTTACCACTGTAAATTTGAAGTTATTGAACAACAATATAACATTCATCACTGGATCTGTTGAGTTTTCTATGATTAGTAAAACTAATTTGATACAATTTGCTGCAACTAATTGATACATTTCAAACTGCTAAAATGTGAAATGCATTTAGAATTGTGTTTTCCTCATGTTCAACTGGGATTTGTTGACAATAAATCTATTATTGATCTCTTGTGGCACTGCTCACAGACTTTCAAAAGGTTGTGTGTGTCTCTCCCTTGTAAGTATCTCTTTGCTCTTCTCTCGCCCTCTAAGTTTTTTTTCTGTCCAGTCTATATTTTTGTTTCTCTGCCATTCATTTTAGCTCCCTCTTCTCTTTCTGCCTCCTACACATTTGTTTGCATCTCTGGGGTTTACCTACATCTCTATCTCTGTCTCTGTGTGAGTCTCTCTGTCTGTCTTTCTCTCTTCTCTCTGTCTCTCTCTCTGTCCTTCCTCCTCTCTCTCTTTCTCTCCTTCGCCTTGTCTCTGTCTCCTCTGCATCTTTTTTCTGTACATCTGAGACTCTGCACACTAGGGGTGAAATTTGTCTTGGGTAGTAGCACGTCGGCAGCCTGTTTTACACAGCCCGATTTCTTTTTCCATTGACTTGTATTGTAGTTTCACAGGAGCAGGATGCAAACTGCAATTCCATGATTAATCTCTCAGACACACGATTTATAACACACACCCACACACAATTTGTCAATACAAACTGAAAATGCCAGCGCCCAGGTTTTAGAAACAAGGGCAGGCCCAATTAGAGGACAGTTCTTGTAGGCATTTCCAAATTTCATGAATAAATTGAGTTTTTTTCAGAAATTGTGCAGTTTTTTATGTGTGATAACCATTATTTGCAGTGGGTACCTTGGTGAAGAAAGAAAGGGACAAAAACCTGTGAAGAAATTTTGAGCAATCTGTTAATTTTTGCTGGTTTGTGGATGTTAGCTTTGGGGGAAAAAAAGGGATTTCCTTGCTCGGGTTTTAGTTAGTCATTCTTCATTGTTACTTTTTAACCACTTTTTGATTTGTTCATACATTTCATTGGGATATTTGGTCAAGATTTTTTGGCTTACTGACGTGTGACGCTTTGGAAGTGTGGCATGCTAGAAGCAAGATTTTTAATAGGTACATTTATGACTAAGTTTAGGGATTTCTTTTGAGAATTTTTTGTGTTTAAAAAGGTATACCTAGCCAGTGCATCATGACTGCTTAAAGACAGAGCAAAACTTTGACTTATTTGCTTGCTTTTTTTGGTACTTGCTGGCTTGCGAATGATAGATTTGAAAAAATTGGTGTGATTTGGTTGGTTTTCTGTTGGTTGTTAGTTTTTCATAACACTCTGAATGGAACTGGTTTTTGAGTTGGTTTGAATTTATTCAGTTGGATATTTGCATCAATCACCATGGTTAACAACAGATGGTTATTTGAGTCAATCATGATTTTTTTTTAACCCTACAAAGAGTTGCAAGGTTTTAAATTATTTTTTATATGTGCAACTATGAACCTTGGAAATCTTGCCTGGAAGAAATTGCATTGGTCTGTGACAGCCTTCCTGCAGAAATGCAGCCTCCTTACAGACTTCTACACAGAAAACGGCAGTTAGGTGACTTGGGGGCCTTACAAACCTTACGAGCAGGATGTAAGAATGTCTGCTGGCTATCCTCCTCCTCTCTGAACTCCTTGCAATTCCATGAGGTCCTCCCCCTGTTGGTGTTGCTCTTCTTCCTCCAGCTGTGAATGGAGTGGCCAAGATGATTCCCATCTTCTGCAGTAGTCAGTACCACCCTAAGCTTTCTGAGGGTGCTGTAGCAACATCAAACACACAGTGATTTTCCAGCCAAAAATGAGAGTGCAACCAAAGATGTGTCCCAAAGGATTCCAGCGATCTGTCTAATTGCAGGTGTCCATTTAAATGTCCATTTAATTATGTATTGCCCATGACTATTGAGTGAGTCCAACTCTCAATGGTAGGTTTGCCATCCCTCCCGGATTGTTCTGGAGTCCCTCGGAATTCAAGATTAATCTCCCGGCCACTCCTGCAAGCAACCCAGGAGAAAAATTTTAGGTATATTGTAGCTGAGGACTGCTGTAACTGGCAGTGGGTATGTTTGTATGTATTCTGTGTCTCACCACACGTCAGTTTCTCATCTGCACTATTTGCACCCCCTTGAGTGAGTGTTTCTGGGCTGCTGAGTGCAAGAGAAAGGGTGGGTGTATGATCGCCAGTGTTGACAGAGGTGGAGGAGACTGCAGTATCTTGCTCTTCAGTATCCTTCTCAGCAGTCTCATGGCTTCCAGACTGAGGAAAAAAACAGTACCATTAACTTTGGTCTGCTTGAGCAGCATTCTATCTTAATTGGCTTCTTTGTGGATCTCTTAAGAGGAATTTGGTAGCTGGTGGAAAGATTGAAGAATATTTAGAAACATTAAATAATAAAAGGTATACATTTCTTACAAACCCACTGAAGGCACAGTGCCTGCCACATCTCCATCCCCAACTGCCAGGTCAGGATTGAAGCCAATGAGTGACATCGCTTCCTCTTCATGTGGTGTTAAATGGCAGATTTGTGTACTTCCTCCCTCCATGATATGGTGTTCCCCAGCATTGTGTGCTGTCTTCTCCTGCAAGAGGAATGCATTGTATTAATTATCTGCCGCAGTCTTCAGATCTTGCAGTCACAATCTGTCAGGATTCATGGAATGGATGGTACTAATCGTAGGTGGAAGGGACTTATGATAAGAGACTACAATGTGTTAGCACGTATTACAGGATGAGACAATTGACATGAGTGCTGCCAGGTGACATGGACTGCGACATGGAACATGCTGGCATGTGATACCTACCTCAAAGGGCATTGCTTGAAATATTGCATGGGATATTATACGAACATACGAATTAGGAGCAGGAGTAGGCCACTCGGCCCTTCGAGCCTGCTCCGCCATTTAATAAGCTCATGGCTGATCCGATTACTCCACATTCCCGCCTACCCCCGATAACTTTTCACCCCCTTGCTTACCAAGAATCTATCTACCTTTGCCTTAAAAATATTCAAAGACTCTGCTTCCACCGCCCTCTGAGGAAGAGAGTTTCAAAGACTCACGATCCTCTGTGAAAAGTTTCTCCTCATCTCTGTCTTAAATGGGCGACCCCTTATTTTTAAACAGTAACCCCTAGTTCTAGATTCTCCCACAAGAGGAAACATCCTCTCCACATCCACCCTGTCCAGACCCCTCAGGATCTTATATGTTTCAATCAAGTCACCTCTTACTCTTCTAAACTCTAGCGGATACAAGCCAAGCCTGTCCAACCTTTCCTCATAACACAACCCGCCCATTCCAGGTATTAGTCTAGTAAACCTTCTCTGAACTGCTTCCAACGCATTTACATCCTTCCTTAAATAAGGAGACCAATACTGTACACAGTACTCCAGATGTGGTCTCACCAATGCCCTCTATAACTGAAGCATAACCTCCCTACTTTTGTATTCAATTCCCCTCGCAATAAACGATAACATTCTATTAGCTTTCCTAATTACTTGCTGTACCTGTATAGTAACCTTTTGCGATTCATGCACTAGGACACCCAGATCCCTCTGCAATCTCTCACCATTTAGATCATATGCTTTTTTATTCTTCCTGCCAAAATGGACAACTTCACATTTTCCCACATTATACTCCATTTGCCAGATCTTTGCCCACCCACTTAACCTATCTATATCCCTTTGTAGCCTCCTTATGTCCTCTTCACAATTTACTTTCCTACCTATCTTTGTGTCATCAGCAAATTTAGCAACCATACCTTCGGTCCCTTCATCCAAGTCATTTATATAAATTGTAAAAAGTTGAGGCCCCAGCACTGATCCTTGTGGCACACCACTCGTTACATCTTGCCAATCAGAAAATGACCCATTTATGCCTACTCTCTGTTTCCTGTTAGCTAGCCAATCTTCTATCCATGCCAATATGTTACCCCTACACCATGAGCTTTTATTTTCCGCAATAACCTTTGATGTGGCACCTTATCAAATGCCTTCTGGAAATCTAAGTACAGTACATCCACCGGTTCCCCTTTATCCACAGCACATGTTACTTCCTCAAAGAACTCCAATAAATTGGTTAAACATGATTTCCCTTTCACAAAACCATGTTGACTCTCAGAATCACAGAGAATCACAGAATCCCTACAGTGCAGATAGAGGCCATTTCGGCCCATCGAGCCTGCACCGACACATATCCCACCCTATCCCTGTAACCCCATGTATTTAATCCCCCTAACACTAAGGGTCAATTTATCATAGCCAAATCAACCTAACCCACACATCTTTGGACTGTGGAGGAAACCGGAGCACCCGGAGGCAACCCACGCAGACACGGGGAGAATGTGCAAAGCTCCACACAGACAGTCACCCGAGGCCGGATTCGAACCCGGGTCCCTGGCGCTGTGAGGCAACAGTGCCAACCACTATGCCACTGTGTTGCCGTCTGCCTGATTACTTTGAACTTTTCTAAGTGCCCTGCTATAATGTCTTTAATAATAGCTTCTAACATCTTCCCTAGGACATATGTTAAGCTAACTGGCCTGTAGTTTCCTGCTTTCTGTCTCCCTTTTTGAATAAAGGAGTTAAATTCGCTATTTTCTAATTAATGGAACCTTCCCCGAATCTAGGGAATTTTGGAAAATTAAAACCAACACATCAACTATCTCACTAGCCACTTCTTTTAAGACCCTAGGATGAAGTCCATCAGGACCCGGCGACTTGTCAGCCCGCAGCTCCAACAATTTGCTTAGTACCACTTCCCTGGTGATTATAATTTTTTTTGAGTTTCTCCCTCCCTTCCATTTCCTGATTTACAGCTATTTCTGTAATGTTACTTGTATCCTCTATAGTGAAGACCGATGCAAAATACCTGTTCAATTCAACTGCCATCTCCGTATTTTCCATTATTAATTCCCCAGACTCACTTTTTATAGGACCAACGCTCACTTTGTTAACTCTTTTTAAAATATCTATAGAAACTCTTACTATCTGTTTTTATATTTCTAGCTAGCTTTCTCTCGTACTCTAATTTTTCTTTCCTTATTAATCTTTTAGTCATTCTTTGCTGTTTTTTATATTCTGTCCAATCTTCTGACCTGCCACCAATCTTTGCGCAATTATATACTTTTTCTTTAAGTTTAATACTATCTTTAACTTTTTTAGTTAACCACGGATGGTGGGTCCTCCCCTTGGAATTTTTCTTTCTTGTTGGAATGTATATATTCTGTGTATTTTGAAATATCCTCTTAAATGTCTGCCACTGCAACTCTATTGACCTATCCCTTCATCTAATTTGCCAGTTCACTTTAGCTAGCTCTGCTTTCATGCCCTCATAATTGCCCTTATTTAAGTTTAAAATACTAGTCTTGGACCCACTCTCCTCTCTCAAACTGAATGTTAAATTCAATCATATTATGATCGCTGCTACCTAGGGGCCCCTTCCTGAGGTCATTAATTAATCCTATCTCATTGCACAATACCAGGTCTAGTATAGCCTGCTCTCTGGTTGGCTCCAGAACGTGCTGTTGTAAGAAACTATCGCGAAAACATTCCACAAACTCCTCATCTTTGCTACCTTTGCCCATCTGATTTTTCCAGTCTATATGCAGATTAAAATCCCCCATGATTATTGCTGTACCCTTCTGACAAGCTCCCATTATTTCTTCCTTTATACTCCATCCTACCATGTGGTTACTGTTAGGGGGCCTGTATACCACTCCCACAAGTGACTTCTTGCCTTCATTATTTCTCATCTCTACCCAAACCGCTTCTACATCCTGGTTTCATGAACTTGGGTCATCCCCCTCTATTGTGCTAATAGCATCATTAATTAACAGAGACACCCCTCCACCTTTTCCCACCTTCCTGTCCTTCCTAAATGTCATGTACCCTTCAATATTCGGGTCCCAATCTATGTCATCCTGCAGCCATGTTTCTGTAATGGCTATCAGATCATATTTATTTATTTCTATTTGCGCTATCAGTTCATCTGTTTTGTTTCGAATGCTACGTGCATTCAGATGCAGAGCTTTTAGTTTTGTCCTTTTATTATTTTTGTAACCTCTAGCCTTATCTGTTGATTTACTCTTAGAATTGTACTCTCTATCCCTTCCTGTCATGGTCTGTTTATCATTTCCCATATTAATACCTTTCTCTATTGCCTTGTCTCTAATCTTTGAATTACCACATCTTCCCAAATTAGATCCTATGCCCCCAATATTTAATTTAAAGCCCTCTCTACCGCCCTAGTTATACGACTCGCCAGAACACTGGTCCCAGCACGGTTCAGGTGAAGACCGTCCCAACGATACAGATCCCACTTTCCCCAGTACTGGTGCCAGTGCCGCAGGAATTGAAACCCATTTCTCCCACACCAGTCTTTGAGCCATGCATTCATCTCTCTAATTTTATTTACCCTATGCCAATTTGTCGTGGCTCAGGTAATAATGTAGACATTATTACCCTTGAGGTTCTGCTTTTTAATTTAGCCCCTAGCTGCTCATACTCTTTCAGCAGAACCTCTTTCCTAGTTCTACCTATGTCGTTGGTACCTACATGGACCATGGCCACTGGCTCCTACCCCTCCCACTGCAAGTTCCTCTCCAGCCCAGAGCAGATATCCCGAACCCTGGCACCGGGCAGGCAACACAGCCGTCTGGACTCTTGCTCTTGGCCGCAGAGAACTGTATCTATCCCCCTGACTATGCTGTCCCCAATTACCGCTACATTCCTATTAACTCCCCCTGCTTGAATGGCTTCCTGTACCTCGGTGCCACGGTCAGTTTGCTCATCCACCCTGCAGCCACCTCTTTCATCCATACAGGCCGCAAGAACCTCAAACCTGTTGGACAATTGCAAAGACTGAGGCTCCTCCACCTCCTGGGTCCCCATACCTGCCTCACTCACAGTCACATCCTCCTGTCCCTGACCACTGACCAAATCAGAAGACCCTATCCTAAGGGGTGTGATTGCCTCCTGGAATAAAGTGTCCAGGTAACTTTCCCCCTCCCTGATGCATCGCGGTGTCCGCAGCTCGGCCTCCAGCTCATCAACTCTGAGCCGAAGCTCCTCAAGCTGCAGACACTTACCGCAGACGTGTTGGTCCTGGATCACACTGGCATCCAGGAGCTCCCACATACTGCAGTCGCAACACATCACCTGCCCTGCCATCTTTATTGAGAATTAATTTATTTTTTATTAATTAATAAACCCTACTACACCTAATAAGATTTATTACTGCTAGTAAACTAGTACTAATGAAACTTTACAATTACTAATCAATTTCCTGGGCTTTAAAAGATAAGGGAAGTGAGCAAAATACTCACCAACCAATCACTTACCCTTTTCCCTGTGATGTCACCGTTTATTTTTCTCCAAATACGGTTGGGGGTCTCACAGAGCCGAACTCCCGCTGGTTCTCTGACCCCTCTTGTGCAGCTTTTTAACTCCTGCTCTCCTGGAAGCTGACAAAGATAGAAAAAGAAAGGAACACCTCCCTCCACTAACTAACACTCACTCACCTCACAGCTTTACACTCTGTTCCGAGCTGCACTGTAGTCTCCCTTATTTATACTGCTGAGATTTAAATAAGTGAGCTCTCTGGCAGTTACAGAACTAGATTAGACCAGTTGATTGATTAATTACTCTCACCTGCTCTCCAGCACAGAGCTTGCTCAGCCCTGCCCAAGCCTGGAAGAAATTTTAAACTTGAAACAGTAAATTTAAATTATATGCTAATTGCAAGCACACAAGACTAGATTTCATAGAAAAAGAGATTAACCTTTAAGATTCACTCGCTCACTCACCAAACTCGCAGCTTTACACTCTGTTCCGAGCTGCACTCCATGAAAATATCTATTTTCCTCTCTGTGATTCACCTTAGCTGCCCTGTTATTCATCTGGCAATAGTTACCTTGTGAGATCAATAAACCTCTTCCAACACTGCAAGCGGATCTTTGGGGTAATGGAGGTCCCAACCACAGCTACCTCCTTCCAAATAGTTTACGATACTGCATATGTGGATTCTTCCTTGGTCCTCCAACACTAGCATTCCTCCATTCTCTAATTTGGGACAGCAGCACTTCCATATCAAGCTGTGAGAAATTAGATGCTCTCCTTTTCCCTTCAACAGCCATTTCACTCCCTTTTGCAACCGCCTGTTCAGCCTTTTAACTGTACGCAGTCCTTTAACTTACCATGTTGCTTCATTGATCCATCCACTTCATGAATCTACCATTCCCCCTGGAATATATGGCTTCCTGCTGGCAGGACTCGCGTTCATTCAGGAAAGTAGTTTACCCCAGGATTTATGATGGGGTCAGCCTCCTTGGATTTTGATGGGCATAATTCTCGTCTCGCCACACATTTGCTTCATTAGAAACCCTGGAATTTGGGAGCCTGCAAGTGTAGAATTTCTCTTGTTTATGGGTTACATGTTGTTAATCTGCTCCACTGAGGACCAGTATGCAAACTAGGTCTGAGATAGAGAATGGAAAAAATAAACAGGGATGTGTTTGTTGATATTGGAAGTGAAAACCTCTTCAGATTGTGCTTAAGAATGGTGCTACCCCATACAACATAAATACATCTCATTCACAATACTTCCTAAAGTGGAAGACAAGTTAAAAAGAATGAAATGGGCTGGTATCATCTGAACAGAGGAGATTAAGGGGTAATTTGATGGAGATGTTTTAAATTATGAAAGGATAGGACAGAGCAGGTATAAACTGACTGTTTCCAGTGACTGAAGGGTCTAGAATGAGGGTACATAGATATAAGATTAAACATATGAGACTTAGGACAGTGAGCAGGCAAAATCTTTTTACACAGAAGATTGTGAGGCTGTGGAATGTTTTACCAGAGCCATTGATTGAAATAGAGATCATGTCAACATTTAAGAATAGCTTAGAGTGGTGGTTGAAGGAAAGGGGAATAAAGTGAATGTTAGATTAGGATGACTGCTTGCACAGAGGATAAACATGAATGTGGACTGGTTACGCTGTTTCCATGTTGTAATTTCTGTACTTGCCATAAAGAATGGAAAAGTCTGGATCTGTGTGAATCTGAAACGATAGAATGAAGCTGTGAAATGGGAAATATTCATTCTTCCTCCATGGAAGGATATTGCCACCTAAGTGACTGGACCATGTGTATTTTTTTTTGTTTGATGCTTCATCCTTATTCAGTAGATTTTGTTTCTGCCAAGTTCCATTTGGAATGATGTCAACAGCAGAAATATTTCTGCACAATTTATGGACTGTGGAAGGAATTGGAAGGTACTGTAGCTGTTATGGATCACATACTTGTGTTTGGCGGATTAGCTACAATCCATAATGTGGATTTGAAGACTGTACTGAACACTGTTCTGGAATTGAGACTGAAATTGAACAGAGACAAATGACAACTGCATAAGAACACCTGATCAATGGTTAACTGAATCCATATCCCAAACAGTCCCCATCCACCAGCACCCTCCTCCGCCTGGCTGAACTTGTTCTCACATTGAACAACTTCTCCTTTGACTCCACCCATTTCCTCCAAATCAAAGGTGTTGCTATGGGTACCCGCATGGGTCCTAGCTATGCCTGCCTTTTCGTGGGATATGTGGAACACTCTTTGTTCCAGTCCTACTCGGGTCCCCTCCCTCACCTCTTTTTCTGGTACATTGATGACTGTATCGGTGCCGTCTCCTGCTCTCGCCCTGAACTAGAACATTTCATTCACTATGCTTCCAATTTTCACCCTTCCCTCACCTTCACATGGTCCATCTCTGACTCTTCCCTTCCCTTCCCTTCCTCGACTTCTCCGTCTCCAACTCTGGGGATAGGTTATTGACTAACATTCACTACAAGCCCACTGACTCCCACAGCTACCTGGACTACACTTCCTCCCACCCCGCCTCCTGTAAGGACTCTTTTCCATTCTCCCAGTTTCTCCGTCTCCGCCGCATCTGCTCTGACGATGCCACCTTCCATACCAGTGCTTCCGACATGTCTTCCTTTTTCCTCAACCGATGATTCCCCTCTACCGTGGTCGATACGGCCCTCGACCGTGTCCGTTCTATCTCCCGCACTTCTGCCCTCACCCCTGCCCCTCCCTCCCGGAACCACGATAGAGTTCCCCTTGTCCTCACCTTTCACCCCACCAGCCTCCACATTCAACAGATCATCCTCCGCCATTTCCACCACCTCCAGTGTGATCCCACCACCAAACGCATCTTCCCCTCACCTCCCCTTTCAGCATTCCGCAGGGACCGCTCCCTCCGCGACACCCTAGTCCACTCCTTTACCACCCCCAGCACCCCTTCCCCTTCGCCTGGCACCTTCCCGTGCACGCGCAGGAGAAGCAACACATGCCCTTATACCTCCCCTCTTCCCACTGTCCAGGGCCCCAAACACCCCTTCCTGGTGAAACAGCGATTTACTTGTACTTCCTGCAATTTAGTACACTGTATTCGCTGCTCACGATGTGGTCTCCTCTACATTGGGGAGACCAAACGCAGATTGGGTGACCGCTTTGCGGAACACCTCCATTCAGTCCGTAAGGGGGACCCCGAGCTCCCGGTGGCCTGTCACTTTAATTCTCCGCTCCACTCCCACTCTGACCTCACCGTCCTCGGCCTATTACACTGTTCCACGGAAGCTCAGCGTAAGCTCGAGGAACAGCACCTCATCTTTCGTTTAGGCACCCTACAGCCCTCTGGACTCAATATCGAGTTCAACAATTTTAGATCATAACCTTAGCCCCAATCACATTTATATTTTATTTTATTTTTTCATCCACCCTTCTGTTTGGCACCTCCCTTTTTTTTCTCCCAGAAGCTGGCAGCTGTCCTTCATTCTGCCAGTGCATTTCACACTTCATTTAGCCTCAACCTGTCACATTAACACCTCCTCTTGCCTTGATCATTTCTTAATGTCTCTTAATCTCTCCTTTTGTTCTTTCATCCTGCTTTTTTCCAGTTCTGACGAAAGGTCTACGACCTGAAACGTTAACTCTGTTTCTCTCTCCAGGGATGCTGCCTGGCCTGCTGAGTTTTTCCAGCGTTTTCTGTTGTTATTCCATATAAAGTTAAGGCTGTTTGGGAACTCGTGAGTGCAGGTGCAAGCTGTTATAGTTTGAGAATTGCATAACTGCAGCAATATGGAGATAAGCTTTTACTGGTTGTGTTTTGCTCCCAAATTATGAATGTTTTGTAGGTCTTTAAGCTTGTAAGAGATCTCCCAGATATGCCTAGGTTAGAGCCCTTCAAATTATTTACAGTACAGTATTAATTGTAGCTACATGGAATAGTCCAGCACTGTTAATGATAGGAAGATTAAAATTATGGGGGGGGAGAAATTCCCCTCCTTTGCGCCTCCCGTGGGGTTGGGCCGAAAAGGCCAAGCGTGGCGCTGACAGCACCTCTCGCCAAATTCCGCGGGAGGTTAGCGGCGGCGCTACCAGGTTGCGCCCAGAGATCGTGATGTCATCTCCGAGCGCATCGCCCCAGTAGCACCCCGGCACAAAAATTCCTCTTTGCCCCCTGCAGCAGCACCAGGCGTTGGCCGCGACTGCTGCAGGGGACGTGAGCAGGGTGGCCGGCCGCTAGCAGGGCAGAAGTTAAAGGTGAGGTGGCCCGCCGCCCTGAGAAAAAGTTGTTTTTTGAAAAACGTTTTTTTGCGCCTCTGGACGTGGGGTCCGTGCCGTGATCGGTCAGCCCGGCACGCTGCTTGAGTGCCGGGCTGATCGCGCGGCACCCCTGCTCCCCGGTAAGATTAAAACAAACTGCAGAGTTCGCAGCGTGGGGCCCTTCCCTTTAATTCAGGGAAGAGCCCCTGCAACACGGCAGCGCCATGCTTGGCCACTCGTGGGTCATGAACTACTCCCCGCGCTCCAAGAAGGAAGTGGAGCGCTTGATTTAGCGCTCCACTTCCCTCTTAGAGCAAAAAAATGGGAATTTCAGAGAGGCTGGAAGAGGGTAGCGCCTGGCGCTAACTTTTCCAGCTTTTCTGATTTAGCGCCCCAATCGGGGCTCAAGGGAAATTTCTCCCCCATGGTTCCTACATTGGACAAAAGTCGATAATCAAAATGGGCAAGTTAAAATTTGGTAAAGCTGGCTGACAAAGCTAGCATTTCTTTAACCAGCAATATTCAGTTAGAGTACTTCCACATTTAGAACCTGTTGGTCAGGTAAAGATAAAGATTGACATGGAGAAACGTCTTTCTACAATGAAAATCAAGGAACCGGCTCCAAGACTGTATAGTGCATACAGCTAATGGCACTATTCACAGTTACAATGAATTCTAAGTTCAAAGAAACCTGTAGAACTTGCTTTTATTTGCCAAGTAATATGCATAGGTCAAGAGCTGAACCTCTTACCATGATGTGTTTTTGTAAGTATCACAGTCCATTCATAATATGGTATTTTGAAAAATGCACATGAAGGGGGAGGGGGCGCAATCATCTTTGAGGAAGCATGCAAGCCTAAATGATGTTAATCTCAGAATGCTGTTCCCAGGATTAATTTGTTGTTAGTTTATACATCTATATTATGTATGGTTAATTAAAATTGGGTTACAAAGATATGTATTGCTCTGTATTTCAGAGTTTGAAATAGTAAATGCACTTGTATGGTGGGTTTTTGATACCAGTGCATGTACAAATATTTACTTTGTTGGCTGCGGTGCTTCATGCAAAATCCGTTTTTAATGATCATTGGCCATCTGGAATAAAATTTAAATACTTTTGGCTAAATATAATTAAATACAAAACCTTTATGTTTGAACAGCATATCATTTTTATTAACTTATTTTAAAGACTAGGGGTAGAGTTTCCACTTTGGCACAATCGGCAATCCGAGCACACATTGCGCTCAAAATTGCACTAGTTTTCTGAAGTAAAGTTATGGTTCAAGTTTCCACTCACTTGCATAATCACAAACGTAAAATCTTCCATGAACCAGCCCAAATCGGGCAGCATTTTAAAACATAATTGTTTTCTTTTCCTTGCATTAAAAAATATTCCTTGATGTATTTAAGAGTGGTAACCTGGTGCAGTTTAATTTACACAGCTAAAAATGGGTTTATCACAAAAAAAAGCAATTTTTAATAAGAGTGTCTAATCCGCCACTTGTGAGTAACCCAATTTTAAATAACTGAAAATGACTTTAAAAAACTATAAAGAACCATTTACTAGTTTCATTGGTGTACATTAGTCAGTTTCTTAGCAAATTAATTTTTTTTAATATTTAAAAACTTTTACAAGGTGCCCTTGCGCCTAAAAAAAAAAGCTTTAATTTTAAGAGCTTCCTTGAAGATCTGCAAAGGGGCGCAATTAGCGGAAACTCGCCATGGTGATTGATTCGATCTGGGAACGTGGCCAGTTTTGTGGGTGGGGCCGGCTTCCAGCACGATGTTTTCTAAACCAGCGCAAAAGAATGTGGAAGCTAGATTTGCGCTGGACGTAACTTGCACTTGAAATTCCTCAAGCTTTTGCGCTGGTTTGGCCGATTTCGGGTGAATTGCGCTGGAAAAACCAGTGCAACCTAGGGGAAACTCTACCCCTAGATATGTAGAAAGTGCAAAATATATAAATACTTCAAAATCTTAACATAAGGCTTTTCTAAGTGATAATTCTATACGGCATTCTGATTGAGCAGCACACTATTTAAATAAGGGTGTTATTTCAGAGAACCAGTTTCTGAAATGTTAGAAACATGCAACCCCTTTCTGGAAGTGACTTTTTGAGGAAAATTCAAGGTATCACTATATAAATGCAAGTTGTATGTTCATGGCAACCAATGTTGCTTTTAGCCAACTCTCAAAATATACTCCAGATATTAATGAACAATGATAGAACTGTTTAGGCAGGCAGGATTTTATACAATAGCAAAATACTGCGGATGCTGGAAATCTGAAATAACAACAGAAAATGCTGGAAACACTCAGCAGGTCAGGCAGCATCTGTGGAGAGAGAAACAGAGTTATCGTTTCAGGTCGATGACCCTTCGTCAGAACTGGAAAAAGTTAGAGATGTAACAGATTTTTAAGCAAGTGTAGGGGCAGGGGAAGGGAGGAAAGAACAAAAGGGAAGGTCTGTGATAGGATGGAATGCAGGAGAGATTAAAAGACAAAAGGGATGATGGTGCAAGGCAAGAGGAGATGGTAATGGGACAAGTTAAGAAACAAAAGAGGACTCTAGATGAGGTGTAAATGGCAATGGCAGAATCATCAACAGCTGCCATGTGAGAGAGAAAAAAAAAAAAATAGGGGCCGAGGTTATAGTCTGAAATTGTTGAACTCGATGTTGAGTCCAGAAGGCTGTAACGTGCCTAATCGAAAGATGAGGTGCTGTTCCTCGAGCTTACGTTGAGCTTCGTTGGAACATGTAAGAGGCCGAGAACAGAGAGATCAGAGTGGGAGTGGTTGGAGAATTAACGTGACAGGCGACCGGAAGCTCGGGGTCATGCTTACAGACTGAACGGAGGTGTTCCGCAAAATGGTCATAAATCTGCGTTTGGTCTCCCCCAATGTAAAGGAGACTGCATCGTGAGCAGCGAATACAGTATACTAAATTGCAAGAAGTACAAGTAAATCGCTGTTTCACCTGGAAGGAGTGTTTGGGGCCATGGACAGTGGGAAGGGAGGAGGTAAAAGGGCAGGTGTTGCATCTCCTGCGCTTGCACGGGAAGGTGCCGTGGGAAGGGGAATCCTGCTGTAGGCAGAATTTTATGCTCCGTTAATGCAAGCTTTGGGATAGATCTGGGGCAGATGGAAGTGGAAAATTGTGTGAGGAGGCAATCTATTGGGAGAAGTTGGAGTTATTGGGAGAGCAAGACTGTTCAAAAGACTGCCTTACTTAAGCAAACAGGCAAAATTTTGAATAATTAAAAATATCTAGAATTATTGTTCTTTTGGAAAAAGCAGTTCTCTTGTCAGCCATTACCTAATAAGTTGTACTGTAACATAATAGTGAATAATTACAGGATAATATTACAGTGAGCCCTCCTATCCAATTTGCCAGTCAGGCTTACAATATTAAGCAGGTTTATAAAAGAAATGTGTTTTTTAAAGAAAGCATTAAGAGAAAATCTGACAAAATGAAAATGGAGAAATATCAGATTCAGGTTGATGAATTGCTCTATCTGCATCTTATGACCTTATTTGAACCCTGTGACTCGAATATTGCCTTGTAATGAACAGATATTTGCCATTGTTCAGTTATCTACATTTAAGGCAGACTTCCTCTTTCTCCCAAAGCAGGACTTAATAATATGTTAACAATTGTAACTGTAAAATGCCACTATTACTGATCACAGTTGAATCTTTATCATCAAATACAAGTCTGCACAGTTAGCAAAACAAATTATGTTCATAGCACTTTTAACAGTCAGTCACAATAGGATTTTTAAAATTTTAACAAGCAGATCTCAGAAATGTTTAAGGAAATCCTATGGAATCTAACTAGATGGGGAGATATACATAGATGACTTCTAGCGTTCATATAGTGAAGTACTCCAGCATTAGAGTAATTTGGGCCCGACTTGAAGTTTACCTATCACATGTTCATGTTCTAAGAATGTAAGAAAAAGCCAGGAATGAGAAAAGGTAATTCGACTCATTGAGCACAGCCTCTGCTATTTCAACTCACCCAGCCTAACATCTACCTGCATCTTGAACTCCCTGAATGTGTTTCCCTCCAATACCTTACCTGGTAGATAATTTTAAATGTTTAACACCCCTTTGAGTAAATCAATTTTTCTCAGATCTGTTTTTAAATTTACTTTATAATTCTTTAAAATGTATGTCCTTTTGTGGTATTGGCATGACTGGCCTTAAAGTAATATCTTGGGTTTGGATTTTCTATACCATTTAGTACTTTGTAGGAGTAATTGTCTAACTTTGTGCTGCAGGTGGGGAGCCTTAACTGCTGGAAATTTGGACATGCACTGAGTATTATTTTCTGAATTTTAATTTAAATGGTCAGAAAATCATGTGGAACACATGCCCACATTTCAGATGTGAACTACCACGAGGTGATGCTTCCTGCCAGAACTGCAAAGTCAGGAAATGACCCCTTATTTTATCTCTGTGAGATTGCCCTGTAACTACCTTCCCCATCTACAGTAAAACTTCAACTTCTCTAATCTTTCCTCAATGCTCATTTCCTTTACACTTGGAATGATTTGAGTTGTTCTCTGCAGGTTTTTTGAAGTGTGGTCACCAGAATTGCACGCAGTTTTCGAAGTAAGGTCTGACCAACGATTATATAGCCTTAGCATAACCTTAGCAGACTTAGACTGAGTCAGTAGGCCGTGGGTTCATGTCCCACTCCAGAGACTTGAGCCCATAATCCAGTCTGACACTCCAGTGCAGTACTAAGGGAATGCTGCACTGTCAGAGGTGCCATCTTTCGGATGTGACGTTAAACCAAGGTCCCGTCTGCCCCCTCAGGTGGATGTAAAAGATTCTATGGCACTATTTTGAATAAGATCAGGGCAGTTCTCCCTGGTGTCCTGGCCAATATTTTCCCTTCAACCAGTGTCACTAAAAAACAGATAATTTGGTCATTACCACATTGCTGTTTGTGAGTGCTTGCTGTGTGCATATTGGCTGCTCTGTTTCCTACATTAACATAATGACTACACTTCAAAAGTACTTAATTGGCTGTAAAGCGCTTTGGGACGTCCTGAGGTTGTGAAAGGCGCTATTTGAATGCAAGTTCTTTTACCTGGCCCCAATATCCACAGGCCTTTGATCGCAGGGTAAATGCTGGGATCTGCCAGCCAGGAACCTTCAATGCTGACCCTAGCCGAATATGTGGGGTCAGGGTGAGGCTTCCTTATTTAAATATTTTTGGTGGGTGCTTACACCACTATGGGCACATCTTATAAGTTCATGCTGACTGTACTTATTAAGCTATTTCTATAGAGGTTTCCATTAAGCTACTCAATATATTTTGTGTTATTTTCCCCAGACTCGATGTAAAGCCTATGGGGGCGATTTTCAACTGCTGGCCACCCGATTCTCACCTGAAAAACAGGCAGCTGGCTCTATGGACACATAAGGCCTGCTTGATGCAATTTTCAGACAGGCCTGTAAATGGGGGAGCAGTACGTCTGCCTGCTTCTGGCAGAAGACTGCTTGCATGTACACATCGGGGTCCTATGCTGGTTGTAGGATGCTGTTTGTAATTTTCAGGTATCAGGTGGTGAGAACCTAACCAGCAGTCTTTAAAGGGATCACTGGTGTCCGCCACACAAAAGGTCCAGAAATTTTTGGCGTGCTCCTTCTGGCTTCATAAAAATACTGCGACCCAATATTGGCCTGTGCTCACCCCTCCACCCTGCGATCGGCTTCCCCGTCCCCGCAGGCCTGACCTGCCAGCTGGCTTAGACAGCCGATTTATCGCACTCCCACAATCAGCAAGCTGCAACGGAGTGCCTGTTTTTCGCCCGCAGCTCACCAGCTACATTCAGATGAGGCCTGAACCAGAAAATAGTTCCAGACTCTCGATACCGGCTGCCGATGGTTGGTATGGCTGCTCCACCAACTTCACACCTGTTTTGGCAGAAGTCAAAAATCCCCCCCCAATTAGTCTGTAATAATCTGGGTCAGATGTAAGGAAATGCAAGGAAAAGTGGAAATCCTGTAGACTGGGAGAGCTATAAAAACAATAAAGGGATATAAAAAAAGTAATAGGTGCAAGAGATATCAAAGCTAATAGCAACATTTTTATAAACCTATTAAGAGAAAGAGAGTGGTAAAGGGAAATGTGGGCCCTTTAAAGATGGATGCAGGTGAGACTAATGGCTAATACGGAAACAGCAGACTTATTAAATGAGTACTTTGCATCTGTTTTCACAGTGGAGGAAGAGAACAAATACCAATGGTCCTAAGAATATGTCAAGGGGAGGAAGTTAGTGGATTTAATATAAGTAAAGAATGGTATTGGAGAAAATAACAAGACTTAAAATAGACAAATCTGTAGGACCTGATGGTTTCTATCTCAGGGTATTGAAGTATATAGGTTAGGAAATTGCAAATGTATTAGTTGTAATTTTCCAAGCTCTCTCAATTCAGGAATTGTGCTTTTGGATTGGAAAATTGCAAATGTCACTCCATTTCTAGAAATGCACACTAGGGATGATAATATTGGTTTACTTTACAATTATTATGATACAACAAATACCATAGAATATTTTGAGAGCAGCAAGTACCAAATGAAAGGGCCTGAAGACCAACATATCCCTTTGGCCAGGTGGGAAATATCCTACAATATTTAATGACTAGGGAGGAAATTTGGCACTGGCTACATTTATTAAAGTCTCATTTGGCACTGAAGAGATTCCACAGTACTAGGAGCAAGCAAACATAATGCTTTATGTTTACATAGGAACAGCAGTCACCCATTTATCCCCTCGAGCCTGTTCCGCCATTCTGTTAGATCATGGCTCATCTGTACCTCAACTCCATTTACCTGCCTTTGTTACATATTCCTTAATATCCTTGACCAACAAAAATCTATCGAGCTCAGTCTTGAAAATTTTAATTCACCCAGCTTCCACAGTCTTTTAGGGGCAAGTGTTCCAGATTTCTACTACCCTTTGCGTGAAAAAATATTTCCTGATTTCACTCCTAAATGGCCTACCTCTAATTTTAAGATTATGCTCCCTTGTTCTGGATTCCTCAACCAAAAGAAGTAGTTTCTCTGTATCTACCCTATTGCATCTGTTTATCATTTTGAACACCTTGATTAAATCACCCCTCAACCTTCTAAAGTAAAGGGAGTACAAGCCAAGTTTATGCAAGTAATCCTTTAAGACCTGGCAAAATTTTGGTGCATCTGCACTGTACCCCTTTCAAGGCCAATATATCTTTCTTAAAATTCGGTGCTCAAAATTGAACAGTACTCCAAGACTCTGTACAACTGAAGCATTGCTTCTTCTTTTGTATCCAACCCGCTTGTAATATAGGACAACATTCCATTAGCCTTTATGATTACTTTTTTGTACCTGTGCACTAGATTGTGTACATGGACACCTAAATCCCTTTGCTCCTCCATAGCCCCTAGTCTATCTCCATTAAGAAAATATTCTGATTTGTCTTTCTCAGATCCAAAATGGATGGCTTCACACTTCCCCACATTGAACTCC
This sequence comes from Squalus acanthias, assembly GCA_030390025.1. Taxonomy (NCBI): domain Eukaryota; kingdom Metazoa; phylum Chordata; class Chondrichthyes; order Squaliformes; family Squalidae; genus Squalus; species Squalus acanthias. The sequence goes on along the minus strand of CM059429.1, from coordinate 44,788,407 downwards.
ATCTGCCGTAATTTTGACCACTCACTTAATCTGTCTATGTCCCTTTGTAACTTCCTGCTCCCATGTACATAACCTACTGTGCATCACAAGTTCGTGTCATCTGCAAACCAGATATACAACTTGCTATTCCTTCATCTAAGTCATTAATACAAGATGCACTGTCGCAACTCACCAAGGCTTCTTCGACAGCACCTCCCAAAACTGCAACCTCTACCATGTAGAAGGACAACGACAAGGGCAACACGGTGGCATAGTGGTTAGCACTGGTGCCTCACAGCGCCAGAGACCCGGGTTCGAATCTGACCTCGGGTGACTGTCTGTGTGGAGTTTGCACATTCTCCCCGTGTCTGCGTGGGTTTCCTCCGGGTGCTCCGGTTTCCTCCCACTGTCCAAAAATGTGCGGGTTAGGTTGATTTGGCTATGATAAATTGACCCTTAGTGTTAGGGGGGGATTAAATATGTGGGGTTATGGGGATAGGATGGGATATGTTAGGGGGAATTAAATACGTGGGGTTACGGGGCTCGGGTGGGATATGTGTACTGTGGGGATTAAAGCAGGGACAGGGTACTGGATTTTGAATGATCAGCCATGATCATATTGAATGGTGGTGCAGGCTCGACGGGCCGAATGGCCTACTCCTGCTCCTAGATTCTATGTTTCTATGTTTCTATGGCAGCAGGCACGTGGTAACACCACCACCTCCAAGTTACACACCATCCTGACTTGGAAATATATCGCTGTTCCTTCATTGTCACTGGGTCAAAATGCAGGAACTCCTTACCTAACACCTTCAGCACACGGACTGCAGCAGTTCAAGAAGGTGGCTCACCACCCTCTTAAGGGAAATTAGGGATGGGCAATAAATGCTGGCCTTGCCAACAACACTCCCATCCTGTGAATGGATTAAAAAAAAAATGGTGAAAAGCTGAGGCCGCAGTACAGACCCCTGAGGAGCACCACTTGTCATATCCCACCAATCAGAGAATGTTCCCTTTATCCCTACTCTCTCTCCTACCTCCAAACCAATTACTGACCCATGTCAGTAGGTTACCTCCAATTACGTGCGCTCTCATTTTTGCTTATCCTGTCTTGTGCAGAACCTTAGCCAGTGCCTTCTGGAAGTCCATATAGATAACATCCATAGATACTCTCCATGCACCGTGCTAGTGACCTCCTCAAAATGTTCAACTAGATTAATCAGACCCTTCACAAATCCATGATTATTCCATCACAAACTGCCCCTCTGCCATCCTGGCTACCGTCAGCTGTTCATCCCCTACTTTGGGGACTCTAAATTTCTTCCCCGAAGATATCTCTATAACCCTCAATTTTCCTTCTCAAAAGTTAATGTTCTAGCTCCCTATTAAAGGTGTCAAGTTACTCTGAATCAGCTATCCTCTATGGGAATCTATCCATATGTGAATTATCCTGTGGAGAAAAAGTTTTTTTTGTTGCAATCTCCAATGTTGTTCAAAGCTGTGTCCTCTTTACCATTCTTTGGATGATACAAAGCTTGTTCTAGTGATTCGGGTGGATGTAAAATTTCCCATGGCATTATTAAAATAATAACATGGAGTTTTGTGGCACCCTGGCCATCATTCTTCCCTCGATCAATACAACCAAAAACAGATTAACCACCTATTCATTTGTATTCTTCTAAGCGGGCTTCTCTTCCTGCTCCCGAATCGTTACCTCTGGTGTCCCCCAAAGATCTATCCTTGGCCCCCTCCTATTTCTCATCTACATGCTGCCCCTTGGCAACATCATCTGAAAACACAGCATCAGTTTCCACATGTATGCTGACAACACCCACCTCTACTTCACCACCACTTCTCTCAACCCCTCCACGGTCTCTAAATTGTCAGACTGCTTGTTCGACATCCAGTTCTGGATGAGCAAAAATTTTCTCCAATTAAATATTGGGAAGACTGAAGCCATTGTTTTCGGTTCCCACCACAAACTCCGTTCCCTAGCCACTGACTCCATCCCTCTCCCTAACATTTGTCTGAGGCTGAATCACACTGTTCGCAACCTTGGTGTCATATTTGACCCTGAAATGAGCTTCCGACCACATATCCACGGCATAACTAAGACCGCCTATTTCCACCTCCGTAACATCGCACGTCTCCGCTCTTGCCTCAGCTCATCTGCTGCTGAAACCCTCATCCATGCTTTTGTTACCTCTAGACTTGACTATTCCAACGCACTCCTGGCTGGCCTCCCTCATTCTATCCTATGTAAACTTGAGGTCATCCAAAACTCGGCTGCCCGTGTCCTAACTCACACCAAGTCCCGTTCACTCATCACCCCTGTGCTCGCTGACCTACATTGGCTCCTGTTTAAGCAACACCTCGATTTCAAAATTCTCATCCTTGTTTTCAAATCCCTCCATGGTCTCACCCCTCCCTATCTCTGTAATCTCCTCCAGCCCCACAACCCCCCAAGATATCTGCGCTCCTCTAATTCTGCTCTCGTCAGCATCCCTTATTATAATCGCTCAACCATTGGTGGCCGTGCCTTCTGTTGCCTAGGCCCTAAGCTCTGGAATTTCCTGCCTAAAACTCTCCGTGTCTCTACCTCTCTTTCCTCCTTTTAAGACGCTCCTTAAAACCTACCTCTTTGAGCAAGCTTTTGGTCATCTGCCCTAATTTCTCCTTATTGCTTTGTGTTATCAGAAATATCATAATTCACAAATATTGCGAACAGTGGAAATCCCAGAACATGATACATTTTTCCCAGGCAGAGCATTTTTCATTTATCATCACACACTGTAATCTCTTGTTAAGCAATTCTCTGTGAGCCTTAACCTTTCTTCGTAGATGAACTTTATCAAACACCTTTTGAAAATCCAAGTAAAACTGGATTACCTTCAACCATATTTGATGAAACTTGAGTTTCTGAAGGAATTCTGGATAGGTCGACAAAGATTAAGTCCCTGGAGATTTAGTTCATTCTTAACCTGCCCGTGGATGTTATTAGCTCCTTCCTCTGGAAGTTAGGGACTTGTACAACAGAGGCCCTAGTATAACATGTGTCAGTGAGCATGGAGCAAGTTCTTGTGGACTGGTTTACCCTGCTGTCCACTTCTAGGAGGGCTCTAAGGATTTACTAGAATGAGATAATTGAACCTGTCTATTTTTGCTGTCATTTCCCAGTCCCTCTCCAGGGAAACGTTATTTGGGCCCGAGCGGAAATATGGTATTGAGATAGAGGATCAGCCATGATATTGAATGGCGGAACAGGCTCGAAGGGCCGAATGACCTACTCCTGCTCCTATTTTTCTATGTTGTATTTTTGGCCAGCAATAAGTGTCACCCCAAGTACCATGCTGGGTCATGACATTACCAAAATTTTGTATCTGATTTTTATGTTTAAAATTATCCAGACTCAGAAAGTCAGCTGTTTCACTGATACTTAGGGATGGAGCTTTAAGTGTCAAGGATACAGAAGTCTGTGCAAAAACTTGTTTATTGCAATTGTGACCTTGAGCACATAATTTCACCTAGAACTTGTTAATCTGCTTCAAAGCTGGCTTTTCAGGTGAGATTCTAAAACAACAAGAATGTAGCAACAGTTATGTTTTTTTTTCTGTTCATCTGTTTTAAACTCCCTTTATTTTTTTCCTCCACCTTTTCTTCTATCCCTGGCTGAGGCTAGGCAGATTACCTCCTCCCAGAAGCACTGCTTCTGCTAATGAGATCTGATTGCCTCCTTCCAATAATCACACACGGCTAAAATTGGGAACTTGCAGGAAAAACTGCAGGCACAAATCCACAGCCTTTTATTTGTTTTACAGTACTATCCTTTTTGGATCAGCAAATCCACCCTAATAACTTGACATTAAGGATGAATGTCACTGTCACTTATGCCAACATCCTCAAAGCTATGCAGGTTATAAGGTATTCTTTACTGTGCAGCTTCAATCTTGTACATAGCCCCCAGGAAATGGCAATGCTTTTTCTGATAAGGATATATTTCTGCTACTGTAATGGCATAGAAACTTTGAGAAACAAGACAGGACAGAAAAACATCAAATACAGGACATGGAAACTGACTTGAACTTCATATTTTCACACTGGAACACTAAATTGGGCATATTTTCACACCGGAACACTAAATGGAGCAAATATGTAATTATTCTGTGGTGATGGATGACATAATCATTGGCAATTTAACCCACTCCTGCTGGATTATGGTTGAAGACCTTGTCAATCTGTTGGACACCATTGGAAATATCCATCCTTTTTATGCTTTTTTTTTAATGAAATCATCTGATGTATGAATGCATTAGCTTGTGATGGTTTTGAGGGGCCAACCTCTTGGATGAAGGAAAAGCTTATAATTTTGTAAAATTATAATTTTGTTAGGTCAGCTAATTTCAGCATGAGTTTGATGTATCATAGCTAATTTATTTAATCCTCATTTTCAAGGTTTGTATTTTTGTTGTAGGTTCCTTTAACAGCTATTTTCAATTTGTTTGGGACATCATTCCCTTCTAGCAGCACTCAGTGCAACATCTGGAGGGTCAGTCAGCTCTGGATTTTTTTGGCTTGCAATTCTACTGAATGTTTAAAGTTAATATGGCAGCATTTCTGTGGCCCCTGTTATGCACACTATCATAAAGAAGTTGGAAATAAGAAAGAGCTTTTTGGCCAACTGAGTGCACTCTTTCCAACAGATCATGTAAAAGTTGTGTTGTCAGAGACTCCCTCCAACTTTGTTTAACCTCTAGAGGGAGATGAATAACCACAGATGAATCTTCAAATTTTCAAAAAGTTTTCCCTGCCCCAAAAAGTAATTAAGCAAAACCTACAGAATATAAATCCAATATTACATTCTATCTTATTCTTCATTTTGCATTTGCATCCATGGATCATATTCCCATATTTCCAGCAGGACTGGAACAAAACTTTCCCAAAAAATATTGCAAATTTTGTTTTAAGAGTTTATGTGCAGCATTACATAAGGATCAAAATGGTCTGCATGCAGGGGGAAATGGAGAAGTTAGCCACTGATTTATTTGTACTTATCATTTAGCAAATTAATTATTATTTGGCTTAAAATTTACTACAAAGGACATTTGCCATAGTTACCAGCTTGATTGTCACAAAACTGGACTGGTCGAATTTAGTCAGACCAGGTGACTACTACCTACCTGAGGGGGCTTTTTTTGCAAGTGACTTTTAATACTATTTTATAATATGCTTCAGCTAAACCATTCTCTCATTCATCTCCACTTCATCAACAAGCTAAACTTGCTCCATTCCTTACTCACCTGGTCAAGTTGTCATTCCACTCCTCAGCAGTGTTTCCACATTTCACAGTTTTATTCATGTACTGCTCTATGGGTCCTCATTGAAGGCTATCGCTCTTACCTGCACATCTTGTCAGATAAGCATGGACCTGTGTTCCGCCATGCTGTTACATCACATTTTGATGCTTCAGAGTTCTGTGTCACAGTGCGCACCACACTTGATTTAGTGACTATGCTGATGTGACATCACATTGTATTTCAAGACAAAATGAATAGAGGTATGAGCACTGAAAGGATAAATAGGTCATAGAATATAAATTACAGCACAGAAGGAGGCAATTCAGCCCATCATATCTGTGCCAGATCTTTACCTGGATCTACCTACACTAATCCAATTTCCCTGCCCTTTTCTTGTATCCTTCTATACTCTTCCTTTTCAAATACTTATCTAAGTCCCTTTTAAATGATGTTTTAGTCTGTGTCTTAATAGCACTGTAGGATGAAGGTCCAATTTTTTCAAAATAATGTAGAAAATGCTGGAAAATATACAAACGTTCAGTCAGCATTTGTCAAGGGAAAAGACCAATTATGACTTTTCAGGTGCGTACCCTTCATGTTCTATTTTTATTTCAGATTTCCAGCATTTGTAGTTTTTCCATTTTTATTTCTGAGTTTTTTAAGCTATTACTTCTCAGTCTTAGTTTCATTCTTGTGAATGGTTGTCGTACCCTTTCTTTGGCTCTAATATTCTTCCTATATGAGGTGTCCAGAACTACATTCAATATTCAGACTGTGGCCCAACCAATCAATGTCTTGTACAAATTCAACATCACTTCTTTGTTTTTATATTCAGTGCTCCTATGTATAAAATCCATTTGCTTTTTTTGGGCATTTTCTTCCTACCTTCAAAGATCTACGTATTTGCATTACTAGATCGCTCAAATTTCTCCCTCCCCACCCCCCATTCTATTTCAGAATCTTTACAATTAGGATATACTTCTTCCACTTTCAAAATGTGCTACTTCGTAATTTTCTGCATTGATCCTTACCCTATAGCTGTCCACTCTGCTAATCTTTCTTTTTCTTTATCCTTGCAGTTTGCCATGCCCCCTAATTTGGAGCATAGAGAAACCCCAATATTATTCCTATCATGCCTATGTCCATATCATTTATATAAATCAAAAACTAAAGTAGTCTCAACACAGATCCTTGGGAAACACCGCTACCCATATCCTATCAATCCAAAAATCACTCATTTACTGCTACTCTTTGCTTTCTGTCCCCTAACTATCCATCTGACTATTTAGCTACATTTTTATAAGTCTCTTATGTGATACCTTATTAAATGTCTTCTGAAAATCTACCTATATAACATCCACCAGATTCTTTTTATATACTCCGTAATTTCCTCAAAAAAATCAACAAAATTAATTAAGCATCACCTCTTTAAAATTAATGCTGATTGTCCCTGAATAGCTCATGCCTTTCTAAGTGTGCACTAATTTCATCCTGTGTTATGCAATGTAGCACGAATAACTTGACAAGACTATGCTACCAATCAGGAGTCTCTTGGTCACAAAATTGTGGGCAGCACTTGTCTACATTTTGGATATTTGGTACTGGCAGGTGAGATTCCCAATCCCTGCCCTCCTTGGAGGCTCAGGTTTATAAAATTACCCGCTCAGGTTTATAAAATTACCCCTTAGAAGCTTACCATAACTGAAGTAATACTAATTGCCTATAGTTTCCTGGCTTTTCTTTAATACAGTTCCCTTTTGAATATTTATCTCCAGTAGTGACTCAGTAGTGACTCTTCCACATCCTTCTCAGGTAGTCCCACAACCCTACTTACACTACTTGGTAAAAATTGACATGAAATACTTAAGTATCTCTGCTATTCCCTCACTGTCAAGTACATAATGCTCCCTTTTGTCCCTAAGTGGATTCATACTTTCTCTGACTTTCCTTTCACACTTCAAGAGCTTAGGAAATTTTTTCCTATCTCCCTTTATGCCAGTCTTTCATTCCCCCTCTTAGTCTCTTTCTGTATCCTTTCTATAGCTTTTATATTTATCGTAGTTTTAGTCTGTACTATCCCATCTATATTTATAGTATGGCTCTTTTAAAAAAAATCTAATTTTTGCTCTAATATTTCTGTTTATTCATGGAACCCCTACCTTTGATGTACCCCCTTTACTCTTAGTTGGAATGTATTTAACCTGTAACTTATCCATCTTGTATTTAAATATTTTCCACTGCTTGTCTACTTTTTGGTCTGCCATATTTCCAGAGGGGAGGGCCCTTGCCAGATAACCTCTGCCGAGTGCATGGGACCAAGTACTTCCCTACACAATTATTACTGAGATACGCAAACCAATTACTTATTGTCTTTGGGCTTGGGAAACAACTTCAATGATTAGCTCACTGACATTTTAACCTTTTATCTGAGTTTTACATTGCTTTAAAAAAAAACAACGTATAAAAGTCAATCTTTCAATGGAAAAACAGTCAAAAATTCTGAAACGTGACAGCCTCTAGTTCCCTGACTTTACTTCTAATACATTGCACATTTGATATAAACACTGCAATCCTGCCAAATACTTTTTAGTACAGTAAACTCTTTCGTATCCGGCACCTACGGGACTGGGATGGTGCCGGTTGCTGAAAAATTCTGGATAACAGAGAGGTAGACAATTTTTAACACACAAAAAATAAAAACCACGGACTAACTCGGCCACCGCGGGAAACTCGGATTCGGAAAAACGAAAAATGGATGGATTCGGCAAGATTACCGGTTATCTATTTTGCCGGTTATTAAAGAATTCCGGATGATTAAGTGCTGTTTAAACAAGAGTTTACTGTATTCTCTTCCCTTCTATTTTTTCGTCACTTTCCTGCTCCTTAAGCTCTCTTCTATCTGCTCTAAAGTATGTCCTTCCATAACCCCCAAGCTTATTATTTTAGACTGCTTTGCCCCTTAACTATGGCCCGGAATTTGTGGTCAGCAGCGAGGCAAGGGCGTTCGCAGCTGGCCCCAAAGAAAGATTTCCACAAAGATCTCACTATCTCTGTGGCGAGAAGTTTGCCTTTTTCAACGTGCAATTGAGGTCAGTGTAGAATAGTGGGAAATCCCATAGTGCGATCCGCTGTGACGTCAACAAGCTGTCTAAGCAGCCAATCACAATGCAGAATTCTCAGACAGGGAACCAGGAAGTGAAGTTGCTTTTATCCCCACTTTTTAAAAATGTTGGAGAGAGCAAAACAAAGATCGGGGCTCTCGCATAGGTAAAAGATAAACCTGAAATAAATATGAACAAACTTTTTAAAAATATCGTTGTCAGAGCAGTGAATGATTGACCGCAACTCCATTGACTTCATTGGAAAGTAAAATTGGGTGGGGTGTAAAAGAGGCGGTTAATCCGATCACATCAGTATCCCGGCCGGGTGGGTTAGGTTAAAATTATCCCCTTAGTCCTCCTTCACACATACAAATTTAAACCCTCCCAGTGCAACTCTATTTAGCTTCTGAGCAAAGGTACTAGTTTGCTTTAGGCAAATCCTGTCCCATCTGTAAAGTTTCATTCTGCCCCAAAATTAATTCCACTAGCCATATATCAAGCCACACATTGATGTGTCTAATCTGCTTCTTCCTAGCTGGCCGAGCGCATACCGACAAGAGTAATCCTGAGATTTTGAATACTGCGTTTTTCTTAACTCCCATTATATGTCAAAAAACTAGTTACTTTACTTTTTTTCTAAAAACAAAGTTTATCTTGCAGTGTTAAAGAGAAGTCCAAAATGGTGGACTTCTCTGAAGTTTTAAGAGCAGGCTATATCGAGTTTGTTTCAGGACAATGAACAACACTATTTTTGAATGTCTAGGATCCAAGGATACAACACAAAACTACCAGGATTCCAGTATTGTGCTGCAAAGAAGTGAAGGTAATTCTCGAGAAAATGGCAGAGTAAGGAAGTGTAAGTCATCTGGTCGCCGCTAGGTGTATCTGTGCGCCGTTTTGAAGTGCAGCCGAACGGTAAAACCTGTGTCAAAAAGCTCATCACCGAAAACAGATCTAGGAGGCTCTTCGCGAAATGCATCCGATCCGTGAAAGGTTTATAGCGCAAAGACCTTAAATTCCTTCAGATCTCCTATGCTAAGGATGGGAACCACAGAGGAAGTCGGCAAAAATTAGGTTTGCAGGAATCCAAGTGAAAACGCCACTGAATTCCTTGTGGTTAGGATTACCCCGACGAGATAGAGTTGTACGATTGCTGGGTTTTAATGGAGGTGAATGGGAAAACTATTACAAATTCGACAAATTTTGGTATGTAGCCTCTGAACAGCAGTGAGCTGAATCGTATCGCAGCTGCAAGTGCCGAGTGCATCGTGCCGTCGATTAGAGTGAGAAGGGGAAAAGCAAGGAAGATTCTTCAAGTCGCATGTTTTTTTCACATCATGTACGTGAATAGCTAATAAATATCAACCGATTGGCAAGCCCACAGATTGTAGGAGCTCTGGCGCTGGTAAATAATTTTGGTTTATTATTTTTTAAGTATACGTGACATATATGTATAATATCCAGTGGGTACAGTGATATGAAAAAAAATCATACTTGTTACTATGTAAGTCAGTTGCCGATTTAGGGGATATGTGCTCAGAAACAGTTTAATTTACAGAAAACGATAAGATTGCTGCCATAACGTTGCATTTTCAAATCGAAAATGTTAAAGTAGCAATTTGTGTGCTGTATCCTATACATATCTGTTTTGTCGATGTTGAACAGTGGTTTACCAAATAATTGTATTATTTTTCAGTATAAATTGCAGAACACCTTTGTCGAGTGTATCATTGGCGGAACGAAATCAATTTCCAGCAGCTTTAATTAAAATGAACCGTACAAATTACTTGATATTAATTGACTTATAATTAAGAGTTGAGCTTTCATTACATATCCAAGTAGAGCATGATGTCACAAAATATGCAAAAATTGCATATGGTCTTCAGAATAATTGTACAAAATCAAATTACTGAAATAGTCCAGCTTTAATTCCGCCTTATTTTAAACAATATGCAAATGTTATGATATTAAATCCTATTATTTTTCAATTTCTTTGTTTGCTTATGTTTACATAGCTTTACAAACATTTTAACAAGCGCACCTGATGTTCTGATTGATGTGGAGTATTGCATTGTTGCAAGAAAATAGTGTATCTGAGGGCTATCGTTATAGAGCTGAACGTGCGTCTCGTTTTAAAATTCGGTAAAATACGACCTAAAACACAGGTTTTGTCATTTTAAAATCTGTTGTCTGTTGTTAAAACAAAATATTAAATTCCTTTCACATCGTCTTTAAACCCCCAACACAATTACACTGCTACACTGTTTTCAGGTAACATCAATCTGTGCTGCCTCAGAATGAATTATAATGGTGGCGTGTTAGCCGATAACCCGACGTTTCCAAAGAAAATAAGTTGATTGTTCATGAATTAATTAGAGTGCCTGATGGTTCTTTCCGAAAAAGCGAAAGTGTTAAATATTGTTCCTCGGGTGTAATTAATCATGGATGCCTTTGCTAAGAGTGTTAGAAACGCCTGCATTGCTCGATTTGAAAATTAGGGGCAACCTTTTAGTTAGATAATAAAAACGATGCTCGTACTTAAAAGCTTTATTGTATCACTGATCTATGCATGTATTTATTGCAGTACATATGCGTTAGAGCTCAGTCTAGTTCCATGATTGCTACCTATTGAACAGCGCTACTTAATTGCAGGCAACAAAAATGAGAATTAAGCACAGCAGTCTTCATAGCAGACTTACTGAATGAAAGTTGTAAAGTGTTTTCACATTCTTGCCTTTTTTTATTCTTGGGATATATTTTTTTAAATCCTGTACGACCTGCTTCCTGTGGAAACATTGAAAGTACTTAAATATCCTTCTATTGAACCTACATGTACAATCTAAGGTGATATGGAAAATAGATTTAACAATCACAAAACATCTTTTAATAATGGCTAGTATATCTTCTGCAGTGTTGCTCATGGCTAATTGGGACATGGAGTACTGTGTTCTGTATATGTTGCTTATAGTGAACTGATGGGGTTGCTTGATTTCTCATTGAGCTGTTGTAGTTGTTCAAGAGCTTCATTTATCTGTTAGGTGGATGAAGTAGGCATGGAATATCAAGGGATGGCCTTTTGGCCTATGAAGCTGAGGTCAGACTATTCTGCTGGTGCTGCTTGTGGATCATTGTGTTTTTTGACTAGAGATTTAGGGCTTTCCTGGAAGAGCTGGTCTGAAGTCACCTGTGTCTCTGTTACTTTAACCTTTTTGTGTTTTTCACTGTTACTGTTTGGGTTTTTCTACTGTGTCTGGCAGTCTTTCCTTGTGTTTATTACACTCCCACTTTCCCTCTTATCTCATATTGTGTCTCTGTTAGCTCTCTTATTTTTCTATATAAAATGGGACGGACCACCCAGCATCGACCTAGGCACCAGATTCGGACACAACAAAGACACACCCAGCCCAGTTGACACTGCAAAGTCCTCCTCACTAACATCTGGGGACTTGTGCCAAAATTGGGAGAGCTGTCCCATGGACTAGTCAAGCAACAGCCTGACATAGTCATACTCACAGAATCATAACTTTCAGCCAATGTCCCAGACTCCTCCATCACAATCCCTGGGGATGTCCTGTCCCACCAGCAAGACAGACCCACCAGAGGTGGCAGCACAGTGGTGTACAGTCGTGAGGGAGTGGCCCTGGGAGTCCTCAACATTGACTCCAGACCCCATGAAGTCTCAGGTCAAACATGGGCAAGGAAACCTCCTGCTGATTACCACCTACTGCCCTCCCTTAGCTGATAAATCGGTACTCCTCCATGGTGAACAGCACTTGGAAGAAGCACGGGCAAGGGCACAGAATGTACTCTGGGTGGGGGACTTCAATGTCCATCACTAAGAGTGGCTCAGTAGCACCATGACTGACCGAGCTGGCTGAGTATTGAAGGACAAAGCTGCCAGATGGTGCGAGAACCAATACGAGGGAAAAACCTACTTGACATAGTCCTCGGCAGCTACCTGTCACAGATGCATCAGTCCATGACCGTATTGGTCAGAGTGACCACTGCACAGTCCTTGTGGAGACAGATTCCCTGCCTTCACACTGAGGACATGCTCCATTGTGTTGTGTGGCACTACCACCATGCTAAATGGGATAGATTCAGAACGGATCTAGCAGCTCAAAACTGGGCACCCATGAGGCGCTGTCGGTCATCAGCAGTAGCAAAATTGTATTCCACTGCAATCTGTAACCTCATGGCCTGGCATATCCCTCAGTCTACCATTACCATCAATGAGGAGTGTAGAAGAGCATGCCAGGAGCAGCACCAGGATTACCTAAAAATGAGGTGCCAACCTGGTGACACTACAGCACAGGACTACATGCATGCTAAACAGTGGAAGCAGCATGCTATAGACAGAGCTAAGCGATCCCACAACCAACGGATCAGATCAACGCTCTGCAGTCCTGCCACATCCAGTCGGGAATGGCGGTGGACAATTAAGCAATTAATGGGAAGAGCAGGCTCCATGAACATCCCCATCCTCAATGATGGCAGAGCCCAGCACGTGAGTGCAAAAGACCAGGCTGAAGCATTTGCAACAATCTTCAGCCAGAAGTGCCGAGTTGATGATCCATATCGGCCTCCTTCTGAAGGACCCATCATCACAGAAGCCAGTCTTCAGCCAATTAGATTCACTCTGCATGATATCAAGAAACGGCTGAGCGTACTGGATGCAGCAAAGGCTATGGGTCCCGACAGCATCCCGACTAGTGCTGAAGACTTGTGCTCCAGAGCTAGCCGCGCCTCTAGCCAAGCTGTTCCAGTACAGCTGCAACACTGGCATCTACCCCACAAAGTGGAAAATTGCCTAGGTATGTCCTGTTCACAAAAAGCAGGACAAATCCAACCCGGCCAATTATCATCCCATCAGTCTATTCTCAATCATCAGCAAAGTGATGGAAGGTGTCATCGACAGTGCTATCAATTGGCACTTACCAATAACCTGCTCACCGACGCTCAGTTTGGGTTCCACCAGGACCACTTGGCTCCACACCTTATTACAGCCTTGGTCCAAACATGGACAAAAGAGCTAAATTCCAGAGAGTGACTGCCCTCGACATCAAGGCAAAATTTGACTGAGTGTGGCACCAAGGAGCCCTAGTAAAATTGAAGTCCATGGGAACCAAGGGGAAAACTCTCCACTGGCTGGAGTCATACCTAGCACAAAGGAAGATGGTTGTGGTTGTGGGAGGCCAATCATCTCAGCCCTAGGAAATCGCTGCAGGAGTTCCTCAGGGTAGTGTCCTAGGCCCAAGCATCTTCAGCTGCTTCATCAATGACTTTCCTTCCAACATGAAGTCAGAAGTGGGGATCTTTGCTGATGATTGACAGTGTTCAGTTCCATTCACAACTCCTCAAACAATGAAGCAGTCCATGCCCGCATGCAAGAAGACATGGATGACTTTCAGGCTTGGGCGGATAAGTGGCAGGTAATATTTGTGCCACACAAATGCCAGGCAATGACCATCCCCAACAAGAGAAAGTCTAACCACCGCCCCTTGACATTCAATGGCATTACCACTGTCTAATCCCCCACCATCAACATCCTGGGGGGTCACCATTGTCCAGAAACTTAACTGGACCCCCCACATAAATACTGTGGCTACAAGAGCAGTTCAGAGGCTAGGTATTCTGTGGCGAGTGACTCACCTCCTGCCTCCCCAAAGCCTTTCCAGCATCTACAAGGCACAAGTAAGGAGTGTAATGGAATACTCTCCACTTGCCTGGATGAGTGCAGCTCTAACAATACTCAAGAAGCTCGACATCATCCAGGACAAAGCAGCTTGCTTGATTGGCACCCCATCCACCACCTTAAACATTCACTCCCTCCACACCGGCGCACCGTGGCTGCAGTGTGTACCATCTACAAGATACACTGCAGCAACTTGCCAAAGCTTCTTTGACAGCACCTCCCAAACCTGTGACCTCTGCCACCTAGAAGGACAAGGGCAGCAAGCGCATGGGAACACCACTACCTCCAAGTCACAAACCATCCTGACTTCGAAATATATCGCCGATCCTTCATCGTCGCTGGGTCAAAATCCTGGAACTCCCTCCCTAACAACACTGTGGCAGTACCTTCACCACATGGACTGCAGCTGTTCAAGAAGGTGGCTCACCACCACCTTCTCAAGGGCAATTAGGAATGGGCAATAAATGCTGGCCTTGCCAGTGACACTCATCCTGTGAATGAATAAAAAAAAAACACTCTTATTTTCTTACTGCTTCTGTTACTCCTGCAATCTCAACCAATTACATTCCTATAATCATGTGATCTACAATTGCTTCCATTTCCTCCAGTGATGTCTTGCAATGGGAATGAGAGGAAGATCAGGCACCAAGCTGAAAGTTGCAGGCGGAAGCAAGAGGAGAGTGGTTCCTTCCACCATAGGTTGGGAAGGGATATAGTTGTCAACTTCTGCTTGCCTTTGGTCGTCTGCACATATGCAAATGTTCCTTATCTTGGGCCTTAGGATGTTGGGTCAGCTCCTTGTATAAAGGGATGTGGACACATATAGTGGAATTTGCTAGCAGAGGACGGTGTACCTTGGATTGAGTTTATAAATTTTTCAGGTGGTTGTGGGGACCAGAGAACGTGGAAGTTGGGATAGGAAGTTTAATGCTAAGCTTGTGATTTATTTTAAATTAATTGGTCTTTTTTTTGTATGTTCTGTAATTAGATTATTTTTAGGAATAAAACAGAAAATGCTGGAAACACTCGGCAGGTCAGATAGCAGCTGTAGCCAGAAAAATATAGGTTAACATTTCAGGTCAAAACTGGTTCTGATGAAAGATCATCGACCTGAAACTTTAACCCTATGTTTCTCTCCACAGATTCTGCCTGGCCTGCTGAGTGTTTCCAACATTTTCTGTTTTTATTTCAGATTTCCAGCATCTGCAGTATTTTGCTTTTTGCTTTGGGAATATATATTTTGGAGTGAGGATCTGTCATGGTAGCTGTATCTCAGAAAAACTGTTTTGCTGCAATGTGATAGGACAGCTTTTTTTTGGGGGGGGGGGGGGTGGGGTTGGGAAGCAATGTTTTGTAGAATATGAGTGGTGAATAAAGAAAGTAGAAAATAACCAATTAGAAAGGAGAAAAACACAGACTTGGCCAATGAAGAAGAAATTTGACATGTTTAAAACAAACTTAAATTATATTCATAATAAACCCTAGTTATTCATAATATAGTAGAACTTTTTTTTATTAAATGAAATGTATAGAATGAGTTACCATGCCAATTAGGGATGGGCAATAGATGCTGGCCTTGCCAGTGACGCCCACATCCCATGAATGAATACAAAAGAAAACCTGTGAGAGCACAATGTGCAGGCATATAACTGAAGTGAAGCTGAAATTTAGTAGATCAGTGCTTGGATATTTCATTGGGTGTTGTCAACATGCACTATTGAGTTTTAGCTCACTGAAGAAAAAAAATCTCTCAATTCTAAAACAGTCTCTTCAGCCTCACGGAGGAATCAACAAAAAACAAAATTAGTAAATACAGTAATTTACTGATACTTATATGACAACTATAAGAATGTAGGAGTAATTATTACTGTATATTTAAGCAGAAAAGACCAAAGACTAAATCAAAATAAAATAATTTTACATATTAAATGTATGGATTATCATACTCTAGTTATGATATTTTTATGTGAAGATTATACCTTTTACTACCTTCCAAAGGTCATGTGAACTCTCCACATTGATTTTTGTCTTGATTTTCTGCCCTTGCTGATGTGGATAGAAGTTTCATAGCAATATTTGTGGCATATGTAAATTCTTAAATGACTTACTCATGCAGTAACCTTGAATATGTGTAAGTTTCCTCAATATTAGATTGACTAATAGCCGAGTCATGGGAAATGAAAAGACAAGTTAAAGAAAAGTCGATGCATCCCGCACATGTAAACTTATCGTAGAATCATAGAATGATATAGCACAGAAGGAGGCCATTCGGTCCATTGTGCCTGTGCTGGCTTTTTGAAAGAGCTATCCAATTAGTCCCACTCCCCTGCTCCTTCCCCAAAGCCCAGCAAGTTTTTCCTTTTTAAGTGTTTATCCAATTCCCTTTTGAAAGTTATTATTGAATCTGCTTCTACCACCCTTTCAGGCAGTGCATTCCAGATCATAACCACTTGCTACGTAAAATTGGTTTTCCTCATGTTGCCTCTGGTTCATTTGCCAATTATCTTAAGTCTGTGTCCTTTGGTTTCCAAGCCTTCTGCCACTGGGAATAGTTTTTTCTTATTTACTCTATCAAAACCCTTCAAGATTTTGAACACCTCTATCAAATCTCCCCGTAACCTTCTCTGCTCTAAGGACAACCACTACAGTTTCTCTAGTCTCTCCACATAACTGAAGTCTTTCATCCCTGGTACCATTCTAGTAAATCTCCTCTGCACCTTCTCTTAAGGCCTTGACATCCCCCCTAAGGTGTGGTGGCCGCCACAATACTCCAGCTAGGGCCTAACCAGTGTTTTATAAAGGTTTAGCATAACTTCCTTGCTTTTGTACTCTATGCCTCTATTTATAAAGCCAAGGATCTCGTATGCCTTTTTAACAGCCTTCTCAACTTGTCCTGCCACCTTCAAAGACTTGTGTACGTACATCCCCAGGTCTCTCTGTTCCTGCACCCCCTTTAAAATTGTACCATTTAGTTTATATTGCCGCTCCTCATTCTTCCTACCAAAATTATCACTTCTCTGCGTTAAATTTCATCTGTCATGTGTCTGCTCATTTCACCAGTCTGTCTATATCCTCCTGAAGTCTGTTACTGTCCTGCTCACTGTTAACTACATTACTGAATTTTGTGACATCTGCAAACTTTGAAATTATGCCCTGAATACTCAAGTCCAGGTCATTAATATATATCAAAAAGAGCAGTGGTCCCAACGACGAACCCTGGGGACACC
Source organism: Squalus acanthias (assembly GCA_030390025.1). Taxonomy (NCBI): domain Eukaryota; kingdom Metazoa; phylum Chordata; class Chondrichthyes; order Squaliformes; family Squalidae; genus Squalus; species Squalus acanthias. The sequence goes on along the minus strand of CM059429.1, from coordinate 44,771,111 downwards.
ACTGCACACTTCCTTGCAGTCTGACCACTACTCTCTGCCTTCTGTCCTTTAGGCAATTTTGTATACATGCAGCCACTGCTCCTTTAATCCCATGGGCTTCAATTTTGCTAACAAGTCTGTTATGTGGTATTTTATCAAACGCCTTTTGAAAGTCCACATACACAACAACAACCGCAATATCCTCATCCACCCTCTCCATTACTTCATCAAACACAATTAACCATGCTGGCTTTGATTTATTATTGCATATTTTTCCAAGTGTCAATTAATTTTGTCCCGGATTAATGTCTCTCATAGTTTCCCCACCACTGACATTAGGTTGACTGGCTTGTAATTGCTAGGTTTATCCCTCTTCCCTTTTTTTTAACAGGGATGTAACATTTGCATTCCTCCAGCACCACTCCCATATCTAAGGAGAATTGGAAGATTGTGACCAGAGCTCCGCAATTTCCACCCTTTCTTCCCTCGGCAACCTAAGATGCATCTCATCCGGACCGGGTGACTTTTCTACGTTAAGCGCTGCCAACCTTTTCAGTACCTCTTTATCTATTTTTATCCTATTCAATTTCTTTACTACCACCTCCTTTACTGTGACATTGACAGCATCCTCTTTAGTGAACACTGATGCAAAATGCTCATTTAGTACCTCAGCCATGCCCTCTGCCTCCATAAGAAGATCTCCTTTATGGTCCCTAACAGGGCCTACCCTTCCTTTGACTACTCTTTTACTATTTATATGTTTATAAAAGACTTTTAGATTCTCTTTTATGTTGCCCACTAATCTATTCTCATACAATCTCTTTGCCCCTCTTTCCTTTTTCAGTTCTCCACTGTATTTTCTGTATTTAGCTTCGGACGCCTTTCCTTTCCCCCTTGTGGGAATGTGTCTAATCTGTACTTGAACTAGTCAAAGGCCTCCCATTGCTCATTCACTGTTTTACCTACCAGTCTTTGATTCCAATCCACGTGGGCCAGATCCCTTTTCAACTCACTGAAATTAGCCCTCCACCTGTTAAATATTTTCACATTTGATTTTTCCTTGTCCTTTTCCACGGTGGCATAGTGGTTAGCACTGGTGCCTCACAGCGCCAGAGACCCGGGTTCGAATCTGACCTCGGGTGACTGTCTGTGTGGAGTTTGCACATTCTCCCCGTGTCTGCGTGGGTTTCCTCCGGGTGCTCCGGTTTCCTCCCACAGTCCAAAAATGTGTGGGTTAGGTTGATTTGGCTATGATAAATTGACCCTTAGTGTTAGGGGGGATTAAATATGTGGGGTTATGGGGATAGGATGGGATATGTTCGGGGGAATTAAATACGTGGGGTTACGGGGGTAGGGTGGGATATGTGTACTGTGGGGATTAAAGCAGGGACAGGGTACTGGATTTGGATGATCAGCCATGATCGTATTGAATGGCGGAGCAGGCTCAACGGGCCGAATGGCCTACTCCTGCTCCTAGATTCTATGTTTCTATGTTTCTATAACTACTCTAAACCTAATGATATTGTGATCACTGTTTCCCAAATGCTCCCCCACTGAAACATGCTCCACTTCCACCACTTCGTTGCCCAGAACTAGATCCAGTACTGCTTTCTTCCTTGTTGGGCTGGAAAGATACTGATCAAGAAAGTTCTCTTATACATATTTCAGGAATTCCTCCCCCTCTTTGCCCTTTACAGTGCTATTTTCCCAGTCTATATTAGGTTAATTAAAGTCCCCTACTCTAAAGTTCCTGCATCTTTCTGCAATTTGCCTGCAAATTTGTTCCTCTATTTCCTTCCCACTATTTGGTGGCCTATATTATACAGCCAGCAGCTTAATAGTTCCTCTATTGTTCCTTAATTCTAACCAAATGGATTCTGTCTTTGAACCCTCAAGTACATTGGGGTAGAGTTTTTGCTTGGGGCACAATCGGCAATCCGGGCGTAAATTGCGCCTAAAATTGCAGTTTTTGAGAAGTGTGTTCCCTCCCCCAATCCCCCCCCGGCAAGTTCTGAACCAGCACAATTGGGCAGTGTTTAGAAAGTAATTTTTTTACAAGCTTAATTATAAGAGCTTCCTCGAAGACCCGCAAATGGGCGCAATTAGCGGAAACTCGCAATGGTGATTTTTTGATCGGGGCATGGCCAGCTTCTAGCGCGATGATTTTAAACTGGCGCAAAAGATCGTGGATACTCGATTTACGCTGTTCGTAATTTGTGTTTGAAATTCCGCAATATTTTGCGCTGGTTTGGTCGATTTCGGGCAAATTGTGCTGAAAAAAACAGCGCAACCTAGCGGAAACGCCAGCCCATCATCCCTTTCTAGTGCTGTAATAGTATCTTCGATCAATCCTGCCACCCCGTCCTTTTTTTCCTTCCCTATCTTTCCTGAATACATTGTATCCAGGAATATCAAGTGCTCATTCCTCCTCTTGTTTGAGCCAGGTCTCCGTTATTGCCATTATATCATAATCCCATGTGGCTACTTGTGCCTTCAGCTCACCAACCTTATTTACCACGCTCCGCGCATTTATGCACATGCACATGCACTCTAAACCCATCTTAGTCTGCCTCGCATTTCCCGCCTTCTAGTTATCAGTCGCAACATGTGTAATATATTACATTCTCAAATATTGTTTTGATGCAATTTCTGAATCATAATTTCATATTTTTAATGCTAGATGAAGGATTAAGGTCAATTGTTCAGCAAATGACCAAAGTTGAAAAGACTAGAAGAGAAAATTAGGCAAATCGGGTAGTTTGGCTTTTAAAATTTTAAGCATGTAGGAGGAAGGGATATGTGAGAATAGGAAGGAATTTCATTTTTAAGCTCTTGAGAAACAATGAATTGAAGTGGGAGAAAGTAGATGAAGTCTTGATTCAACATAATGAGCATGCAGGGCAGAGGAAGAACACGTAGGATGGTGTATTTCTAGTTCAGGAATAAACAAAAGTTACAGATTGTTAGATTCTTGTCTAGGCCCGTTATCATAGAATCATAGAAGATAGGAGCAGGAGTAGGCCATTCAGCCCCTCTAGCCTGCTCCGCCATTCAATGCGATCATGGCTGATCATCCAAATTCAGTACCCTGTCCCTGCTTTCTCCCCATATCCCTTGATCCCTTTAGCCTTAAGAAATATATCCAACTCCTTCTTGAATCTATTTAATGAATTGGCCTCTACTGCCTTCTGTGGCAGAGAATTCCACAGGTTCACCACTCTCTGGGTGAAGAAATTCCTCCTCATTTCTGTCCTAAATGGCTTACCCCTTATCCTTAGACTGTGACCCCTGGTTCTGGACTCCCCAACCATCGGGAACATCCTTCCTGCATCTAGTTTGTCCTGTCCTGTCCTGTCCTGTCAGAATTTTATAAGTTTCAATGAGATCCCCTCTCATTCTTCTAAACTCCAGCGAGTATAAGCCCAATCGACCCAATCTCTCTTCATACGTCATTCCTGCCATCCCAGGTATCAGCCTTGTGAATCTTCGCTGAACTCCTTCCATGGCAAGAACATCCTTCCTCAGATAAGGCGGCCAAAACTGCACACAGTACTCAAGGTGTGGTCTCACCAAGGCCCTGTACAACTGCAGCAAGACATCCTTGTTCCTGTACTCAAACCCTCGCGCTATGAAGGCCAACATACCATTTGCCTTCTTAACCGCCTGCTGCACCTGCATGCTTACCTTCAGCGACTGGTGCACAAGGACACCCAGGTCTTGTTGCACTTCCCCTTCTCCCAATCTATTGCCATTCAGATAATAATCTACCTTTCTGTTTTTGACACCAAAGTGGATAACCTCGCATTTATCCACGTTATATTGCACCTGCCACGCTTCTGCCCAATCACCCAACCTGTCCAAATCATCCTGGAGTTTCTCGGCATCCTCCTCGCAGCACACACGCCCACCCAGTTTTGTGTCGTCTGCAAACTTGGAGATATTACATCTAGTTCCCTTGTCTAGATCATTAATATATATTGTGAATAGCTGGGGTCCAAGGACCGATCCCTGCGGTACCCCACTAGTCACTGCCTGCCACTCGGAAAAAGACCCGTTTATTCCAACTCTTTGCTTTCTGTCTGCCAACCAGTTCTCTATCCAAGTCAATACCTTGCCCCCAATCCCATGTGCCTTAACTTTACATGCTAATCTCTTATGCGGGACCTTATCAAAAGCCTTTTGGAAGTCCAAATACACCACATCCACTGGTTTTCCCTTATCTATTTTACCAGTTACATCCTCAAAAAATTCCAGTAAATTAGTCAAGCATGATTTACCTTTTGTAAATCCATGTTGACTTTGTCCGATCCTGTCACTGTTTTTCAAGTGCTCAGCTATTACATCTTTTATAATGGACTCTAGCATTTTCCCCACTACCGATGTCCGGCTTATCGGTCTGTAATTCCCCGTTTTCTCTCTACCACCCTTTTTGAATAGTGGGGTAACATTAGCTACCCTCCAATCCATGGGTACTGTTCCAGATTCCATCGAATGTTGGAAGATGATCAGCAATGCATCTACTATTTCTAGGGCCACTTCCTTAAGTACCCTAGGATGTAGATTATCAGGCCCTGGGGATTTATCGGCCTTCAATCCCTTCAATTTCCCTAACCATACTGATTTCTTTCAGTTCCTCCCTTTCATCAGACCCTATGTTCCCCAACATCTCTGGGAGGTTATTTGTGTCCTCCTTTGTGAAGACAGAACCAAAATATGTATTTAATTGGTCTCACATTTCTTTGTTCCCCATTATAAGTTCCCCTGATTCTGACTGCAAGGGACCTATGCTTGATTTCATTAATCTTTTTCTCTTCACATATCTATAAAAGCTTTTACAGTCAGTTTTTATGTTCCCTAAACTCAGTGCTGCAGAGGCAGTGCGCGCCCTAACTGAGAGGCCTGAGCATCGCCAGGTATTGGTCCTTAGGCCTCCTCTTCATATTCAGGGTGAGCTTCCAGTGACTATTGCACCTCCACAGGCAGCTTGGCTGACGGGAAAAATCAATTTTGGGCCGCCAGCCTTGGCGGTTTCGTCCCTTGAGTAAGTCCCAGGAGGGGTTGGAACAGGCTGGGGGAGGGCCTGATAGCGGCAACTGTGGAGTCAGAGGAGAGGCCCTAATCTTTCTGTTCCACAGGAAGATTTTATAAAAAGATTATTTAAAAGTAACATGCACTTTGTTGGCAGTCTCTGGGCCGCTGAAGAATTCTAAGCGTGGCCATCTTGACGTCTGCTCCGCTCATCCTAAACTAATTGCAGCAAGGGGCCCATTAACATGTATTAGGCCCCTCATTTACATATGCAAAGGGCCCTCGAATATAGCAGTGGGCCGAATGCCTGTGCAGATTGAGCGCTAGCTGGCCCACTGCTCAAATGGTATGTGTTGAGGCAGTTTTATGCCTGAACGGGCGCAATGCATACCAATTTGTACCTCATTAACTGGTCATTCGTCTTAATGCTGTTTGTGACACCTTCCACAAAATGGCTGCTGTGTTTACCCACACAAAAACAGTAACTGCACAATATAATTTATTCCATGTGAAGCACTTTAGACATTTCTGAAAGATGTGATAAGGCACTATATAATACAAAATAAAAACAGCAAATGCTGGAAATACTCAGCAGGTCAGGCAGCATCTGTGGAGACAGAAACAAAGTTAGCGTTTCAGGTTGATGACCTTTCATCAAAACTGGAAAATGTTTGCCACCAGGTTTTAAGCAAGTACAGAGGCAGGGAAAGGGGGGAGAAAAGAACAAAAGGGAAGGCCTGTGATAAGGTGGAAGGCAGGAGAGATTAAATTACAAAAGGGATGATGGTGCAAGGCAAAAGGGGATGGTAATGGGACAAGTAAAGAGACAAAAGATGGATCGAGAGGAGGTGTAAATAGCAATAGCGAATCATTACCAACAGTTGCTGTATGAAAAAAAATGGGAGTGGTGTTCATGATCTGAAATTGTTGAACTCGATGTTGAGTCCAGAACGCTGTAAAGTGCCTAATAGAAAGATGAGATGCTGTTCCTCGAGCTTCCGTTGAGCTTCATTAGAACAGTGTAGGAGGCCAAGGACCGAGTTTGGAGTGGGGCAGAGAATTAAAATGACAGGCGACCGGATGCTCAGGGACACGCTTGCGGACAGAACAGAGGTGTTCCGCAAAACAATCACCCAATCTGCCTTTGGTCTCCTCAATGTAGAGGAGACCACATCGTGAGAATCTAATACAGATGAAAGAAGTACAAGTAAATCGCTGTTTCACGTGGAAGGACGCTTTGGGGCCCCCTGGACGATGGGAAGGGAGGAGGTAAAAGGGCAGGTGTTGCATCTCCTGTGCCTGCACAGGAAGGTGCTATGGGAAGGGGAGTGGGTGTTGGGGTAATTGAAGAGTGGAACAGGGTGTCGTTGAGGGAGCAGTCCCTTTGGAATGCTGTAAGGGAGAGGAGGGGTAGATGTATTTGGTGGTGGCATCACTCTGGATGTGGTGGAAATAGTGGAAGATGATCCGCTGAATGTGGAGGCTATTGGGTTGGAAGGTGAAGACAAGGGGAACCCTATCGTGTTTCAGGGAAGGGTGAGAGCAGAAATGTGGGAAATGGAACGAACACCGTCGAGGGCCCTGTCAAGCATAGTCGAGGGGAATCCTCGGTTGAGGAGAAAGAAAGAAATATCGGACACACTAGTATGGAAGGTGACATCATCAGAACGGGTGCGAAGGAGATGGAGAAACTAGGAGAATTGAATAGAGTCATTGCAGGAAGCGGGGTGGGAAGAAGTGTCGTCAAGGTAGCTGTGGGAGTCGGTGTTTCCTATAAGCTGCGCGGCTGCGCTGCGCTCCAGGGGTCCCATGCAGCAGGTGAGCTGGCTTTTAAATCGGTAAAAACCGCGCATGCACGGACTTTTGAATGGGCCGTGTAGCCTATTAAAGCAGCGCACGGACCAAAAAAAAATGATGGTGAACATTGCTTGCGATCCTTGACACCTATATAATACAAGTTCTTTCTATCAAGAGTGGAAGGTTCAGAGTAGCACTGGACATGGTAATATTAAAAAAGAGACGAGAAAGGCTTTAATAGAGAGAGAGGGTTGGAGGCTAGCTGTGAGATAAAGGTCACCTATTCGAAGACTTTTCCTTCTATCTTGTTCAGGAGTGCAAGAAAAGTGTTGGAACATCCTTCTTAGATATGGAAACAGTATTCAAATCTGAGACACACTTGAGCTTTGCAGAAGGTTAAGTGTTGTTGAGGGGCAGAGGTTTTTGGCATGAATTAGGAAGTTGGGCTTCTTGGAGGCAGCTTTAGCAACAAAGGAGAAGAGGAGGTTCCATTTTAAAATCAGAGCAGGTAGTGAAGCCATGAACATCAATAGATGAAGGCAAACTAACAGATTCAGTATTTCTTCATTGTTTACAGTGACATGCAACTCCTGATGAAACAAAAAACGTTTTATTCTTGCGAGCGGAAAGTAGACACTACCCCTGTGGCCCCCAAAGGTTTTACAACTATATTCTGGAAAAATGCTAGCAATATTCTGTATGTGACTGTGCTATCTCTATATCAAATCCATCTAATCAACATGGAAAAAATGATAACTAATATTTTTCAAAGTATGTGTAAGGTCTGTGATCCATGTAATACTATGATTGGGAGATAAAACTGCAATGACAGTTATCATTGCTAGGTTGTTATACATGTAATTAAATTCTTCCCAGAATGAAATCAAAGTTGTAGTTTTATTTGAAAAAAATAAATCAATGAGTCTGTGAACTAACCGACAAGACCTGGAAAGCGAATGAAAAATGAGGGGAATGCAAAAATTATTACAAATCCTTTGAGCTCCTCGATGGCTCCATTGGTAAATACAGTGGATAGTTGAGCCATACAGAATATAGCTTCCTATCTTAAATTCCTTGTCTATGCAGAGTTAGTTGATGTTAGCTGAGGTGATAAGATGCTGCATTTGGCTTTAGTGTCTTGGCTATTGATGGTAACATTAGCTGGGGCTCTTGCTGCCCCTGCTGGAAAATGCACATGGATAGGGTGGATGAAGACCGAGAACTGGATTGGGCTTGGCTGTGAAAGCCCCAGAGTTGAATAACCTGTCGACACTCACAAGACTAACGCAAAAGAATAGTCACTACTGGAAGGTGCCAAGTGCATGTAGAACTGCACCCCAGCTTGAATTGATACCCCAGCTCGGATTGATTCCTTCTGTAGTGCAGGAGGGGAGAAAATTGACACAAATAATCTGTTGGTGATGTGAAAAAGCTACTTTAATATATCTATAATACAAAAGTGCTGTAGTTTCTTACTTGCAAGCTCGAAGTATCGTACTGTCATCAATTTCATTTAACTACCAAAAAAAGTTAAGTGCATTCTAATTATGAACTTAGACATTTAGCTTTTTTATGGAATTGCAATTCAGCTAGATATGCTCAATTTTGTACCCTAAGGTGTGCCATGACAAAAGAACATTCATACAAGGCAGGCTAAATGGGAGCTGTGGAATGCACATTGGCCTTTGGACCATGAGTTTCACAACTGAAACATAGAAACATAGAAGATAGGAGCAGGAGTTGGCCATTCGGCCCCTCGAGCCTGCTCCGCCATTCAATGCGATCATGGCTGATCATCCAAATTCAGTACCCTGTCCCTGCTTTCTCCCCATATCCCTTGATCCCCTTAGCCTTAAGAAATATATCTAACTCCTTCTTGAATATATTTAATGAATTGGCCTCAACTGCCTTCTGTGGCAGAGAATTCCACAGGTTCACCACTCTCTGGGTGAAGAAATTCCTCCTCATCTCAGTCCTAAATGGCTTACCCCTTATCCTTAGACTGTGACCCCTGCTTCTGGACTCCCCCGCCATCAGGAACAGCCTTCCTGTATCTAGTCTGTCTAGTCCTGTTAGAATTTTAAAAGTTTCAATGAGATCCCCTCTCATTCTTCTAAACTCTAGCCAATATAAGCCTAATCGACCCAATCTCTCTTCATACGTCATTCCTGCCATCCCAGGTATCAGTCTGGTGAATCTTCGCTGCACTCCCTCCATGGCAAGAACATCCTTCCTCAGATAAGGCGACCAAAACTGCACACAATACTCAAGGTGTGGTCTCACCAAGGCCCTGTACAACGGCAGCAAGACATCCTTGCTCCTGTACTCGAATCCTCTCGCTATGAAGGCCAACATACCATTTGCCTTCTTAACCGCCTGCTGCACCTGCATGCTTACCTTCAGCGACTGGTGCACAAGGACACCCAGGTCTCGTTGCACTTCCCCTTCTCCCAATCTATTGCCATTCAGATAATAATCTGCCTTCCTGTTTTTGCCACCAAAGTGGATAACCTCGCATTTATCCACATTATACTGCATCTGCCCAATCACCCAACCTGTCCAAATCATACTGGAGTTTCTCTGCATCCTCCTCACAGCACACACGCCCACCCAGCTTTGTGTCGTCTGCAAACTTGGAGATATTACATCTAGTTCCCTCATCTAGATCATTAATATATATTGTGAATAACTGGGGTCCTAGCACCGATCCCTGCGGTACCCCACTAGTCATTGCCTGCCACTCGGAAAAAGACCCGTTTATTCCAACTCTTTGCTTCCTGTCTGCCTACCAGTTTTCTATCCAAGTCAGTACCTTACCCCTAATCACATGTACTTTAACTTTGCACGCTAATCTCTTATGCGGGACCTTATCGAAAGTCTTCTGAAAGTCCAAATACACCACATCCACTGGTTCTCCCTTATCTATTCTACCAGTTACATCCTCAAAAAATTCCAGTAGATTAGTCAAGCATGATTTACCTTTTGTAAATCCATGTTGACTTTGTCTGATCCTGTCACTGTTTTCCAAGTGCTCTGCTATTACATCTTTTATAATGGACTCTAGCATTTTCCCCACTACCGATGTCAGGCTTACCCGTCTATAATTCCCCGTTTTCTCTCTACCACCTTTTTTAAATAGTGGGGTTACATTAGCTACCCTCCAATCCATAGAAACTGTTCCAGAGTTTATAGAATTTTGGAAGATGACCAGCAATGCATCTACTATTTCTAGGGCCACTTCCTTAAGTACCCTAGGATGTAGATTATCAGGCCCTGGGGATTTATCAGCCATCAATCCCATCAATTTCCCTAACACCATTTCCCTACAAATACTGATTTCATTCAGTTCCTCCCTCTCATTAGACCCTATGTTCCCCGACATCTCTGGGAGTTTATTTGTGTCCTCCTTTGTGAAGACAGAACCAAAGTATGTATTTAATTGGTCTGCCATTTCTTTGTTCCCCATTATAAATTCCCCTGATTCTGACGGCAAGGGACCTACGCTTGACTTCACCAATCTTTTTCTCTTCACATATCTATAGAAACTTTTACAGTCAGTTTTTATGTTCCCTGCAAGCTTACTCTCATATTCTATTTTCCCCCTCCTTAATTAATCCCTTTGTCCTTCTTTGCTGAATCCTAAATTGCTCCCAATCCTCAGGTTTGCTGCTTTTTCTGGCCAATTTATATGTCCTCTCCTTGGATCTTCTGCTATCCCTAATTTCCCTTGTTAGCCACGGTTGAGTCACCTTTTTTGTTTTATTTTTATGCCAAACAGGGATGAACAAATTCTGTAGTTCATCCATGCGATCTTTAAATGTTTGCCATTGCCTATCCACCGTCAACCCTTTAAGTAACATTCCCCAATCCATCCTAGCCAACTCGCGCCTCATACCATCATAGTTTCCTTTATTTAAATTCAGGACCCCAGTCTCTGAGTCAATTACTTCACTCTCCATCTTAATGAAGAATTCTATCATATTATGATCACTCCTTCCCAAGGGGCCTCGCACAACAAGATTGCTCATTAATCCTTTCTCATTACATAATATCCAGTCTAAGATGGCCTGATCTTTAGTTGGTTCCTCGACATATTGGTCCAGGAAACCATCCCATATATACTGTAGGAATTCCTCTTCCATAGTATTGTTGCTAATTTGGTTAGCCCAATCTATATGTAGATTAAAGTCACCCATGATAACTGCTGTGCCCTTATTGCACGCATCTCTAATTTCCCGTTTAATGCCATCCCCAACCTCTGCATTACTGTTTGGGGGTCTGTATACAACTCCCACTAACGTTTTCTGCCTCTTGATATTTCTCAGCTCTACCCATACAGATTCCACATCATCAGAGCTAATATCCTTCCTTACTATTGTGTTAATCTCCTCTTTAACCAGCAATGCTACCCCACCTCCTTTTCCTTTTTGCCTGTCCTTCCTGAATATTGAATACCCCTGGATGTTGAATTCCCAGCCTTGGTCACCCTGGAGCCATGTCTCCGTAATCCCAATTATATCTCATCCATTTACATCTATTTGCGCAGCTAATTCATCCACCTTATTACGAATGCTCCTCGCATTGAGACACAAAGCCTTCAGGCTTGTTTTTTTAACACTCTTAGACCTTTTAGAATTATTGTTTACTGTGGCCATGTTTGATTTACACCCTTGATTTCTCTGACTTCCACTTTTGCTTTTCTCCTTCCTGTCTTTTGCTCTTATTTTCTAGCTGTAAGGGTCATACATTCCCGTTTCTACAGCACTAACTGTTTCTGACTTGGGTCAGCTTGGCAGTTTCACAAGGATTGTCGGTGTGAAAAATGGAAAACATAAAACTGATGCAGTTCAGATTGTCTACTTTGTTGGGGCAGAGAAGAGGGAGGTTCCTCCTACATTTAACCAAACTGTACCGTAGTTGGGAGCAGTGGAGTAGTGGCAATTTTTGAAATGGGTATATTGTACATCATGTGCAAGATTTAGTTTCGAGAGTAGTCTTTGTGGGTTATGCAGTCAAATGCACAACCTCACATGATGAATTTGCAGCACATTTTGGGATGCACAATTTGGAGGGAGAAAATTAGGCCACGCTAAAGGCATGCTTGAGTCTCATTTAATAATGGATAACCATTAAATTTCAGAAAAAAACCCTGCCCCAGTGTGCATCTCGCCCATATAAACTGAGTTCTCGCCCACATAAACTGGGCGCATGATTGATAAACAGGGCCTAACCTGCTTTAGGTAGTATTTTTGTGCTTGTGTAGCATCAGGGATGTCAGTGTTGGGGAATAGAACTCTTCACTTTTCAGACACCCAGTGCAGCATCAAGAAATAGAACAGCAGTGGGAAACATTTCAAACGTTGATCAATAGCATCCAGGAGAAATATATTCCACTAAGAAGCAAGAACAAACGAGCCAGAAATGACACACCATGGATGAATGAAGAAATAAGGGCAAAATTTAAACTGAAGAAAAAGGCTTACACTAAGTACATAGACAACAAAGGAGAGGATGACAAAAGGGAACATGAAAAGGTTAGGAAAAGAAGTCAAGAAAACAATTAGGGAGGCAAAGAGAAACTACAAAACTAAATTATCGAAGAATATAAAAAGAAATAGTGAAGTATTCTACAGACACATAAATAACAAAAGAAAAATCAGGATAGGCATAGGGCCACTAAGGGATACACATGATAAACTCACAGGTAATGACAGCGAAATGGCAGACATATTATATCATTACTTTGCCTCTGTGTTTACCAGGGAAACTAACAGGGTGAACGTGACACTAGAAGAAGAGATTAAAAAAATAAAGACATTTAAGATAGAAAGGAGGGAGATAATTGATAAACTAATCAAATTTTGAGAGGATAAAACCCCTGGTCTGGATGGATTGCATATTAAAAGAAGTTAGGGAAGAGATAGCAGAGGCACTATTACATATATATATAAAAATTCACTAGCAAAGGGAATGGTCCCAGAAGACTGGCGAACAGCTAATGTGATTCCTATAGATAAAAAGGGAGATAGGACAAGCCCAGGGAACTATAGACCAATTAGCTTTAAGTCAGTAGTAGGAAAGATAATGGAATCCTTCATGAAATATGTAATATAAAAATATCTGGAAACTGAAAATATAATAGAGTAGTCAGCACAGATTCTAAAAGGGAAGGTCTTGATAGACCAACCTTATTGAATTCTTTGAAGAAGTAACAGAAAGGGTAGATAAGGGTAATGTAGTGGACATAATATATTTGAATTTCCAAAAAGCCTTTGATAAGGTAGACTCATGGCTAAGGTTGGAATATGTGGAGTCAGGGGACAAGTAGCAGAATGGATAGCAAGCTGGCTACAAAACAGAAAACAGAGAGTAGGGGTTAAAGGTAGTTACTCAGATTGGCAAATGGTGGGAAGTAATGTTCCACAAGGATCAATACTGGGACCACTTGTTCACTATTTACATAAATGATTTGGACTTGGGCATCGGAAGTACAATTTCAAACTTTGCGGATGACACCAAATTGGGAGGTGTAGTTAATATAGAGGAAGACTGCGACAAAATATAAGAAGATCGTGAATGCATTTGTTGTCATTTTCCAAAATTCCATAGATTCTAGAACAGTTCCCGCCGATTGGAAAGTAGCAAATGTAACTTCACTATTTAAGAAAGGAGGGAGAGAGAAAATGGGGAACTACAGACCAGTTAGCCTGACATCAGTAGTAGGGAAAATGCTAGAATCTATTATTAAGGACAAGGTAACAGGGCACTTAGAAAATAATAGGATTGGGCAGAGTCAATACAGATTTATGAAAGGGAAATTGTGTTTGACAAATCTGTTAGAGTTTTTTGAGGTTGTAACTCGCAGAATAGATAAGGGGGAACCAGTGGATGTGTATTTGGATTTTCAGAAGGCATTCGATAAGGTGCCACACAAGAGGTTATTAAACAAAATTGGGGCTCATGGGATTTGGGGTAATTACTAGCATGGATTGAGGATTGGTTAACGGACAGAAAACAGAGAGTAGGAATAAACGGGTCATTTTCGGGTTGGCAGGCTGTAACTAGTGGGGTACCGCAAGGATCAGTGCTTGGGCCTCAACTATTCACAATCTATATCAATGATTTGGATGAGGGGACCAAATGTAATATATCCAAGTTTGCTGATGATACAAAGCTGGGTGGGAATGTAAGTTGTGAGGAGGATGCAAAGAGGCTTCAAAGGAATATAGGCAGGCTAAGTGAGTGGGCAAGAACATGGCAAATGGAATATAATGTGGAGAAATGTGAATTTATCCACTTTGGTAAGAAAAATAGAAAAGCAGAGTATTTTTTAAATGGTGAGAGATTGGGAAATGTTGGTGTTCAGAGGGACCTGGGTGTCCTTGTACACGAATCACTGAAAGTTAACATGCAGGTACAGCAAGCAATTAGGAAAGCAAATGGTATGTTGGCCTTTATTACAAGAGGATTTGAGTATAAGAGTAAAGACGTCTTACTGCAATTATATAGGGCCCTGGTGAGACCACGCCTGGAGTATTGTGTATAGTTTTGGTCTCCTTACCTAAGGAAGGATATACTTGCCATAGAGGGAATGCAACTTGCCATAGAGGGACTGCAACGAAGGTTCACCAGACTGGTTCCTGGGATGGGGGATTGTCTTATGAGGAGAGATTGAGTAGACTAGGCTTTTATTCTCTCGAGTTTAGAAAATTGAGAGGTGATCTCATTGAAACATACAAAATTCTTACAGGGCTTGACAGGGTAGATGCAGGGAGGATGTTTCCCCTGGCTGGGGAGTCTAGAACCAGGAGTCACAGTCTCAGAATAAGGGGTCGGCCATTTAGGACTGAGATGAGGAGAAACTTCTTCACTCAGAGGGTGGTGAATCTTTGGAATTCTCTACCCCAGAGGGTTGTGGAGGCTCACTCGTTGAGTATATTCAAGACAGAGATTGATAGATTTTTGAATATTAAGGGATATGGGGATAGTGCAGGAAAGTGGAGATGAGGTAGAAGATCAGCCATGATCTTATTGAATGGCGGAGCAGGCTCGAAGGGCCAAATGGCCTACTCCTGCTCCTATTTCTTATAAAACATTAATAAACTTGCAGAATGGGCGTGTAATTGGCAAATGAACTTAAATATAGATACGTGCGAGGTAATACATTTTGGTAGGAAGAATAAGAAGGCCACATACTCCTTGGAAAATAAGTATCTAAATGGGGTAGAGGAGCAGAGGGATCTTGGGATACAGATACACAAATCACTAAAAGTAGCAACACCGGTTAATAAGGCCATTAAAAAAGAAAACCAAGCACTGGGTTTAGTTTCCAGAGGGATAGAATTGAAAAGCAGTGAAGTTATGGTATACTTGTATAGAACCTTGGTAGACCAAACTTGAAGTACTGTGAACAGTTGTGGTCTCCATATTATAAAAGGATATCGAGGCACTGGAGAAGGTGCAAAAAAGATTTACTAGAATGATACCAGAAGTGAAAGGCTATACCTAATTTAGAAAGATTGAAGAGGCTGGGGCTCTTTTCTCGACTGACGGGTGATCTGATAGAGGTTTTCAAGATTATGGTTTGATAGCGTAGACATAGAGAAGATGGTTCCACTTGCGGGCAAGACCAAAACTAGGAGCCATAGATATAATACAAAAGCAAAATACTGCGGATGCTGGAAATCTGAAATAAAAACAGAAAATGCTGGAAATACTCAGTAGGTCAGGCAGCATCTGTGGAGAGAGAAACAAAGTTAACGTTTCAGGTCGATGACCCTTCGTCAGAACTCGAAAAAGCTGGAGATGGAACAGGTTTTTAAGCAAGTGCAGGGGCAGGGAAAGCGGGGAGGGGAGGAAAGAACAAAAGGGAAGGTCTGTGATAGGATGGAAGGCAGGAGTGATTAAGAGACACTATGAGGGATTAAGAGATGGTGCAAGGCAAAAGGAGATGGTAATGGAACAAGTTTAAGAAACAAAAGATGGCTCTAGATGAAGTGTAAATGGCACTGGCAGAATGAAAGACAGCTGCCATGTGGGAAGGTGACACCGAGCTTCCAGTTGCCTGTCACTTTAATTCTCCGCTCCACTCCCACTCAGACTTCACCATCTTCGGCCTCTTACACTGTTCCAATGAAGCTCAACGTAAGCTCGAGGAACAGCACCTCATCTTTCGATTAGGCACTTTACAACCTTCTGGACTCAACATCAAGTTCAACAATTTCAGACCATAACCTCTGACCCTATCCTTTTTTTCCCATTTTTTTTTTCTCTCTCCCACATGGCAGCTGTCTTTCATTCTGCCAGTGCCATTTACACTTCATCTAGAGCCATCTTTTGTTTCTTAACTTGTCCCATTACCATCTCCTTTTGCCTTGCACCATCTCTTAATCCCTCATAATGTCTCTTAATCTCTCCTGCCTTCCATCCTATCACAGACCTTCCCTTTTGTTCTTTCCTCCCCTCCCCGCTTTCCCTGCCCCTGCACTTGCTTAAAAACCTGTTCCATCTCCAGCTTTTTCGAGTTCTGACGAAGGGTCATCGACCTGAAACGTTAACTCTGTTTCTCTCTCCACAGATGCTGCCTGACCTGCTGAGTATTTCCAGCATTTTCTGTTTTTATTTAAGCCATAGATATAAGATAGTCACTAATAAATCCAATAGGGAATTCAAGAGAAACTTCTTCACCCAGAGAATGGTTAGAATACCACAGGGAGTAGTTGAATCGAATAGCATAGATGTATTCAAGGGGAAACTAGATAAGCACATGAGGGAGAAAAGAATAGAAGGATATGTTGATGGAGTTAGATGAAGAGGAGTGGAAGGAGGCTCCTGTGGTGCACAAACACTGGCATGGACCTGTTGGGCCGAATGACCTGTTTCTGTGCTGTAAATACTTTGTAAGTGCGCTGAGGTCAGGTATTGCATAGCCAGATGCAGAATAAAGCTCCCTCCATTCTGCCCTAACCCAAACCTTGAGTACCTGTGACATTTTTCTTTTCCATTTCCTTTCTGAATAAGATGCATGCTAAATTAGGGACAATTTTGTGTTTTGGAAATTAGATTGAAACTGCCCATACTCATTTCACAAAGGACCCTAACGGCCAGCAAGACAGAAGAGACTCTCATTCCATCAGTCTGGATTGGATTTGAACCAGAGGTTAAAGGTCAGTGTCTAACCCACTGCACCAGTCAGTTTTTTCTGGAATGAGTTCTTAAAGCAAGATTGTTGGTGTTGTACGGTTTACAGCAGTTTTTGGCTGGAAGCATTTCTCATCATCTTCATTACTCATCTTGTGCAAAGTAAGGAGAACGGGCGGTAGCTGGAGGCTTCACGAGCATTCTTCCTCTGCTTCAGGAGGGCAATTATTATAGTCTCCCTCCAAATAGATGGAGTTTTACCGGTTGCCAGTACCCCGGAGAAGAAGGAGGTCAACCATCTTTTCGCTTTGAGTCCCGGTGCTTTTAAGAATTCTGGGTAAACACCATCTGGACCAATAGCTTTTCCAGATTTGGTTGTCGACAGGGCTACGTTTAGTTCATCCAAGGTGAATGGATCGGACATAGTTGATGATCTTGGTGCTGCCATCAAGTTTGTCAAAAGCAGCCGCTTCACCTGGCATCAAATTTCTTTGTCCACTGGAGCCTTTGGTGTTTCTATCAAGTGGGATGCAATGGCCTCCGCTCTGATAGTTGTCCTGTGTTTATAGGTGGGGTTTGCCCCGGCAAGTTGTTCTCCTTACTTTGCACTTGTTAGAAAGTGTTGGAGATGCTACTGCTCCACAGACTAGCCCCCATCATCGAACCAACCATCCCTAAGGAGCAAGCGGGCTTCCGGAGCGGCCATAACTGCTGCGACCAAGTGGTAGCTTTAACAACGCACATCGAAACAGGCTTCCAGCGCCAGCTCAAGACCGCCGTAGCACTCGTGGACCTGTCAGCACCGTTTGATACAATATGGAAGCATGGACTGCTTTTCAGGCTCTCCACCATTTTACCCTGCAGAACAACGATCCATCTACTCAACTCCATGCTTAGCAACCGACGCTTCCGTGTGTACACTGGCACCCAGAAGAGCAGATATAGGACATTCAACAACGGACTCCCACAGGGTTCTGTCCTGGCACCCATATTATTCAACATTTACACCAGTGACCTGCCCAAAACAGAGTCCTGCAAGTTCGTGTACACTGATGACTTTGTCTTGGACAGATTCATGTTTTGAATGGCTATCACCGAGGGGACCCTGACCAGTGATTTACAGAGGGTGGAGGCCTACTTCCGCCAATGGCGACTTCGGCCAAACCCGCAAAGGACCGTCACCTCGACATTCCACCTTGACACCCATCAAGCAAACCAAGCTTTGAAAGTCGTCTTTTGTGGCGCAGAGATAAACTATGCCAAAAAACCCTCCTATTTAGGAGTCACGCTCGATTGCACCCTGTCGTATAGACAGCATCTCCAGAACCTTGGGAAGAAACTAAAGAGTAGGGTCAACTTGATCCAGAAACTCGCCAGATCCACATGGGGAGCAGACGCTCAAACCCTCCGTACGGCAGTACTCGCCCTGGTGTACACTATAGCGGAGTACTGCTGTCCGGCATGGCTATCAAGTCCGCATGTCAAATCCGTTGATGTCCAGCTGAATTCTACTATGAGAATTATCACCGGTACACTTTTATCGACAGCAATACCTTGGCTGCCCGTGCTTGCAAACATCGCACCACCAAACCTACACTGTGAATATGCAGTCTCCAGAGAATACAACCGCTACACCAGCAAAGACATGTCGATCCAGGCTGACTTGAACAACCTACCATCAACCCGTCTCAAATCTAGAAGGCCATTTTGGACCGTCGCTGAAGCCCTTCAGCGATCTCCCCTCAGCCTTGATGACTGATGGCGAAATGCTTGGAAGAACTGTGACATACGGAATGGATTCCTTTTAGAGGACCCCACGGTACAACCTATAGGATCAAACATTCCAAGCAAACAGTGGGCAACCATCAACTGCCTCAGAACCGGTCATGGTAGAGGCTGCCACCTTCTCCATAGATGGAAGATTAAAGCATCCCCATCAAGCGACTGTGGAGCTCCTAATCTGACCCTGGAGCACATCATTGAGCACTGCCCTTAGAGGAAATTCGTAGGCAGCCTACAGGAAATCCACGCTGTTACACCGGAAGCTTTGGCCTGGATATCTGACTTAGATATTGATATTTGATTTGCCTTGCTACTACCATACGAAAGAAGACGACTCCTCATCTTGTGTACAATAGCAAAATACTGCAGATGCTGGAAATCTGAAATAACAACAGAAAACGCTGGAAAAACTCAGCAGGCCAGGCAGCATCCGTGGAGAGAGAAAGAGAGTTAACGTTTCAGGTCGATGACCTTTCGTCAGAACTGTGAAGAGCCGGAAATCAAATAGATTTAAGGCCAGAGTAAAGCTGGGAAAAGGGGGAGGGGATAAAAGAACAAAGGGGGAGAATTGACTAACATTCACTACAAGCCCACTGACTCCCACAGCTACCTGGACTACACTTCCTCCCACCCCGCCTCCTGTAAGGACTCTATTCCATTCTCCCAGTTTCTCCGTCTCCGCCGCATCTGCTCTGATGATGCCACCTTCCATACCAGTGCTTCCGACATGTCTTCCTTTTTCCTCAACTGAGGATTCCCCTCTACCGTGGTCGACACGGCCCTCTACCGTGGTCGACACGGCCCTCGACCGTGTCCGTTCTATCTCCCGCACTTCTGCCCTCACCCCTGCCCCTCCCTCCCGGAACCATGATAGGGTTCCCCTTGTCCTCACCTTTCACCCCACCAGCCTCCACATTCAACGGATCATCCTCCGCCATTTCCGCCACCTCCAGCGTGATCCCACCACCAAACACATCTTCCCCTCACCTCCCCTTTCAGCATTCCGCAGGGACCGCTCCCTCCGCGACACCCTAGTCCACTCCTCTACCACCCCCAGCAACCCTTCCCCTTCGCCCGGCACCTTCCCGTGCACGCGCAGGAGATGCAACACATGCCCTTACACCTCCCCTCTTCCCACTGTCCAGGGCCCCAAACACCCCTTCCAGGTGAAACAGCGATTTACTTGTACTTCCTGCAATTTAGTATACTGTATTCGCTGCTCACGATGTGGTCTCCTCTACATTGGGGAGACCAAACGCAGATTGGGTGACCGCTTTGCGGAACACCTCCGTTCAGTCCGTAAGGGGGACCCCGAGCTCCCGGTGGCCTGTCACTTTAATTCACCGCTTCATCCCACTCTGACCTCACCGTCCTTGGCCTATTACACTGTTCCACGGAAGCGCAGCGTAAGCTCGAGGAACAGCACCTCATCTTTCGTTTAGGCACCCTACAGCCCTCTGGACTCAATATCGAGTTCAACAATTTTAGATCATAACCTCAGCTCCAATCACATTTATATTTTATTTTTTCCATCCTTTTATTTGCCCCCCCCACCTTTTTTTTCCTCCTAGAAGCTGGCAGCTGTCCTTCATTCTGCCAGTGGATTTCACACTTCTTTCAGCCTTAATCTGTCACATTAACACCACCTCTAGCCTTGCATATCTCTTAATGCCTCATCTTGTGTACTTTTATTTCCTTGCCTAGTTCTGCCTTTTTGAAGTCTGGGCAATTGCTGCAGCATAGCAAGTTGCAGCTAACACATTTGGGAGGTTGGGAATCCCATAGGAGTGCTGCATGAATTAAATGAGAAGGACCAGTACATGAAGGGACAAAATTCTGTTTCAATGACTCCTCAGACATTCTGGTTTCTCCCATCAATATCCAATGACCCATATTTATAGACCATGCAGAAGTAGTGTCCAAGCTATGCCATCTGTTGTGTTTGACTTGACTGGGATAGTGCTTCCATTCTGTGAAACTCACAACTGTATTAAGCTTCCGTATGGATGATCCTTCTACGCCACCACAGAGGACACTTGCCAGATATACCAGTTTGCAGTTAATATCTGTTTCGAGCAAGTGACTGATGCCATATTTGCAAGGGGAAACACTTTTATCGCTTTTCCTGTGGAGGGCTTGGAACCTTTTCCAGCTGGGAGGCTTCCCAAGAGTTCAAGGCATTATAGATGGAACCCATTTGGCCAACTGGGCTCCACACATTAACCCAAATGCAGACACAACATGAAATGGTACTGCTCTACATGCAAGTGGTTTCTGATCACAGAAATGTCTGTTACCCAGGGAGCAATCATGATGCTTTATTCAATAGTTCACGTTGCCATTCCCCTTGCTGCTGATTCCATCTCCCTCCCCAGCCACTATTGCAGGGTAAATAAGGCTGTTTGCAACCTCTACGTCTGTTCAACTCTGAGTTCAGTTTTGAACCTTATATCCTCTTCAGCACAAGGACTGCTTACTTCCACCTCCACAACATTGCCCATCTCCACCCCATCACTGCTAAAACCCTTGTACATGCCTTTGTCAATTCAAGACTTGATTAATCCGGAACTCTCTTTACTAGCTTTCCATTCTCCACCCACCATAATCTCCAACATGTACAAAAATCTGCTGCACATATCATGTTCCATACTGAAATGCTGAGTAGTGATCACCCCCATACTCACTGGCCTATCCCCCAATGCCTCAAGTTTAACATCTCCATCTTTAAATCCCTCCATGGCTTCATCCCACCCTATCTCTGCAATCTCCTTCAACCCTATGTCCCACCAAACTTTTTCTGTTCCTCTGACTCCAGTCTCTTGTGTATCGCCATCCTTTGTCCCACTAATAGGGACAGAGCCTCCAACCATATGGGTTGTTCTTTGGAATTCCCTCCCAACTCCTCCATTTTGCCACTGTGAAAAAACTATTTATTCGAGCAAACTTTAGGCCACCTCTCCTTGTGTCTTCTTTCTTGCCTTGGCATCCATTTTCTATGCGTATATCTGTGAAGTGCCGTGGAAGGCTTTATATGTTAAAGGTGCTATATAAATCTTGTCACTGTTGTGCTTGCAACAGCTGGGGCCACATCCAACAATGCAGTGGCTGCCAACACTTACCAAATGTCAGGCACTTCCTCAGTCCTTCGAGGGGCCTGGCTTGAGTGGGAGGATATGTGGCCACCTTGAGAGAAAGCCAGTTCAGTGCTGGGCACACTAGCTAGAGGATCGGTGATCTGCATGAGGGTAGTCCATAGGGTCTTTCTGTTCTGGGAGAAGCCTGACATCACTGCTCTTTCCAAATGATCTCCCAATCTATTCAGTCTTCCAGTGACAGAGTCATGTAACTCCTGGAACTAGTCACTACTATTGAGAGAAAGCTGTTTTACCCTTGGTCTCTGTATTTTGGGGCTCCCTGCAGAAGTTGAGGATATCATGCACTCCGTGGTGCTCTGCATTTTCGTAAATCCATTCTGCAGCACTGCAGTCATGTGCTAGGAGACATGCTGGTATTAGGGGCAGGGCAGTGTTTGATGCAACCTCCTTTGGTGTGAGAGAGACCTCAATGACACTCAAAGAGCCTACAGGAAGAGAAACCCCCCAAGATAATGTCTTCAAAGAAAGGTATGATCATAAAGCATTTTGTGTGTTATGCAGCTGTAGAGAGGATTAAGAAAGTAAGTGTGGATTGAGCAAAATAAATGGAGGATAATTGCTGGCTGGTGACAGCATGCCTCTAAAATCGCCCTCGCTGATCCTGTCCACTGCATCTTTGAGAAAAGCACAAGGGCAATCTCCTCATACTGCATCAGCTGCTTATTGATGGATAGCTGTGGTCCTCTTCCAGTGGTTGTGCACAGACTTAGCTTGTAAGCATAAAACAGGAAAGTCGATGATCGGATCTCCCTGAGCACCCCAAACAACACTTTTGTGCCCAGACCATCTCCATCCTAGGGCTAAAACTTTGTGAGTGAACTAACATGATGTTTCTACTGGCAGTACTGAAAACAGACAGAACTTTGAATTGCTATGTGTAAGATATTACTGTGCCCGACGACAATTGTACACTCCATCTTCTGTTGTATGCAGGAGTGCTGTGTAAATGGGAACATGTTCCCTGCTTGGCATCTTTCTGAGGGTGCAGGAGAGAAACATTTCTATTGGGGCCAAACCTTCCGTTGATGAAGAACAAGCATATATGCAAAGGACGATACACTTACTTTGACATTCCTCTGGACACCAGAAAACTTGTTCCTTATTTGTTCCCAGGTATGACAGAGTGAATGCAGTTTCCCAGGTCTATCAGCCACTTCCCTCCATGCAGCTTGAACCTCCATCTTCACAGGAGGTTGGTCTTTGCTTCAGAAAAAGGCACCCTCCTTTGCTCCACCTCTTGCAACAGGACCTCCAAAGCATCATCAATAAAGGGGACGATGTTGCCTGGATTTCTCCTTTCAGCCATATTGTCTCACATCAAAGAGTTAGTATGCAGACCTAAAATTTGCCTCCCCTTTCAAGCCCAGCAGCAACCCTTTAAGAGATGCTGGCTGGTCAGATTTTGCAACGGGCAGCCAGTAGCACTCCTGGTCTGAATCCCTGCATTTTTTCCCATGTGATCGGAGCCTATTGTAATGAAGGGGAGGGGCTAACCTTGAAAAGTTTGGTAAGGCCGGAATTCCTTGCTGCTGACATGGGTTTGCCCATACCATGGTCAAGCACAATCCCAGTCTTGCAAAATCAAGGCTTTTATTTGTTGCATTTTCCAGTATTTTTTGAATTGACTTCTTAGATATACATACATATTTTATAATGTGTGCATTACTTCATATACCCTACTAAGCTGGAAATGAAACAACTATAATATTGAATCCTATACATTGTGGCAATTTATTATGAACAAACTAATGTGCTTGTTTTCTGACTCTTTCAATTTTTTATTGCTATATGACTTGACTTTTTGAGTCTAGAATTTGCTGCTGGTGACATTAGTGGATGAACAGTTAGCACAGGCATTTGAAATTCCTTCGGCTGATACATTAACATCTATTTTAAGTGGATGAACACTGCCGTTAAAATAGTGATCAAGAAAACTATACAAACGCATAAAGCATTTGTATGCTAATATCGCTGACCGTTATTTTTAGGCTTTGGTCTCAAAATGAATTACGGGTAATATAGTTCAACAAAATAGCTCCTTGTTTGAGTCACTGCCGCAGAGCCTTATGATCTTCTTCAGAAGATTGCTGTCAGCATCGCCTTGACCTTGTGTCATTTACTGCCATGTGCTTTTGGAGCTAGTGTCTGATGTACTTCTTTGAGTGGTGTTGGTTGAAAGATAAATGTTCGCCAGGATACCCGGGGAACTCTTGAACTCTGCTACGAATAGTGCCGTGGAATCTTTTATGCCCACCTGAGACGGCAGATGGGCCTCAGTTTAGCATCTCATCCAAAACTCGGCACCTCGCAACAATGCAGCACACCCTCACTACTACACTGTCAGCCTAGATTATGTGCTGAAATTTCTGAAGTGGGACTTGAACCCACACTGTGGCCGCAAATTTAATTCTAGAGACAGGATGGGGGCGGGTCAGCTGGTTTCCGGGTTCCGGTCCTGCCCCTAGCTGCCTCCGCTTTGCAGACGTGATTTTCCCTTGATTGGCCTTGTTAAGCCCGCCTTGCGGGCTTACCGGCCAATTAACAGGAAGCGGATCTGATGACGTCATTTGATGCGTCATCTGCCGGTTTCCTTAAAGGGACCATTCGCAATTTTATTTTGACAGTTGATCTGTCAGTGATTGACAGCATTGAGGTGCTGCAAACACTGACAGTCACTGCACAAAGGTGAACACTTGCACCCAGGCTCTCCAATGACTCCCTCCATATGGTTATGGAGAGAGTGACAGCATGCAGGGAGGTTCTCTTCCCTTCCAAGGGCGGAAGAGACCTCCCTAGGACACCAACTTACCTTGCACCTCCACACAACCCCCTCTATCTACTTTATCACTTCCCCATCTCACTAGCCACCCCTCACACTCACGCTCATCCTACTGCAAGCATACCAACTAACAACACACAAAGGTAGGCACTTGAGAGGTTTAGCCAATGTCCATGTGAAGTTTCTTGTAATGTGTTGTCATACAGTGTATTATCTTTTTCCAAAAGTGCCCCTTATTGGACAGATCTGAGCGCACATTGCAAAGTGTTTTACTGATTTCCAGTGATTGTTCAGTCATAACTCTCTCTTCTCCTCCCCCCCCCCCCCCCCCCCCCCAAGCTATAGTGATGTGTGTGCATGGATTGGCTTGGACATTAAAGGGGTGCTTCACGGTGCTGGTGTAGGATGGTGTCAACCTGGCGCATCAAGTGAAGAAAATCTGGCCATGGTGATTTTATCAGGGGCTGATGCCCTGTGTCCAATGCAGCATCAGGTGGGTGAGGAGGAGGTTGGCGCTCCTGGTGCTGGTGCTGCTGTTGTGGCTGGTTGTGGTGCTGCCGCGGCTGCTCTTCCTCCGAATCTGACAACCAGGATGAGAGGATGTAAATGGTTCCCATCCCGTTGCTGTAGATTTCAGTTGAGGCAAGAAGCTTGCAAGCGCACACTCAAAGTGGCCTGAAATTATTCCAATCAGGTCACACTGCAGATGGCTGTCAGTAGAGTTGCAAAATCTTATCCCAAACCTCCAACAACAAAGTTGTTGCATTTGAATGTCAGCCATGTTACAGGAGCATTTTTAAAGTGCTGCACCAATGACTACAAATCATGTCCTCGAGAAACTCGTCTCCTTGCAGCTGGCATGTTTCTGACAAGACAGGAAACAGGAGCCAGAAGCATGAAAATGGGAAACCACTATTTAAAAAAAAAGGATTAGCAAGGCAGTTAACAGGCTCTTAACTGCCTCAACTACCTGTCCCACCGGTTCCAGTCGGGTCAGTTTGGGAGCGGCTGACCCGACACTCCGAAAATCGCGTGAGGGCGGGATGCAGCCTGAAGCCATTTTTTCCGATTTTCGATGCTGACCCGCCTCCTCAGGGCTATTAAAATCGAGCCCTGTGACCCCGAGACAAAACTGCTACCTCTGAACCAAGGCTGGCATCTAATATAAGTGTGGAAGATATAAAGCATGACACCTAGCCTAGCTTTACTACTATTGGTATACATTAGACATGAATGGCTATGCACAAGTTTTACACTGACTCAAATCGAAGTGTGCTGTTTGCACACAATTTTCATAGTGCAGCTCATTAGCATAGCTTCAGCTGCAAATTTAGATTTGCCTAAAAATACATATTTAAATGAAATGCTGCCTATTTGAATGGACGCTTCCAATGTTGCTGGCCTATCTCCTGAAAAACCGCACCGGGGTGCAAAGTAGGCAGAGTCCTGATGGGATGGAGCTTTCTGCTGCTGGACGTTGCTTGTTACGGCATAAATTGGTCAGCTGGCAGCGTAAAATCCAGGCTATGTTTAATCCTCATTACAGTGCTACAAACTTCCAGCTTATACTGACAAAAAAAGTGAAGTCCCAGTCCATTCTCTCTACATTAATACCAAATACTGTGTATATTGACATCGACATAAACTCTTGCACACTTAATTTGACACATTTTTAGAAGTCCCTAACTATATTAAAGTCCTTCTTTCATTGCCACTTATGTCGACCAGCTCTTATCTTTTGTGTGCACTCAATCGGAACCATCAAAAGAAATGGAAGAAACAGCTAAATATTTGGATAAGTTAAAAACGCCAATCCAAAAGAACAAGTGCCACATATGAAATAGTCTACTCTAAATGATTAATTTTAAGTAAGAAAAATACAATTAAATAAATGATTTAGAAATG
The DNA here is from genome assembly GCA_030390025.1 of Squalus acanthias. Taxonomy (NCBI): domain Eukaryota; kingdom Metazoa; phylum Chordata; class Chondrichthyes; order Squaliformes; family Squalidae; genus Squalus; species Squalus acanthias. The sequence continues at coordinate 44,744,546 of CM059429.1, read as the reverse complement.
TTATTTGCGAAGTTTAAATAATTTTTCTTTAAAATTGATATACTGTTATATGTGTTTACATATTAAATATTTCTAAACACTTAAGTTAGGAGGCACAGTAAGTTATGTGGATGGGAGCAGAAAGTTATAAAAAGACATAGACAGACTAAGTGAGTGGTCAAAGCTATGGCAGATGGGAACAGGAACGTAGGCCATTCTGCCTCTTGAGCCTGTTCCGCCATTCAGTTAGATCATGGCTGAGCTGTACCTCAACTCCATTTACCCGCATTTGTCCCATATCCTTTGATACTCTACTTAATAAAAATTAGATCACCCCTCAACCTTCTAAACTCAAGGAAATATAAATCAAGGTATGCAACCTGTCCTCACAATTTAACTCTTTAAGCTCCAGTGAATCTTCACTGTACCCGCTCCAAGGCCAATATATCCTTCCTGAGGTTCGGTGCCCAGAACTGAAGAGTACTCCAGATGGGGTCTGACCAATGCTATGTACAACGGAAGCATCACGTCCTCACTTTTGAATTGCAGCTCTCTTGAGATAAAGGTTAACATTCTGTTAGCCTTTTTGATTACCTTTCGTACCTGTGCACTAGAATTTAGTGATCTGTGCACATGGACACCCAAATCCCTTTACTTCTCACAGTGCCTAGTCTCTCACCATTAACAAAATATTTTGATTTGTGTTTCTTGGATCCAAAGTGAATGACCTTACATTTCCCCATATTGAACTCCATCTGCAAAATGTTTAAGGGAATTCAATAGGGCAGATACAGAGAAACTATTTCCTCTGATGGGGAACCCAGAACAAGAGTGCATTATCTTAAAATTAGAACTAAGCCATTTAGGAGTAAAATCAGAAGCACTTTTTCCACACAGAGGGTAGTGGAAATCTGGAACTGTCTTCTCAAAAGGCTGTGGATTGCAGGGTCAATTGAAATTTTTATGACTGAGATCACTAGTTTTTTGTTGGGTAAGGGTTTCAAGGCATTTAGAGCAAAGGTGGGTAAATGGAGTTGAGATACAGATCAGCCATGATCTGATTGAATGGTGGCTGAAGCTCGAGGGGCTGAATGACCTACTCCTGTTCCTATTTTAAGTAATGTCCAAATATATGCAGTGTTCGTTTATGTTAACAAACTGTATGTCGATAAAATTAGAATGGTCCCCCCATGTCGACATCGGTGGGTAGGACTGTAATAATATATCCCCAAAACAAAGTGGGTATAGCCTTGATTACATACTAAGCATACTTTTGCCACCAAAAACAAAGTGGATCTAGGGGGAAATTTTCAACTGCCGGCTGCCTGTAACTCGCCTGAAAAATGGATAGCTATTAATTAAAAATCGGGCGAGGGAGAATGCACCTTGGACATCCAACCCCCAACTAATGCAATTTTTAGTCAGGCCTGTAAATGGCAAGCAGCTCACCCACCTGAAACAGGCAGAAGGATGCGTAAATATGAAAATTAGGGTCCTATGCTAGTTGTAGGACCCCAATTGCAGTTTTCAGGAACAAATGAAAGGTGCATGTGCCACGTACACTTCGCCCAGTTTTGCCAGACATTGAGTGACCTAACCAGCAGCTTTTAAAGGTACCACTGGAGGCTGCTTAAAAAACGGCTTATGAAACTTTCACATTTTTTTGGTGGGCCTAGGAGCAGCTGGCGTACTCCTCTTGGGCCACAAAAAGTTCAGCCCACCGCTGACGTTTTTGTGGCTCTCTGGGATCGCTCCCCACCGCCCCACATCCAGGTCTGACCTGCCGGCCGGCTCAGTGTGAGGACTGGATCAGCGTGAGAAAGTGCTGACGTTCCTCATCTGTGTGCGGAACACTCCTGTAACAAAATCTGCATTGTTTGTTTCTTGATTTCAACATTGCAATGGTGTTTGAGGAGATTGGTTCCTTAATTTAAATTGCAGATAGGCCCTTTGATTTGGACAGCAGGGGTTGATGTGACATAAAGAACAGTTTTATGCCACTGCGAAGAGCTTGATGCAATTAACTAACAAACCTGTTGGACTTATTTGTGTGAATTGTGGGTCATTCTGCAGCAGTCAAAATTGCATTTTCTTTTTATATAATCATGAAATCTAATTATATTTATGCACAAAGTATTTGATTTGTTGCAGTATTCTCCTTTGTTAATCAAAAAGTTGCGTGAGATACTATTTGTTTTCAGAAAAAGCCTCTGAGAACTATCAAATACTGTTGGTTTTCACACCTACAGAGTTAAAAGCAGGAACTTAGAAACAACCTGGAGAAGTTCATCCAAAAGCTTGTGGTCTGGAGAGATCTTGAATTCTACAAAAACTTAACAAGTGGAATTCATAGTGCAGTATCAGGAATGTTGTCAAATGGACAGACACTAAAGCGTGCCTACTAAGGATATTATGGATATTCCCATTGTGTCTATATCATGTCTATGCCATAACTTTAATATTTGCAATTTGTTATGCTTCCTATTGCTACTGGTTTATGAATTTATTAATGACTTAAGTTTGCAAATCTCTAGGCCTAGAACTTTGGGGGTTTAGCGCCAGCCGTTAAGGCCCGTTTTGATGAAAAAATGGCAGCCGACTCACTTCCCGCGGGTTCTGCGGTGGCCGCCATTTTCGGCAGGTTGGTAGCACTGCCATTACCAGCGCTCACTAGAGAAATGAAAATGAGGCAGATCGTGCTGTCAATGAGTGTGCAACGCTCATTTGACACACAATCTGCCATTTTTGAGATCGCGCTCCACTTACCGCCCTTTCTGAATCATGACCAGCTGACCAAGCGTTCAGCTGCGGGAAGGAGCCCCCAGCAGCGCTATTTAAAGGGATCAACAACAACAACTTGCAGTTGACATGGTTTCTCAGTTTGACTGGCTCTGTCTACGTTTCTGCAACTCTTGCAGCTTTCTAAACCTGTATAAAGTTGCTGAGGTCACAGGTAGCATTGCTACAAGTGGAGAATGCCTTCATTCGCATTTTAATGACTTCTGCTCACACCAGTTGCTAACAGTCATGAGGCTCTACTTGCTGTCCCCCTCGCACTCGAGCATGCTCTTTTTCTTCGTCTTCTCCTTCACTTTGGTCAACATGAGGGACAGGCTGGCCTGCTGGCAGTTCTTTGGTATCTGAAAGCAGAAAAGCACAAGGGTCAGGTTGTGGTGAGGGGAGGGGGGGGGTGGGGAAAGCAAGATATTTATGCATACACCATCAGCAGCTTGTAAGTGAGAAGAGATTGTGGGATGAAGGGGAAGTGGTATGTGAGAAGAAGGATTAGGTATGACCATACCATCATCATCAGCAACGGCTTCAACTTATCTGGTGGCCATGGATTCCGTCACTGCCCCACCAATAATGTCAAGCACCGATGCTTCCAGGTTGATGAGGTTCTGTATTGCAACTTTGCCGCCTTCCGTCTGCCGTTGCTTCCTCTTGTTACATGCCACTTTTGCCTGCAAGAGAAAGGGAAGTGTGTCAGTGCGTGTAGTGCAATGTGTTTGGGTGATGTGCTTGCCATAGTTGAATAGCTGTCAGTGTGTGCAAGGTGTGAGATGTGGGTGTGAGTGTTGCACCAGTGGTAAGGTTGTGAGGGTGAAGTGAAGCCATGATTGTGAGTTATGAGTGGTGATAGCTAGAGATTGTTGGTACGTGAGTGATTGGTGGGGGGTGGGGGGGCGGTGTGGTGCATTGAGCGGTGTGTGAGGCTTGTGGTGCAGCTGGTGGGATGGTGGCATTTGCTGAAGCCTTCACTCACTTTGACCTGCTGTGTGAGGTCATTAAACTTTTTTCGGCACTAGATCCTGGTCCTTGGGACCACACTGGTGGCCATGACAGAGTCAGCTATCTCCTCCCACAGCCTTCTGCAAATAACCTTGGATGGCCTCCTGTCACCCTCCGGGTACACGGCAGCCCACCTTCATTGCACAACCAAGACCAAGGCCTCCAATGCAGCATCTGAGAACCTTCTTGCTCGCTCCCTTGGTTGCTATGCCATGGCTTGCTCCGCAATGACAATGAGGTGCTTCTGCAACAAAGCATCTCCCCCACCCCCACCCTGTTATAGAGTCATAGAGTTATACAGCACAGAAAGAGGCCCTTCGGCCCATCGTGTCCACACCGGCCATCAAGCCCTGTCTATTCTAATCCCATTTTCCAGCACTTGGTCCGTAGCCTTGTATGCTATGGCGTTTCAAGTGCTCATCTAAATGCTTCTTGAATGTTGTGAGGGTTCCTGCCTCTACCACCCTTTTCAGGCAGTGAGTTCCAGATTCCAACCACCCTCTGGGTGAAAAAGTTTTCCCTCAAATCCCCTCTAGACCTCTTGCCCCTTACCTTGAAACTATGCCCCCTGGTTATTGACCCCTCTACTAAGGGGAAAAGTTCCTTTCTATCTACCCTATCTATGCCCCTCATAATTTTGTACACCTCAATCAGGTCCCCCTCAGCCTTCTCTGCTCTAAGGAAAACAACCCCAGCCTGTCCAGTCTCTCTTCATAGCTGAAGCACTCCAGCCCAGGTAACATCCTGGTAAATCTCCTCTGCACCCTCTCCAATGCAATCACATCCTTCCTATAGTGTGGCGACCAGAACTGCACACAGTATTCCAGCTGTGGCCTAACTAGCGTTTTGTACAGCTCCATCATAACCTCCCTGCTCTTATATTCTGTGCCTCGGCTAATGAAGGCAAGTATCCCATATGCCTTTTTAAACACCTTATCTACCTGTCCTGCTGCTTATAGGGATCTATGTACGTGCACACCAAGGTCCCTCTGATCCTCTGTCCTTCCTAGGGTCCTACCACTCATTGTGTATTCCCTTGCCTTGTTAGTCCTCCCAAAATGCATCACCTCACACTTTTCAGGGTTAAATTCCATTTGCCACTGTTCTGCCCATCTGACCAACCCGTCTATATCGTCCTGTAGCCTGAGGCTTCCCTCCTCGCTATTTACCACTCCACCAATTTTCGTGTCATCTGCGAACTTACTGATCATACCCCCTACATTCATATCTAACTCATTAATGTACACTACAAATAGCAAAGGACCCAGCACCGATCCCTGCGGTACACCACTGGACACAGGCTTCCAGTCACAAAAACAACCTTTGACCATCATCCTCTGCCTCCTGCCACTAAGCCAATTTTGGATCCAATGTGCCAAATTGCCCTGGATCCCATGGGCTCTTACCTTCTTGACCAGTCTCCCATGTGGGACTTTGTCAAAAGCCTTACTGAAGTCCATGTAGACTACATCAACTGCACTACCCACATCCACACACCTAGTCACCCCCTCGAAAAATTCAATCAAATTGGTTAGACATGATCTCCCCCTGACAAAGCCATGCTGACTATCCTTGATTAATCCTTGCCTCTCCAAATGGAGACTAATTCTGTCCCTCAGAATTTTTTCCAATAATTTCCCTACCACTGATGTTAGGCTCACTGGCCTGTAATTCTCTGGCTTAGCGCAGGGTAGTAGGGATAAACCAATCAGCGGCATGTTTAGTGCCGAGATCAGCACTCCAACCATTATAATGAGCAGGCAGCACAAATTTTGCATGCTGCCTGCACCACTTTGAACGGACACAGGCAACTAGCACTGGCCCGTGACACCGCCTGTTTTCGGGCCATATCCAATTTCTCGGCCCAAGTCTCTGTTTAATAACCACCATTTCATAGAGACGACATTATGTCCAGTAAGCAGATTTCTGCAATTGTTGGATGTTGGGTGCATAGTTCTGCAGGAGTACAATAAAGAAAAGCTTCCGGATTGTAGGAAATAAGGGTCCACTTACAAGATTTTCTGTTCAAAAGGGAAGACAATATTACAACCCTCTGGAGGAGAAATTCGGTTGGTTAGCGCCTGGCGGGGGCGCTAATGAAGTCGAGCCAGGGCGAGGCAAATCCAGCGCCGCACGCCAAATCCAGTCGCTCCTTAGCACCGCCGCTAACAGTTAGCGCCTGGGGATTTAGCACCAGGCAGATCGTGATGTCCGTGAGCGTGCATTGCTCACTGAGCGCCCGATCTGCCAAATTGATTATTGCTTTGTGCCTCACCCCGACAACGACAGGAAGAGGAGGCGTGAAGCAGGTGGATGGTGACTCCAGGGGCGCTATTTAAAGGGATCAGTCTCAGCTGTCAGGTTAGTGCTGTTTCACTGCTTCCTTGTCAGTTTGCGATTGTGCAAGAGTTTAATTCAGTCATTTAAAGATTCTTTAGTATCAGGAATATTGTGGCAACTAAAAATTTGTTACATTTATTCTGACAAAATTTCAAAGTGCTACACATCGTTACATTAATGGGGGCTGTACTGGCAGTCGACCTCGCTCTCCAGGATCGGGCGTGGAAGCAGCAAGAAAGATTGCAAGATGTGGCCAGAGGGAGGAGGAGGGCCACGAAGGCTCTCAACAGGAGGCCTTACCCTCTGAGGGTATTCCGAGAGCACTTCTACCTCCAATTAAACGAGGAGCAGTGCATTAGAAGGCTTAGCTTCAGCAAGGATGTGATCACCGATCTCTGCCACCTCCTGCAACCAGACCTCAAGCGTCAGATCAGGTCGACCACAGCGCTCTCAGTGGCAGTCTAGGTCACCATCGCCCTCAATTTCTTCGCCAACGGTTCCTTCCAGTCTGCAGCAGGAGATATAGCGAGCAGTTCGCTGTCCATCACAACATCCGGGAGCTCACAGAGGCTCTCTGCAGTAGGAGAAGGGACTACATTTCCTTTCCCATCACCAGAGAGAAACAGGACGAACGTGCATGTGGCTTTGCTAGGATAGCGGGCTACTCCATGGTGCAGCGCGCCATTGTCTGCACCCATGTGGCTTTGCGGGCACCACATAACAATCCTGAGGTCTTCCATAACTACAAAGGTTACCACTCACTTAATGTGCAGTTGGTGTACGACCACAGACAGTATATCCTCAATGTGAATGCCCGCTATCCTGGCAGCAGCCACGATGCCTTCATCTTGCGCCAGACTGGTATGCCAGCACTCTGCCAGCCGCCACGTCAAGCTCATGGCTGGCTGTTCGGAGACAAGGGCTATCCGCTCTCCACCTGGCTCATGACTCTCCTCCGCAACCCCAGCACCCCTGCTCAGCACTCGTATAATGAGAGCCATGCTGCCACCAGGAACATCATCGAACAGACCATCGGGGTGCTCAAGCAATGGTTCCGCTGCCTTGACCGCTCGGGAGGAGCCCTGCAGTACTCGCCGGAGCGGATGTCCCATTTCGTGGTGGTCTGCTGCATGCTCCACAACTTGGCCATCATGAGGGCCCAGCCCTTGCCACCTGGGATTGCGGGACCACTTCAGGAAGATGAGGAGGAGGAACAGGAGCGAGGGAGGAGGCAGCCACTCAGTCGGCCTTCTGGAAGGGCAGTCCGTGACCACCGCCTTAAACTGCCGTTCCAATAAATTAAACCCCAGTTCCCCGTTGCTCACCACATCCTCATCATTCCATCCCTGTCGCAGGCTATATCACAGTGCAAAGATGAAATAAGAGACACCACAAAATTATCCAAAGCCAATTAATAAATTTATCAATAATCAGTGAACACATATTTACAACAACAATATTAGCTATTCACCCTTGTGCAATCCCTTAGTGTCCCTCGTTACAGTGCCTTTGCCTACTCTAATGCTCCTACGAAGTGTTGGCCCAGTGGCTGCAGCACGGCGGGTGGAAGGCTGCTGAATGTCCGTGCGGGAGACTTCAGATGGCCTTGCAGGACGCCCTCGACCAGCTCTGGGCCTGGAAGGCCCGGCTGTACACTGCACCACTTCAGCATGGACGGCAGCAGTCTGGGCTGGCTGGATGACGGGCAGCGACAAGGGCAATGGCGGAGTGCCAGTGGTGGGAGCAGGAATGGTATCCTCTTGAAAGAGGACAGTAGCATCCTGCTCCACTGACCCACTGGCACTCCCCCGGGGCAGCACCTCAGCATCATTACCAATCTGCTGGAGCACAGATTGCTGGCCTGCTGCGACACCGTGAGAGCCCCGGTGGACGGTGGTCAACCTAGCCATGATGGCAGCAGTCAGAGTTTGCATGGCATCAAGCTGAGACTGCATGAGAGCAGTCTGAGAATCGATGACACCAAGCATAGACTGCATTACAGCACTAAGATGTTGTGTGGCTTCCGCCTGTGCTGCAATGGAATCTGCAACATTGCCCATCACACGTGGCATGAGGTCTGGGTCGCCACGGTCTCTCTGGGAGTCCACCATCCTTTGCAGACTGCAAATGATGGGCTCCATGGTATGCGCAGAGCTCTGTGCAATGTTGGAGGCGGACTCCTCCACGCTCCTTACCATTGCCGAGAGGCTCTCGGGCACCCTTGCCATTGCACCTATCATCGCTGAGTGTGATCAGGTGTATTCCCCAGATGTTCACCTTCAACTAAAGTTAGAGATAGCCGAATCCCATAAGACGCTTAATTGGGTCTAAAGGTCAGACTATCTCGCCCTAAAGGAAAGAAACGGTCTGAAGATGTTACCGTCCTCCGGATAGTACTTTTAATAAGTTTAACTAGACTGTAACCTTCCGGATATTATGAGGGTCCGGATTAACTCCCAGAATTCTGCAACTCCTCACTGAAGAGTGTACAGAAATTGAGTTCGTGAGATGATACAGAAATACTCTGAGACAATTCTAAAAATATATAGATTTATTAAAGAACCGACATTTAGTTAACAGCTGATAAGTCAATCGCGACTTTAATAGTTCAAAATACAAATAGCTTACATTTCTTATTCTCAGAGATCCTTATTCTCAAATCTTAACTTCGTTACATTTCCACACTTCTACTTATTTCTTAATCCAGAATATCCACCAAAATCAAATACCTTGATTACCCGAGACTCAAAGTTTAAAAACTTACAGAGCGTGCCTGTGAAGTTGAGAAATGCTTGCCCCGTTCAGCGACTTCTGACTTTTCATCTGAAAAGCTCTTATTTTTATACTCTTTTTTTTTAGTGGTTTATTCTTTGAAGTATTCTGCTGATGTAAGCTAATTGTCTCTAGTGATACTCTATTGAATTGTTTTCTATTCTTACTGTCGTTTCAACTGTTGCAACCAAACTTGTGTCTCTACCTTTAGGTGTTTCAAAAACTTATCATTTTTTATGGTCATTATCGATTTATCTATTTGATGCCATTCTTAGGAAGTCTTTCTATTGAATTCTTAATATCACTTAACTGCTTGTAAGCCAGACGTCATGTCTCCTAACTATTCCATTTTCAATACAAACACAATGTAATTGCTTGGTGTCATCTATTGATATATTTTCAAAGCCTTCCCATTTGTACCTTTTACAACTTGTAAACACTTCATCTAGGGTGTTCCATGCATTTCTTATTTACTTCAATTGGTTATATTAAGAACCATGTCTCCTTGTTCTAAGTTTAACATAAAACTATTTTACGGCAGGTATTTCTTTTACTTGATGTCATTTTTTCAAAGGCACTTGGTTTTTTTAATGTTCTGTGCACCTGTTCGACGTGTTAGATTTTGACACTTTACTTGGGTCATTCCATTGTGTTGGTTCCAATGTTCAAACATAGAGGAACCTCCAGCCTGTTGTTTCAATAGGGCCTTGTCTTTGTATTTACAAACATTTCCCATTTCAAAGCTTGTGTTCACAGCTTTGTGTTAACAACTGATCTTTATCTCAGAAGCCTGTATTTCTGTTTTACGGCTTGTGTCGTTGAGGCTTTTAGATTTTTAACCCCAGTTTGTCATGTTTTAATATTATCAAATCTGTTTATAGGATGATGTATTTCTTGGAATATAGCTATTTCCTTCACAAGTGCATGCCCATCACCCTTCTAAAGGCTTCCCCATCGAGGTCCACATCTGTGTCCTGTGCAGCAGAACTCGCCCTCCGGGGAGCTGACTCCCGAACTACCCTTTCCCCTGGCCTTGCTGCAGCCCACTCGTCCCCGTTGCATCACCCTGTGCAGATCCTGCTCCTATACTAGCCTCTAAAGAACGCCTAGTGCCAGTATCTGAGCTGGTGCCTGCGGGCGAGACATGCAGTGTTCTTCGTCGTCTTCTTCTGCCTCGCTCTCTATGGTACCCTCAGGGATAGGCTGCTCAGGTGCTTGCTCATTATCTGAAAGCATAAAGGCACAAGAGTTGGGTTAAGATGAGGGGAGGGGGGCAGGAAGGGAGAAAGGCATGCATATACAGCATGATTAGCTGGAAAGTGGGAAAGGCTTGTGGGGTGAGGGGGAAGTGGGATGTGAGAAGGAGGAGTAGGGATGAACATACCGTTGTTGTCCCCAAGGGGGTTAACGTTGCCGGTGGCCACAGCACCCACCACCTAGTGCCCAATGATTTGTAGCAGGCTTTCCTCCAGCTCAGAAAGTGGTTGGGTGTCAGGTTGTCCCCCGCCTGTGTGCTTCTGCTCCCTCCTGTTGTGAGCGACCTTGGCCTGCAAGGGAAAGGAAAGTGTGAGTGAGTGGAGCAATGTGTTTGGGAGATGTGCCTGCCACAGTTGAATAGCTGTCATTGTATGCAAGGTGTGAGATGTATATGTGAGTGTTGCAGGGTGTGGTGCTTTGGGCAGTGTGTGCAGACTGAGGTTCAGATGGTGGTATGTAGCATCTCACCCTGACCACCCGAGTGAGGTTGTTAAATTTCTTCCTGCATTGTGTGGGGGTCCTGGGGACCACAGTGCTGCCCGAGACCTTCTGGGCTACCTTCCTCCACATGGCACGGAAGACTTACAGCGAGGGCCTCCTGCCACTTGCTGGGTACAGCACCGGCCTCCGTCTCTCCACAGCGAAGACCAACACCTCCAATGCTTGGTCGCAGAATCTGCGAGCTCTCTCCCTGGGCCATTGATCTGCCATAATGACACCTCCTTCAGTGGTTCGGTTCCTTCTCCTTGGCCTTCTGCTGCTTGCTGAGACAGCTGCAGAACCTGCAATGCTGAGAATGAGGTTCTGCAGCATGATTGAACCTCCCCTTTAAGAACTGGAAAGAGGCTGTGGCAATGATGACTAGCGATTAGACTGCACTTGAAATTCAGAGTCATAACGGCACAGAAGGAGGCCATTTGGCCCATCGAGTCCGTGCCGGCTCTCTGTAGAGCAATCCAGTCAGTCCCATTCCCCTGCTCTATCCCTGTAGCCCTGCAAGTTTATTTCCTTCAAATGCCTATCCAGTCTCCCCTTGAAAACATTGAGTGTCTCCGCTTCCACCATTTCCGTTGGCAGCGAATTCCAAATCATCACCACTCGCTGCGTAAAAAAGATCTTCCTCACATCCCCCCTGTATCTCTTGCCCAAAACCTTAAATCTGTGTCCCCTAGTCCTTGTACCAGCAACTAGTTGGAACAGCCTTTCCCCGTCTAGCCTATCCAAACCCGTCATAATCTTGTACACCTCTATCAAATCACCCCTCAACCTCCTTTGCTCTAAAGAAAACAAATCCAGCTTTTCCAACCTGTCATTGTAGCTAAGATCCCGCATCCCCGGAACCATTCTGGGCAATTTCCTTTGCACCCTCTCAAGAGCCTTCACATCCTTCCTAAAGTGTGGTGATCAGAACTGGACGCAATACTCCAGTTGTGGCCTAACCAGCGCTTTATAAAGGTTCAGCATAAATTCTCTACTTTTGTACTCAATACCTCTATTTATGAAGCCCAAGATCCCATATGCTTTGCTAACCGCTCTCTCAATATGTCCTGCCACCTTCAGGGACCTATGCACATTAACTCCCAGTTGCCCCTGTCCCTGCATACTCTTTAAAACTGTGCCATTAAGTGTATATTGCCTCTCCCTGTTCCTTCTGCCAAAATGCATCACCTCACACTTCTCTGTATTCAATTCCATCTGCCGCTTGTCTGCCCATTCTGCTAGCCTCTCTATGTCCTGTTGCAGTCTATTGGTATCATCATCACTGTTTGCCACACCTCCAAGTTTGGTGTCATCGGCAGATTTAGAAATTCCACTCTATTCCAATATCTAGGTCATTTATTTATATAGTGGCCCCAGCACTGACCCTTGGGGAACACCACTGTCTACCATCCTCCAGTCTGAAAAGCAGCCATTTACCACAATTTGCTGTTTTCTGTCCTTAAGCCAATTCCTTATCCAAGCTGCCACTGACCCACCTATTCCATGAGCCTCAATTTTGTTAACCAACTTTCTATGTGGTACTTTGTCAAATAGCTTGCGAAAATCCATGTAGACAACATCCACTGTCTACCGCATGCCCGATACGAGACTCCCAAAACAAGCACTCTACTCGGAGCTCCGACATGGCAAGAGAGCCCCAGGTGGGCAGAGGAAACGCTTCAAGGACACCCTCAAAGCCTCCTTGAAAAAGTGCAACATCCCCTCCGACACCTGGGAATCCCTGGCCAAAGACCGCTCAAAGTGGAAGAGATGCATCAGGGAAGGCGCTGAACACCTCGCGTCTCTTCGCCGGGAGCAAGCGGAAGCCAAGCGCAAACAGCGGAAGGAGCACACGTCAACCCAAGCACCCCACCCACCGTCTGCCCCACCTGTGACAGAGACTGTAGGTCCTGCATTGGACTCATCAGTCACCTGAGAACTCCTTTTTAGTGTGGAAGCAAGTCATCCTCAGTTCCGAGGGACTGCCTAACTGAGAAAGAGAGAGAGACAACTTCCATTGCATTCCCTTCATCAATCCTCCCTGTTACTTCATCAAAAAATTCAATTAGATTAGTCAAACACAATCTGCCTTTTACAGATCCGTGTTGGCTCTCCTTAATTAGCTTAAACCTCTCCAAGTGCCTGTTAATTTTTTCCTTGATTATTGTTTCTAAAACTTTACCCACCACTGATGTTAAACTGACCGGCCTGCAGTTACTAGGATTGTCCTTACACCCTTTCTTGAACAATGCTGTCACATTTGCCACTTTCCAATCCTCAGGCACCTTCCCCGCATCCAGGGAAGATTGGAAAATTATGGCAAGCCCTTCCGCTATCTCCTCCCCCAATTCCCTTAGCAACCTGGGATGCAAGCCATCTGGACCAGGTGACTTGTCCACTCTAAACATATCCAGCCTTTCTAGTACATCCTGTCTATCACTTTTCACCCCTTCCATTGCTTCTACCTTTTCCACTTCTACCGATTATTTTTGTCAGCATCCACCTCCTTAGTAAACACTGATACAAAGTAGTCATTGAGTATTCTAGCCTTGTCCTGCGCCTCTAAGCATATATCACCTTCTTTGTCCCTAATAGGCTCCACCCCACCCCTTACTACCCGCTTACTGTTTACATGCCGGTAGAAGATTTTTGGATTCCCTTTTATGTTAACCACCATTCTACTCTCATATCCTCTCTTTGCCAATCGTATTTTCATCTTCACTTCCCCTCTCAACTTATTGTATTTGGTCTGGTTCTCCCTTGAAGAATTCACCTGACATGCATCATACACCATCTTTTTGTTTCATCATCTTCTCTATCTCCCTCGTCCTCCAAGGAACCCTTGCTTTGGTTCCCTTACCCTTCCGTCTTGTTGGAATGTACCTAGCCTGTACTTGGAACATCTCCTCCTTAAAGATCACCCATTGTTCCGTTACAGTTTTTCCTGTCAGTTTTTGGTTTCATTTTACCCTGGCTAGATTCTTTCGCATCCCATTGAAGTTAGCCCTATTCCAGTTTAGAAGTTCCACTCTAGATCGTTCCTTGCTCCTCTCCATTGCTAATCTAAATCTTATGATAGGATGATCACTCATACCCATGTGTTTTCCCACAGACACTTGGTCGACCTGGCCCACCTCATTCCCCAGCACCAAATCCAGCAATGCCTCCTTCCTAGTTGGGCCAAGAACATATTGGTCAAGGAAATTCTCCTGAACACATTTCAGAAATTCCTCCCCCCTCCTTTCCCTTTACCCTAGCATTATCCCAATCAATATTTGGGTAATTAAAGTCCCCCAATATCACCACTCTATAGCTCTTGTATATCTCTGCGATTTCCCTACAGATTTGCTCCTCTACCTCCCTCTCACTATTTGGAGCCTATAGAATACCCGCAATAGCGTGATCATACCCTTTTTGCTCCTCAACTCTAACTAAATGGATTCTGTCCTTGTCCCTTCAAGAACATCCTCCCTTTCCAACACTACAATGCCTTTCTTAATCAGCACTGCCACCCCACCTCCCTTTTTTCCTTCCCTATCTTTTCTGAACCCCAGTCCTCACCGTTTTTAAGCCACATTTCCATTATTGCCACATCATATTGCCACACGGCTAATTGTGCTTGTAGCTCACCAACCTTATTCACCACACTTTGTGAGTTTACGTACATGCATTCTAAACTCATTTTAGAATTTTTTGTTGTCTTTCTTAGTCTGCTCCTATCTAATATGGTACTACTACCACCTCTAGTACTATCTTCTCTAGTACTATCCAACACACTCACTCTTTATGCACCTTATTCCTCTTTTCTACTCCTATATGCTGGTGCCCATCCCGCTGCCAAGCTAGTTTAAACCCTCCCCGTGAGAATATTGGTCCCGGCTCTGTTGAGGCGTAACCTGTCCAGCTTGTACAGGTCCCATCTTCCCCAGAAATGATCCCAATGCCTCAGGAATCTAAAGCCCTCCCTCTTGCACCATCTCTCCAGCCACGTATTCATCTGTTCTATCCTCCTATTCCTGTACTCACTGGCACGTGGCACCGGGAGTAAACTGGAGATTACTACCTTTGAGGCCCTGCTTTTTAATCGCTTTCCCAGCTCCCTAAACTCTGCCTGCAGGACCTCATCCCTCTTTCTGCCTATGTCGTTAGTACCGAGATGGACAATGACCTCTGGCTGTTCACCCTACCCTCTGAGTGTCCTGCAGCCGCTCGGTGACATCCTTAGCCCTGGTACCAGGGAGGCAACATACCATCCTGGAGCCATGTCTACGTCCCCAGAAACGCCTGTCTGCTCCCCTAACTATTGGATCCCCTACCATTATTGCTCTTCCACTCTTTTTCCTCTCCCCCCCTCCCCCACCGTGCAGCTGAGCCACCTGTGGTGCCGTGGACTTGACTCTGGCTGCACTCCCCAGAAGAACCATCGCCCTCACCAGTACTCAGAACAGAATACTAGTTGGAGAGCGTGATGCGCTCTGGGGACTCCTGCACTACCTGCCTGGTCCTCTTCTTCTGTCTGGCAGTAACCCATTCCCTCTCTGCCTGCATACTCTTATGCTGCGGGGTGACCACCTCTGGAAACGTGCTATCCAAATAACTCTCAGCCTCGCGGATGCACCGCAGTGACTCTAGCCGCCGCTCAAGCTCAAGTTGCTGTAGCTGGCGACACTTCCCACACATCTGGTCATCCAGGCTACACGAAGCGTCCAGGACTTCCCACATGGCACAGGATGTGCACTCCATGGGACTGAGCTGCCCTGCCATGCCTCTATTTAATAGACTAAGAACTAACCCAGCAGAAGTAAACTTAAAATTTAGCAAAAAACACTCCCCAGCTACTCTCAAATCAGCTCTTTCCCTCTATTTAATAGGCTATTAACTAAGCAGAAATAAACTTATAAACTTAAAAAAAAATACACCCACCAGCTACTCACCAATCAGCTCCTTCCCTTGTGCCGACGTCACTTTTTTTACTCTGATGTCACTTTTTCAAAAACTGCCTCTGTTGAGTTGCTGCCGCTCCTTTGAACTGCTCTGCTCTCGCTGAGCTCCCTCCAGGTCCACTCCTTCTGGTCTCAAATTGCTTAGTGTTTTGAGTCTAATGCCACTGAACTATGTCATTGGCACTTGATTTAGCACTCCCATCCTTTGAGCGATGACACTGAATTTTGCTTGCAGCGAGATTCATTAACGCCTGGCGCTATATCTCAAACTTTTCCAAAGTTAGTGCCCATTCCTGGGCGATAATGAATTTCACCCCCTCTAAATCATAACAATTGGCAGCATTTTGGGATATATTGCTTATACGTCAGACAGACTGTTAAAATATTAAAATAGACCAGTTGAAGCAATAGTAATACTAAAAGCAGAATGTTAAAAAATAATCGAGCTATGGCTAACTTCCAATCCGAAAACACCAGAACTAGCGAAGCTGAAGATGAATAAGAAAACAGTTCAGTATCAACAGGAGAAGGAAGAAAAGGAACAACAGTGATGGTATGAATTGCACAAACTAGAGCTGGAGGCAGGAGAGTTGCCTTAAGCATAAACTGTAATAGATTTGGACTGTCTTCATTATTTCAAAGCTGACTCCATATTGGTAACAGTTATGATTTTTATTTATGCATAAGTGAGACTTAATGCACGCAATATTTGAGCAGCAGTTCACAAAGTACAATTGAGAATTATATTACCCGTTATTGTCCTTTTGGTAGAAGGCGTGACCCATTCCTCGTACCTCCTACTCACAGATGCTTGTACACCTGTCTGGTGTCCTCCTTGGCCCTTCTATACTGAGAATGACCCAAACCCCCGAGGATTTACCCCAAAAACCAGAACTCCAGAAAAATCCATTGTAGGCATGACAAGTTCTGTGTCCAGGCACAGGCCTTGGGCTTCCCTTATCTGATTTTTAGCCTTGGCACAGCCTTTTCTCTTGTTTTCTGTTTCTATAGTTGATGACACACCCTATGGACCTTGAAGACAACAAGAGTTCTAACTATAAATAAAACCTAGGTTCAACATTTCTTTTCCCTAATTCTAACAGAGGAGAAATAAAACGAAAGTAATAAAACTATAGCCTAGCAAACTTAATATTAAACGGCAATCTAGCAAAGCTTAATACTGAAGAATAGTATATTTGATTATATTTCAACAAATTACAAAAGCTCTCAATGCATTCCCAGTCAGTGAAGAGAGATGAGAGATAATGCTGTAGACCGCTTCACGTTTCACACGGTTTTCTCCCTCCTAGCAATAACAATTCGTTTTTGCAATAGCAAGGATACTTGTGATCATATGTCATGCCGCACCTGCCAAAAGTCAAACAGACAGTTCAAAAGCAGTGTCTTTTGCAGAACAGCAGTTCTAGCAAAAAACTTAGGGACATTTAACTCTTGCAATGCCTAATCCCACTAAATACCCTCAAGCCATTATTCTTACAGCATAAGTTAGCATTACACAAGCAATAAAAAAATACTGCGGATGCTGGAAATCTGAAATAAAAAGAGAAAATGCTGGAAATGCTCAGCAGGCTAGGTAGCACCTGTGGAGAGAGAAACAGAGTTAATGTTTCAGATCGCTGACCTTTCAGGTGAATGTAGTTGACAAAATAAAGAAGCAGCGGAAGAGTGAACTCAATGTAGAATCAGCAGAGACAACAAGTGACCATGGGAGTAATATTCAATTTACTGTTGATAACCTGGTGGAACAGAGAACCTGCTCATTTCGAACTCGCCCGATGTTTGTTGCATTCACTCTGCCAAGTTATTGCCCAGGTGGCGAAGCTGAAAATTACTCTTTCCCCCCCCCCCCGCCCCCCCCCCCCCCCCACACCCTCATGTTCCCTTGTGCTTCCTCAGATAGTGTGCCATTTTCTTCTAATATACCATTGCTAAATGATGCCATGTTGAAAGGTGAGGAGCATTACATGAATGCAATATCAGTAAATGTGAAGTGGAACATTTTGGCAATAAAGTATTAATTATTTGAATGGGGGAAGGTTGGGTGATGTGGAAAACCAGAGAGATTTAGCAGGGTGGGGATGGGGGTTAAATCCACAAGACATTAAAAGCAGCACCTCAAGGGTAAGGTCATTTAAAAAAAAAAAGCTACTGGAATATTAGGCTTTATGACGAGGTATAGAATATAAAAGTCATTGTAATGGTGAATCTATGCACAGTTTTGGGCTCCACACTATATGAAAGATGTTGAGGGTACAGCTCAGACTCACTAGGATGCTCCTTGGTATGAGGAAATGCAAATATGAAGAATGATTTGAAAAATTGGGGCTGTTTTCATTAGAACAGAGGAGATTGAAGGTATTTAAAATGAAAGAAAGACTTGCATTAATATAGCGCTTTTCACGACCTCCGGCTGTCTCAAAGTGCTTTACAGCCAATGAAGTACTTTTGTAGTGTAGTCACTGTTGTAAGAAGTAATTTAAAATTAAAAGATGGGACAGAACAGATAGAAACAGACTGGGATGAAATTGGTCTTTAGTGATGGCGCGAAACTGGCAATAGCATACCAGTAAGCTGTTTTAAACCCACCCAGTTTTCTTAAAGAAAATCAGACCAGGTGTAAAACGGGCTACTGATTCATTATTGCCGGTTTTGCACGACCACCAAAGACCAATTTCACCTGCACTCTCTCGAATACAGAGTGAGGGCCATAGATGCAAGATTAAATGCCAGAAAGTTAAGGCAGACCTTATACAGAGGATTGTGAGGCTGTGGACTGCACTATCAGAGTTACTGATTGAAGCAGAAACCATGGCAACATTTAAGAATGTGTTCGATAGGTGGTTGGAGGATGGTGGGGTGGGGGGATAAATAGAGATAGGAACAGGGTGGGCACATGGGACTATGACTGCTGCTTGTGTGGAGGATAAACACCAACAAGCACTGGTTGGGCCAAAAAGCCTGTTTCCGTGTTGTCATTTTATGTAATTCTATGAGAATCCTTGGCCCAACTGGTCTATGCCAGTGTTTATGATCCACATGAGCCCACTCCCACTCTACTTCTAACCCTATCAGCATATCCTTCTATTCCTTTCTCCCTCACATACTTATCCAGTTTCCCCTTAAATGCACCTATGTATTTGCCTCAGCTACTCCATATGGTAGCATGTTCCACATTCTAACCATTCCCTGGATAAAGAAGTTTCTCCTGAATTCCTTATTAGATTTATTAGTGACTGTCTTATATTTATGACACCTAATTTTGGTCTCCCCCACAAGTTGAAACGTCCTTCTCTACATCTACCCTATCAAACCCCTTCATAATTTTAAAGACCTCTATTAGGCCACTGCTCAGTCTTCTCTTTTCTAAAGAAAAGAGCCCTAGCCTGTTCAGTTTTTCCTGATGATATCCATGTAAATCGTTTTGGACTTTCTCTGGTGTCTTTACATCCTTTTTGTAATATGGAGACCAGAACTGTGCACATTATTCTAAGTGTGGTCTAACCAAGGTTCTATATAAGTTTAACATAACTTCACTGCTTTGGATTTCTATTCCTCTAGAAATGAACCTCAGTGGTTTGTGTGCTTTGTTTGCATTTTTTATGGCCTTGTTAACCAGCATTTCTACTTTTAATTATTTGTGAATCTATACCCCTAGATCCCTTTGCTCCTCTCCATTTAAACTCTTCGGCCTAGAAATTGGGGAACACTGGAAACCTCCTGGTAACATCGGCAGCCAAGGGTAACGGCTGCCAGCTGAGAGCACAGGCAGTACTGGCATTTTGGTACTGCCTGCTCATTAACATCAGCGTGGCGGTGACCAGTGTAACGCGCTCTTTGCAGCGCTAATCTCAGAGTAGGAGGGCAGAGGTCGCCTCTGTCTCCCGCTTGCAGTGTAGGGGAATGGGGAAGAAAGGAGCAACCAGAACAGTTGCCGTACTTGCTCCAAAAATATTAGCTGCCACCCGATGTTTTTGGATTTTTTAATCGTTTATGAAATGAATGCAAATAAGAGATCTTATCAGAGATGATCTTCACCATTGCAGTAGAGTTCACTCATTGATTTATTGACCTACAAACACTGTTGGCCTCCCAGAAAGCTGCCAGAAAATGCAATACCCCCCCACCCACCACTGATGGGCAAAAAATGAAAGTTTAAAAGAAGAACCTTGGCAAAGGAGGCGTTTGAAGTTCCAGCATCCCTCTGAGGTGTTTTCCACTTGTCAGTGCCCATATTCGTAAGTCCTGCCAAATTCCTCATGGCCATTAACGCTGCTGAAACACCTTTTAGTGGCAGCACTCACTGGTGTGATTTAACGTGGGCGGCAGTGCGAACGCAGAACTCCAAAATGAATGAGCTGGCGACAACTCATTAAAATACTTTCGCAGATGGCAGGCAACGGCAGCGCTGCCGAAAATGCCGGTCGCCGCAGGACCTGCCACCAGCTGGCGGAAGAGCGCCGGTTGCCGTTTTTTCGCCATTTCATTTCTAGGCCTTATTTTCGAAGGAGTACATGGCCTCCTTATTCTTCCTACCAAAATGCATCCCTCACACTTATCTATATTGAAATTAATTTGCCATTCACATGCCCATTCTGCAAATTAATGAACGTCTTCCATTTTGTTGCAGTCTTTCTCCTTATTAACTATACCACCCAATTTGGTGTCCTCTGCAAATCTTGAAATTGTACATCTGATTCCTAAGTCCAAATCGTTTATGTAATGGTGAACAACAGTGGTCACAGCACCGATCCATGTGGAATACCACTTTCCACCTTCTGCCAGTCTGAACAAATACCTTTAACCCTTACTTTATGTTTCATGGCCAGCAAACTATCCATTCTGCTACTTGCCCCCTGACTCCGTATACTCTGATCTTAGTCATGAGTCTACTATGCGGTATCTTATCGAAGGCCTTTTAAAAATCCAAGTACTGCATTAATAACATTTCTGTTACTTCAGAGTATTTCAGAAGGCCCCTGGGTGTTCCCAGTGTTGCTCATACCTAAGAAGGATAAGACTACGTGTGTCCTGGATAATATTTATCCCTTAATCAATATCACTAAAACAGATTATCAGGTCATTATCACATTGCTGTTTGTGGGAGCTTGCTGTGCACAAATTGGCTGCCGCATTTCCTACATTACCACAGTGACTACACTTCAAAAGTACTTCATTTGCCGTAATGCGCCTTGGGACGTCCTGAGGTAGTGAAAGGCATTATATAAATGCAAGTCTTTCTTTTACATGGTTGTGTGCAGATTGAAGAAAATCAAATGATCTGACAGCAACTTGTATGTACCTGATGACTAGATGGAGGGTATTCTTACAAAGCTAATGATACTATGTACCTCATAGCTCTCGAACTGACGGAAAGATAATAACTGGTGCTTTTATGTGCTGGACATCCAAGCGTTCTCAATGTTTATTGCACCCTAGTTGTATGAGTTTATGACCATACCCATTTGGATGAAAAATGTTCGTGTCACATCCAGTTGGTTCATGGATCCTGCAGCGGCATATACAACAACTTTGACATTTTTAGTAAGGTGTGGGATGAACTCTTTGTCCATACCCTAGCTCAGTGGTAGTATTCACTCCTCTTGAGTCAGAAGGTTGTAAATTCAAGTCCTGATCCAAGACTTCAACATAGATTCTGCAGACACCTCAATGCAGTACTGAGGGAGTGCTGCATTGTTGAAGGTATCGTCTTTTGGATGTGAAATTGAACTGAGGCCTCATGCCTGTTCAAGTAGATGGAAAAGATCCCATGGCACTGTCCTGACCAACAGTTATCCCTCAATCAAAAACAGTTTTAGTGTGTCATTTATCTCATTGCTGTTTGTGGGACCTTGACATGCACAAATTGGCTGCTGTAGTTGCCACACTTCAAAAGAAATCAATTGGCTCAAAAGCACTTTGAACATCACGGGGAAGTGAAAGATGTTATATAAATGCAAGTTCATTTTTTTCCCCCCCAAGTGTACTGTAAGGTTATAAAGGCAGGATTAACAGGTAAAGCTGACAAATGTCACGTCATTGTTACTGAGGTACTATACCCGAAGAAGTGTGTTGGAGAAAACCAGTTGAAAGTTGTTGCCTGCTTACAATGGCCCCACTCAACGATGAAGATATGGAATTTCCCCAGGACAGCAGGCTATTACTACAACTTCATATCATATTATACTCAAACAGCCACTATGTTAACAGATCTCACCTGAAAACTGCTTCTTAATCGAGCAGCCTAGTCTCACAGCTATGAGGTTGCATTCATACAGCTGAAGGAGGTGCTGTGTGCAGATTCCGTTTAGCCAGTCCTTGTTACACCTGGGGATTCGCAGGGATCCCTCAGACGAGGGTATGAGAACCATGCTGAGGAAGATCAGTGTTTTAGGAAAAGAGCCAGCTCTTTACCTGAGCACACATTATTGTCATAAGAAATGAAATAATTAAGAGTGGTACTGTAGACAGCTTGAGTGAAATTTTCTGATGGACGTAAAATTGCAAACAGTGTATTGTGAGGCCAAGGGTGTCAAAAAATGTTGCCCTTTATCTCTATAAAAATGATATCCCAGGTTGATTGACAATGGTGAGGCATTGGTGGGCTCCTTGAAAAACACATCCCTATGTGGTTGAGGTGGGGGGAGAGTTAATGGGTTCCTTGATTTAAGAGTCATAGGGGTAAAAATTCAGTTGGTTGCGCCTCCCGTTAGCGCCTTAAGAGGGCGCTAATGGGGCGCAAAGCCGCTAACGCCCGGGTGCAGCGATGTTTGCGCCGCTCGGGAACTTAACTAGACATTGTGCGGCGGCGCTAAACTTTACCGCTGCGACCACCTGCACGCGCAGATTGTGACGTCATTCCATGGTGCAACGCCCTTGTGGCGCCCCGGAGCGGAAATTGAGTGGCGCCCCCTGCCTTACCGCCTGACGCTAGCAACGACAGGTTGAGGGGAGCGTTCTGCAGTCATGAAGGGAAAGGGGGAGCGCTATTTAAAGGTGACCGCTTCCTGCCTTTTATTGTTGGTGGCATTTTTGAACTACGCATTCTGAGAGAGAGAGGGAGAGACTTCTGGAGAGATTCAACGTTGTGTGAAGGAGTTTTGGGTACTGAGCAGCACTTTGCAGGTTCATTTTGATTTGCCATTCCTTGTATCGATTTAGCAGAGACTGTGGGAGCTGCACTCTGAGCTCTTTGCCTGGTACTCTCCATTGTTCTTTCCAGCACATTTGATGTGCAAGTCTCTCCAGGCCGAGATTTAAGGCTGCAATGAACAGGATGTGGATGGAAAGCAAGATTAACCATCCCCTTTAAGAACTGGCCCGTGCCATTGTGTGTGTGTTCCATTGCTGACTGACATTACATGAGCTTCGCCAGCGCTCTGAGTTAGCGCCTCACTCCTTGGCCTTTGCGCCTTAAGACAGGTGTGCAGCGCCTGATTTAGCGCTCCACTCACCTCCCGGGGCGGTAAAAGTGAAGTTTCCAGTCAGTGGCGATAATTAGCGCCAGGCGCTAATATTTGCGTCCAGACGATATTTGCGCCCCAAATGGGGCGCGACCTAATTTTTCCCCCAAAGAATCATAAAAATTTATGGCACAGAAGGAGGCCATTTGGCCCATTGTGTCCGTGCCGACCGAAAAACAGCTATCCAGCCTAATCCCACTTTCCAGCTCTTGGTCTGTAGACCTGTAGGTCATGGCACTTCAAGTGCATATCCAAGTACTTTTTAAATGTGATAAGGGTTCCTGCCTTGACCACCCTTTCAGGCAGTGAGTTCCAGACCCCCACCGCCCTCTGGGTGAACAATATTCTCCTCAACTCCCCTCCAATTTAAATTGGAGATGTTCTCTTTGTCAAATAACAGGGTGTCACTGTGACTAAAAGAACTGGTTATTCCATTGGGAAGACTTTGATCAAATGAATTCACAAACTTACTTGACTTGTGTATACACTTTTTTTATTTAAGTAGATGGAATAGTGGTTTTTTTCATCTTAAATTTGTTTGATTGTGTTTATTTGTGAATTATTTAATTTGTTGCAGCAATATCCTGCATTATTCAGAAAGGTGCGTGAGATATTTTTCGATTTGATCTGAGAAACAGATCATTAGTTTTGACCCCTATTGAGTTAAAAACCGAAACTTCAAGACAGTAAAGGAGAAATTTGTCTGGAATGATCATGAACTATCCTGTACAAAAAAAATTGGGTTAAGAAAGTGATAGGAAGAGTCCAGATTATAGTATCAATAATTTTATCAGATAGACAGAAGCATTAAAGTAAATCAGAAGCTGTGCTTACGAAGGGTAACCAACTCTATATACATTCTTATTGAAGTTATCTTATATGTACACTACTTTTATGAGAGAATTTTATGAAAACGCATTTCTGACAGAGAGCTTTGTCCATCAGGCACATGTTGGGAGATCGCTTCCCACGATTTTCATCATTAAAATTAATGAGCAGAAAATTGGGAGTGTGCCCATGATTTTCTGATATTCCAGAAGGTGAGACGCACTGAAAAATCATCCCTTTTGTTATGCTTCATATTGTTATTTGTTTGCAATGAAGTTTTTAGTCATTTAGTAAATCTCTTGTCTAGGAGGTAATATTCACCACTTCAAAGAGAATTGAGTAGTGTAGTGCTAAATTATGTTAATCCATTGCACGTAACTGTTGAACCGCTGGTATGCACTCTACAAGGACAATGATCTGTTTATGGGAAATTCTCGTTGCATCTTTGAGAAAGAAGATGGTATTAAAAGTCGTGAAACTGTAACAATTCTCTAAATTCTTTCATTGTATTCACATTAAGTGTTGTGCTAATATATATATTGATGTATAATCATAGTTCATATTGCAGATTAAAATTTTAAAAATCTAGAAAAATAAATTTTGGGGAAAATTTTCTAATAGTCATAGTCATAACGGCACAGAAGGAGGCCATTTGGCCCATCGTGTCCGTGCTGGCTCTCTGTAGAGCAATCCAGTCAGTCCCATTCCCCCGCTCTATCCCCGTAGCCCTGCAAGTTTATTTCACTCAAGTGCCTATCCAGTCTCCCCTTGAAAACATTGAGGGGGAGAAATTCAGTATCGCCCCATTTGGGGCGCAATTATCGGCCGGGCGCAAAGATTAGCGCCTGGCACTAATTATCGCCACCGACTGCAAACTTGACTTTTATCGCCCCTGGAGGTGATTGGAGCGCTAAATCAGGCGCTTCACACCTGTCTTAAGGCGCAAAGGCCGAGGAGCGAGGCGCTACCTCAGAGCACTGGCGAAGCTCATGTAATGTTAGTCAGCAATGGAACACACACACAATGGCACGGGCCAGTTCTTAAAGGGGATGGTTAATCTCACTTTCCATCCACATCCTGCTAATTGCAGCCTTGAATCTCGGCCTGGAGAGATCTGCACATCAAATCTGTTGGAAAGAACAATGGAGAGTACCAGGCAAAGAGCTCAGAGTGCAGCCCCCACAGTCTCTTCTAAGGAATGGCAAATCAAAATGAACCTGCAAAGTGCTGCTCAGTACCCAAAACTCCTTCACACAACGTTGAAACTCTCCAGAAGTCTCTCTCTCTCTCAGAATGCGTAGTTCAAAAATGGCACCAACAATAAAAGGCAGGAAGCGGTCACCTTTAAATAGCGCTCCCCCTTTCCCTTCATGACTGCAGAACGCTCCACTCAAACTGTCGTTGCTAGCGTCAGGCGGTAAGGCAGGGGGCACCACTCAATATCCGCTCCGGGGCGATACCGGGGCGTTGCGCACTCGACTAACGTCACGATCTGCCGGCGCAGGAGATCGTGGCGGTAGTGTTTAGCGCCGCCGCAAAATGTCTAGTTAATTTCGCGAGCGGCGCAAACTTCGCCGCGCCTGGGCGCTAGATGCTTTGCGCCCCATTAGCGCCCTCTTAAGGTGCTAACGGGAGGCGCAACCAACTGAATTTTTCCCCGAGTGTCTCTGCCTCCACCACTTCCATCGGCAGCGAGTTCCAGTTCCTCACCACTCGCTGTGTCAAAAAAGTTTTTTTTCTCGCATTCCCCCTTGTTCCTCTTGCCCAAAACCTTAAATCTGTGTTCCCTAGTCCTTGTACCATCAACTAATGGGAACAGCCTTTCACCGTCTAGCTTATCCAAACCCGTCATAATCTTGTACACCTCTATCAAATCACCCCGCAACCTCCTTTGTTCTAATGAAAACAAATCCAGCTTCTCCAACCTGTCCTTGTAGCTAACATCCCGCATCCTCGGAATCATTCTGGTAAATCTCCCCTGCACCCTCTCAAGTGCCTTCACATCCTTCCAAAAGTGTGGTGACCAGAACTGGACGCAATACTCCAGTTGTGGCCTAACCAGTGCTTTATAAAGGTTCAGCATAACTTCTCTACTTTTGTACTCAATACCTCTATTTATGAAGCCCAAGATCCCACATACTTTGCTAACCGCTCTCTCAATATGTCCCGCCACGTTCAGGGACCGAGGCACATTAACTCCCAGGTCCCGTTGTCCCTGCACACTCTTTAAAACTGTGCCATTAAGTGTATATTTCCTCTCCCTGTTCCTTCTGCCAAAATGCATCACCTCACACTTTTCTGTATTAAATTCCATCTGCCACTTGTCTGCCCATTCTGCTCGTGTCCTGTTGTAGTCGATTGGTATCATCATCACTGCCACACCCCCCAAGTTTGGTGTCATCGGCAGATTTAGAAATTCCACTCTGTATTCCAATATCCAGGTCATTTATTTATTATATATATATATATATATATATATATAAGCAGCGGCCCCAGCACTGACCCTTGGGGAACACCACTGTCTACTATCCTCCAGTCTGATAAACAGCCATTTACCACAACTTGCTGTTTTCTGTCCTTAAGCCAATTCCTTATCCAAGCTGCCACTGACCCACCTATTCCATGAGCCTCAATTTTATTAACCAGCCTTCTATGTGGTACTTTGTCAAACGCCTTCCGAAAATCCATGTCGAGAACATCCATTGCATTCCCTTCATCAATCCTCCCTGTTACTTCATCAAAAAATTCAATTAGATTAGTCAAACACGATCTGCCCTTTACAAATCCTTGTTGGCGCTCCTTAATTAGCTTAAACCTCTCCAAGTGCCCATTAATTTTTTCCTTGATTATTGTTTCTAAAACTTTACCCACCACTGATGTTAAACTGACCGGCCTGTAGTTACTAGGATTGTCCTTACACCCTTTCTTGAACAATGGTGTCACATTTGCCACTTTCCAATCCTCAGGCACCTCCCCCGCATCTAGGGAAGATAGGAAAATTATGGCAAGCCCTTCCACTATTTCCTCCCCCAATTCCCTTAGCAACCTGGGATGCAAGCCATCTGGACCAGGCGACTTGTCCACTCTAAGCATACCCAGCTTTCTAGTACATCCTGTCTATCAATTTTCACCTCTTCTATTGCTTCTACCTTTTCCACTTCTACCGATTATTTTTGTCAGCATCCACCTCCTTAGTAAACACCGATACAAAATACTCATTGAGTATTCTAGCCTCGCCCTGCGCCTCTAAGCATATATCACCTTCTTTGTCCCAAATGGGCCCTACCCCGGCTCTTACTACCCGCTTACTGTTTATATGTCGGTAGAAGATTTTTGGGTTCCCTTTTATGTTAACCACCATTTTACTCTCATATTTTCTCTTTGCCAATCTTATTTTCATCTTCACTTCCCCTCTCAACTTATTGTATTTGGTCTGGTTCTCCCTTGAAGAATTCACCTGTCATTCATCATACACTTTTTTTTTTGTTTCATCATCTTCTCTATCTCCCTCGTCATCCAAGGAGCCCTTGCTTTGGTTCCCTTACCCTTCCGTCTTGTTGGAATGTACCTAGCCTGTACTTGGAACATCTCCTCCTTAAAGATCACCCATTGTTCCATTACAGTTTTTCCTGTCAGTCTTTGGTTCCATTTTACTCTGGCTAGATCCTTACGCATCCCATTGAAGTTAGCCCTATTCCAGTTTAGAAGTTCCACTCTAGATTGTTCCTTGCTCCTCTCCATTGCTAATCTAAATCTTATGATAGGATGATCACTCATACCCATGTGTTCTCCCACAAACACATAGTCGACCTGGCCCACCTCATTCCCCAGCACCAGAATCAGCAATGCCTATTTCCGAGTTGGGCCAAGAACATACTGGTCAAGGAAATTCTCCTGAACACATTTCAGAAATTCCTCCCCCCTCCTTTCCCTTTACCTTAGCATTATCCCAATCAATATTTGGGTAATTAAAGACCCCCAATATCACCACTCTGTAGCTCTTGCATATCTCTGCGATTTCCCTGCAGATTTGCTCCTCTACCTCCCTCTCACTATTTGGAGGCCTGTAGAATACCCGCAATAGTGTGATCATACCCTTTTTGCTCCTCAACTCTAACTAAATGGATTCTGTCCTTGTCCCTTCAAGAACATCCTCCCTTTCCAACACTACAATGTCTTCCTTAATCTGCACTGCCAGTCCACCTCCCTTTTATCCTTCCCTATCTTTTCTGAACACCTTGTTTCCTTGAATATTAAGTGCCCAGTCCCCACCGTTTTTAAGCCACGTTTCTGTTATTGCCACACGGCTAATTGTGCTTGTAGCTCACCAACCTTATTCACCACACTTTGTGTGTTTACGTACATGCTTTCTAAACCCATTTTTGAATTTTTGGTAGTCTTTCTTGGTCTGCTCCTATCTAATATGGTACTACTTCTGCCTCTAGTACTACTTTCTTCTCTAGTGCTATCCAACACACTCACTCTTTTATGCACATTATTCCTCTTTTCTACTCCTATATGCTGGTGCCCATCCCCCTGCCAAGCTAGTTTAAACCCTCCCAACAGCACTCACAATCCTCCCCACGAGAATATTGGTCCCGGCTCTGTTGAGGTGTAACCCATCCAGCTTGTACAGGTCCCACCTTCCCCAGAAACGGTCCCAATGCCTCAGGAATCTAAAGCCCTCCCTCCTGTACCATCTCTCCAGCCACGCATTCATCTGTTCTATCCTCCTATTCCTGTACTAACTAGCACGTGGCACCAGTAGTAATCCGGAGATTACTACCTTTGAGGTCTTGCTTTTTAATCTCTTTCCTAGCTCCCTATAGTCTGCCTGCAGGACCTCATCCCTCTTTCTGCCTATGTCGTTGGTACCGATATGGACAACGACCTCTGGCTGTTCACCCTCCCTCCTCAGAGTGTCCTGCAGCCGCTCAGTGACATCCTTGACCCTGGCACCAGGGAGGCAACATACCATCCTGGAGTCACGTCTGCGTCCACAGAAACACCTGTCTGTTCCCCTAACCAATGAATTCCCTATCACTATTGCTCTTCCACTCTTCTTCCTCCCCTCTGTGCAGCTGAGCCACCCGTGGTGCCGTGGCCTTGGCTTTGGCTGCTCTCCCAAGAGGAGCCATCACCCTCACCAGTTTCCAGAACTGTGAACCGGTTAGTGAGCGAGATGCAGTCTGGGATCCCTGCCCTACCTGCCTGGTCCTCCTTCTCTGTCTGGCGGTCACCCATTCCCTCTCTGGCTGCAAATTCTGAGGCTGCGGGGTGACCACTTCTAGAAACGTGCTTTCCAAGTATTTCTCAGCCTCGTGGATGCACTGTAGTGACTCCAGCAGCCGCTCAAGCTCCGAAACCCGGAGCTCGAGTTGCTGCAGTTGGCAACACTTCCTGCACACGTGGTCATCCAGGCCGCAAGAAGCATCCAGGATTTCCCACATGGCACAGGATCTGCAAATCATGGGACTGAGCTGCCCTGCCATGCCTCCAGTTACCAGACTATGGAGGTAATTTAGCAGAAATAAACTTAAAAGTTAACAAGGAACACTCAACAGCTACCCACCAATCAGCACTTCCCTCTATTAGATAGACTATGATCTACTCAGCAGAAATATACTCAAACAGAACAAAAAAAAACTTACCACAAATACTCACCCTATACTCCCCTCTCACCTCCCTTGTGTCAGCGACACCTTTGAATTCTGACGTCACTCCTTCATTGTGTCGGTTGCCGACTGTCTCCCTCACAGGTAGTCCGCTCGTTCAGACTCCCAGGCCTCTGCTCCGCGCTGCCTTCATCCCCGGTCTCCGACTCCGTTCCTCTAACAGGTCCGCTCACTCAGACTTACTACAATGTAAGAAAAACCTTTTATGGTATTTCTAGATAAGATATTCCAGTTAAAGTTCCACATCATGTTTGAGGAATCATAGAAAAACAAACAGTACAGGTCTTCCTTCCCACCCAAATCACCATGGATTTAAGTATCAGTGCCACCTGTGATTTATGCCCACTTGGTGCAGCTCGGAATTCGTTTTGGCAACTTTCAACCATGTAACTAGATGGGCATTTACACTGGAGCAGATTGCTCCTGTTTTTGTGGGTGAGCTAGAATTGTTGGTTGTTTTGTTCTACTACAAGCACAGATTCTACATGCTATCCATGGAACAGAATTGAATATGGCATATGTACAAATCTCTAATCCCATCAGCCTAGCCAAACGAGGTTGCTTGCTAATAAACAAAAGTTGGGAATTACTCTTGTTGATATTAGTGGATGAATACTTGAAATATGACATTCCTCTGTCCACTATTGTAATATAGGTGCTCTTTTAAAATAGCAGACAGACCATTGTCATATGGAAGTCTGCTGATATCACCAACAGTAATTTGACTAAAAATGGAAAGTCAGAGGGAAGAGTTCTTTTTTTAATTAAATATACTTCGAATTTTTTTTGCATATAAAGGAATAAATGTGAAACTTTATAATATGAAATGTTAATTTTGGAATGTATTTTGATACTTACAATATTATTTATATTTTACAGGTCACAAATATCCTGATAGCTATAGTTGATTTATCAAAGGAAATCTACCGTGGACAATCGATTTCTTCATGTTGGCACAAAAAAGAAATTTTAGGATGTTGACTGAAAAATAGCATCAAGTGAAGGTGATCTTCAAGTATGAAATCCATGGGGAAATATTTCTGATATAGAAAGCTTCTGAGATTTGCTTTGGGACTCTGTATATACAACACCTTGTAGTTTGCTGAGATTTCATCCCGATATCAAGCAGGATTTTTGTTTCTATATTTGTGGAGACCTATTGTAGACCATGCCACTTCAAGAGAGGCCACCATGGCTTAACTGCATATTGAGGGTGGTGATGATGCATCCAGTGCGAATGGGATTTGATATTACCTTCCTTCTTTGGATACTGGGATTTACATTGAAGGGCAACCTGGTGCTCTGCCAGAAGCTAGATGACACCTACCCAGTGGTAAACACCAATTATGGCAGATTGAGGGGGATTAAAAAAGAACTGAGTAATGAAATCTTGGGTCCAGTAATCCAGTATCTTGGCGTACCATATGCTGCTTCACCAACAGGAGAACGCCGTTTCCAACCCCCTGAACCCCCTTCTTCTTGGTCAGAAATCCGAAATGCTACCCATTTTGCACCAGTTTGTCCCCAGAATATACATGGTATGTTGCCAGATGTTATGCTCCCAGTGTGGTTTACTGCCAACTTGGAAGTAATTGCCTCTTATGTCCAAGAACAGAATGAAGATTGCCTCTTTCTAAACATATACGTGCCTACTGAAGATGGTGAGTGTAAGCCATAAGGAACAGGGAAATCTAATTTTAATCTTTACTAAATGTTGTATCTTACTTTGTTTTAGGAAGCATGACATAATGCTTGCATGCTGTGGTGTGTGTGTGTATATATATGTGTGTGTATGCATGAAGCTTTTCCTATGCATCAGATTTGTATCTTGTCCCCACTCATTTCTCCCCGCTATGGCACGACCATCGAGGTGGATATTGGTTCTCAATCCCCCTCTCAC
This sequence comes from Squalus acanthias, assembly GCA_030390025.1. NCBI lineage: Eukaryota > Metazoa > Chordata > Chondrichthyes > Squaliformes > Squalidae > Squalus > Squalus acanthias. The sequence goes on along the minus strand of CM059429.1, from coordinate 44,713,099 downwards.
TGACTTAAGAAAAGGTGTATAATTTTGCCCATTGTGTGTGCAGACACAATGAGTTGGAAGCCTGTCTTTGTAGAAAGGACAATTTTAAGTCAGTTGGTGGTGTTGCATGCTCCTACTGTCTGTGACGGAGCTCATGTTATTTTTTAGTCTTTTATTCATTTTTCAGTAAAAAGAATATCGAAGGAATGTGCCAGAAAACCCGGCAAGAAAATATGTAGAAAAGGAGGTATGTATAAAGCTTGGAGCAGAAGAGGTTGTACTTCTCATCCAGAGACCACCACTGATACTTTAAGCCAAAGGTCAGCAAATGTCATGTAATTTATGACATTAGTGCACACATCAGAAAGCATGGATTTAAAACTCGCTTAAAGGACAACACTAATAAAACAGAACATAACTTTTATATGATAATTTCGTCTTTCATTTGGCTACCTTGACGATATGAAAAGTTATATTTACACCACACCTTTTCATGTACTTTATCTGTTATTTATATATGGTACTATTTAAAGAGACTCTAAGATTTCAAAGGCTTATGTTTGCTATACAATATTCTATTCTGTCAGAGGCTATACTTGACAATGGCTAAATAAGCTAAAATAGGCGACTTAAGTCTTGTAAATGCTACTGTAGCAAACTACTCCATGGTAAAGAAATCTTCCATGAGCAGTACTTTGTGTTACCGTCAACTACACAATTTAACTTGTCCAATTTAGTTTTTGCTTGGCATTTGTGATTTTTTTATTACTGGTATTATTTCAGTGATTATTGGCAGTGACTTGTCAAGAAGTCTAGGGATTACAAAAGATATTGCCCTTGGACTTTCTGTTGCTGCGTCTGTTTACGTGCGTAAAAGGGGTTTCCGCCACACTTCCAATGAAGTTATGGTGGCATAGTGGCAGGAATTCGAGGAAATTCACAGCCATTAAACTTTTCTGCCAAGTGTGGATTGTGTTCTCTTATTATTACAATATAACATATTCATCAAATATTTCAGAAGAAACTATGAATATAGTGGTATCAACATGTAAGCAAAACAGCCTCATACAAAATGTAGATAGATACAATATAGTAAAGGATTTGAATGTAGATGTAAAGAAACCCACAGTTTTTAGTTTTTGATAAAAGGATGAGGTTCAGGTCCATAGCTGCTCATGCAAGTTTTCACTGCAAACTTGGAGCAAGTAGAATTCCAACATAGTGTACTCCTGTTAATTCAAAGTCATTTTTTGCATTAAAATTTTGAAATATCCATTAATTAAAATTAAGCTGTTGGAACAAAATAGTACTGGAGGCTTTTTGTTTAGCACAATTCGAATTCAAATTATCCTGGTGACTTTGAATTAACAGGAGTAGTTTGAATAGCGGATAAAATAGGAGTAGCACAAAGGAATAGTAAAGTAACAAGCCTTACCAGCAGAACTGAAGCTTTCTGCTACACGAACCAGTCAGAGAGCCTACAAGCAAGGTCCCTATTACTTTCATATTAAGTTGACTCATTGAAACAGCATAGTTCATCTTAAAATTTTTATTCATGTTATTTTTACCATTCACTAAGAACACAAGAAATTGTAGCAGGAGTAGGCCATTTGGGCCTTCGAGCCTGCTCCGCCATTCAGCAAGATCATGGCTGATCTACCTCAACTCTACCTTCCCTCACTATCCCCATATCCTTTAATTCCCTTAGTTCCCAAAAATTTATTGACCTGTCAATGACTGAGCATCCACAGCTCTCTGGGGTAGAGAATTCCTCAGATTCACAATCCTTTGAGTGAAGAAATTTCTCCTCCAACTCAGTCCTAAATGGCCAACCCCTTATTCTGAGACTGTAACCCCATGTTCTAGATTCCCCAGCCAGGGGAAACATTTTCTCAGCATTACCCCTGTCAAGCCCCTTAAGAATTTTATATGTTTCAATTAGATCACCCCTCATTCTTCTAAACTCTATGGAATAAAGGCCTCGTCTACTCAATCTCTCCTCATAGGGCAATCCCCTCATCCCAGGAACTAGTCTAGTGAACCTTCGTTGCACTCCCTCCAAGGCAAGTATGTCTTTCCTTAGGTAAGGAGACCAGAACTGTATACAGTACTCCAGGTGTGACCTCACCAATGCCCTGTATAATTGTAGTAAGACTTCTTTACTCTAATACTCTAATCCCTTTGTAACAAAAGCTAACATACCATTTGCTTTCCTAATTGCTTGCTGTACCTGCAAGTTAACTTTCTGTGATTCATGTACAAGATCATCCAGGTCCCTCTGAATGCAAACATTTCCCGGTCTCTCACCATTCAAAAAATATTCTCTTTTTTGTTTTTCCTGCCAAAGTGGATAACTTCACACTTCCCCATATTGGGCAAGAACATGGCAAATGGAATACAATCAGTCAACCTGTCTATATCTCTCTGCAGCCTCTTTGCGTCCTCCTCACAGATTACTTTCCCACCTAACTTCGTATCGTCAGCAAACTTGGATACGTTACACTCAGTCCCTTCATCTAAGTCATTAATATAGATTGTAAATAGCTGAGACCCAAGCACTGATCCTTGCGGTACCCCGCTGGTTACAGCCTGCCAAGCCGAAAAAGTCCCGTTTATTCCTACTCTCTGTTTTCTGTCTATTAACCAATCCTCAATCCATGTTAATATATTACCCCCAATTCCATGAGTCCTAATTTTGTGTAATAACCTCTTGTGTGGTACCTTATCGAATGCTTTTTGAAAATCCAAATACACTATATCCACTGGTTCCCCCTTATCCATCCTACTAGTTACATCTTCAAAAAACTCTTAACAGATTTGTCAAACATGATTTCCCTTTCATAAAACCATGTTGAAGCTGCCTAATCATATTACGATTTTCCAAGTGCCCTGTACCACATCCCTAATAATAGATTTGAGCATTTTGTCTACTACCGATGTCAGGCTAACTGGCCTATAGTTCTTCGTTTTTTCTCTTCCTCCTTTCTTGAATAGCGGGGTTATGTTTGCTACTTTCCAGTCCTTGGGGACTGTTCTGGAAGATTAATACCAGTCAGTGCATCCACTATCTCTGCAGCTACCTCTTTTAAAACCCTAGGATGCAGGTCGTCAGGTCCAGGGGATTTGTTGTCACTTAATCCCATTAATTTCTCCAGTACTATGTCTTTATATATACTGATTTCTTTAAGTTCCTCATTCTCTCTAGACCCTTGGTTCCCCATTATTTCCAGAATGATATTGTGTCTTCTACCGTGAAGACAGATACAAAGTATTTGTTTAATGTCTCTGCCATTTCCTTATTGCCCATTATAATTTCTCCTGTCTCTGCCTCTAATGGGCCAACATTTACTTTCACTAATCTCTTCCTATTTACATATCTATAGAAACATTTACAATCTGTTTTTATGTCTCTTGCTAATTTACTCTCATATTCTTTTTCTCTTTCCTTATCAATTTCTTGGTCCTCCTTTGCTGAATTCCAAAATCCTCCCAATGCTCAAGCTTACTACTTTTTTGCCAATGTTATAAGCCTCTTCCTTTGATCTAATACTATCTTTAATTTCTTTTGTAGCCACGGTAGGACCATGTTTCCTGTGGGGTTTTTGTATATTTGTTGTAAATTATGTATTAATTCTTTAAATGCTAGCCATTGCTTGTCTACCATCATACCTTTAAATGTAGTTTCCCAATCTACCATAGCCAACTTGCCCCTCATACCTATGCAGTTTGCTTTGTTTAGATTTAAGACCTGAGTTTCAGATTTAACTAAATCACTTTCAAACTCAATATAAAATTCTATCATATTATGGTCACTCTTCCCTAAAGGCCCCTTTACTACAAAGTTATTAATTAATCTCATTGTACAATACTAGATCTAAAATAGCCTGTTCCCTAGTTGGTTCTTCAACATAATGATCCAGAAAACTATTTTCTATACATTCCATGAACTCGTCCTCCACACTATTACACAAATTTGGTTTGCCCAGTCTATATGTAGATTAAAGCCATTCACCAGCCATTTCTACTGATTCCAAGGAAAAGTCAAATAAAAATTTGAGGTAAAAAATTACGGTGCCCCATTTTACGTTTGTCAATCTGTCACTGCTAATTTATTTGGAAATAAAATCTTTATTTCTACTAATTCGAAGATTTCTATTTTAAAACAAAATCTGGCATCTTCAAATGTTTTGCTCTTCATTTAAAATATTTCACTGAGTGGTTTTGATGTTCATTATAAAACACTGATGTATTTCAGTCCATGTTACATCACCCCAGTAAACCTGTAACCTCTCTTTGTTGAGTGATCGAGAGGAAGAGCTGTGGTCTTTAGTGCAGAATACCACCAAAATTGCAAGGACTAAAAGGGTTGTAAAGCTAAATAAAGAAGTAGTAATCGGGTGACAGCGAGTTTGGATTTTAAAAGCCTGAAGATTATAGGAGGAAGGTAAGGGCTCCAAATTTGCTTGGCCGTTTGGGCAGACCCTTTCCCCTCCCCCTCGCCCCCCCTCCAAACAAAGCAATTGGCGTGAAAAGTGCGGGGCTAAGGGTGGGAATAGATGATATTGTTAACGGTTCTCTCTACTCATGTACTGTCCCCATCTCTTTCAAATCTGCCATCATCACCCTCTCAGAAAATCAACCCTTGACCCCTCTGTCCTTGCAAACTATCGGCCCATCTCCAACCTCCCTTTCCTCTCAAGTCCTTGAACGTGCTGTTGCCTGCCAAATCCATGCCCATCTATCCCGGAACTCCATGTTTGAATCCCTCCAATCAGATTTCCACCTCGTCACAGTACCGAAACAGCTCTTATCAAAGTCACAAATGACATTCTATGTGACTGTGACAAAGGAAACCTATTCCTCCTCATCCTTCTCGACCTGTCTGCAGCCTTTGACACGGTTGACCACACAATCCTCCTCCATGCCTCTCCACCGTCATCCAGCTGGGTGGGACTACACTCGCCTGGTTCCATTCTTATCTGTCTAATCGTAGCCAGAGATTCACCTGCAATGACTTCTCTTCCCGCTCCCGCATCGTTACCTCTGGTATCTCCCAAGGATCTATCCTTGGCCCCCTCTATTTCTCATCTAAATGCTGGCCCTCGGCGACATCATCTGAAAACATGCCATCAGTTTCCACATGTACACTGACGATACCCAGCTCTACCTCACCACCACCTCTCTTGACCCCTCCACTGTTTCTACATTGTCAGACTGCTTGTCTGACATCCAGTACTGGGTGAGCAGAAATTTTCTCCAACTGAATATTGGGAAGACCGAAGCTATTATCTTCGGTCCCCACCACAAACTCCATTCCCTAGCCACTGACTCCATCCTTCTCCCTGGCAACTGTCTGATGCTGAACTAGATTGTTCGCAACCTTGGTGTCATATTTGACCTCGATGAGCTTTCAACTACATATCCATGCCATCACTAAGACCACCTATTTCCATCTCCGTGACATCACCCGGCTCCGCCCCTGCCTCAGCTCATCTGTTGCTGAAACCCTCCTCTATGATTTTGTGACTTCTAGACTTGACGTTCTCCTGGCCGGCCTCCCACGTTCTACCCTACGTAAACTTGAGGTCATCCAAAACTCGGCTGCCCGTGTCTTAACTCGTACCAAGTCCTGTTCACCTATCACCCCTGTGCTCACTGATCTAGATTAGCTCCCAGTTAACCAACGCCTCAATTTTAAAATTCTCATCCTTGTTTTCAAATCCCTCCATGGCCTCGCTCCTCCCTATTTATGTAATCTCCTCCAGCCCCACAACCCTCCAAGATATCTGCATTCTTCCAATTCTGGCCTCTTGAGCATCCCCAATTTTAATCGCTCCAACATTGGTGGTCGTGTCTTCAGCTGCCAAGGCCCTAAGCGCTGGAATTCCCTCCCTAAACCTCTCTACATCTCTTCCTCTCTTTCCTCCTTTAAGACACTCCTTAAAACCTAGCTCTTCATCTGCCCTAATATCTCCTTATGTGACTCGGTGTCAAATTTTGTTTTATAATGCCCCTGTGAAGCGCCTTGGGACGTTTTACTACGTTAAAGGCGCTATGTAAATACAAGTTGTTGTTGTTGGAATATCCTATGCTGGAATTTCCTGCTTTCTCAACCTCATTGGGAACCGACATATGGTTGGAGGCCGGCATTCCCAGTGAGATTACGTGTATTGGCCTCCTAAAGGATGCAAGTGGGGCCTAACAGGAGGGTCTAGGCTCGGATTAGGGCTTGGACCCACCAAAAGTCAGGAAGAAACTTAAATTTTTTTTTAAAAGCAGCATTCTGACACAGGGGCCACTGTGACTATGTGATCTTTCCAGACTCTGCAATGCTCGAGTTGGACAAATTGTGTTTCCAGGATCTTTACCAAGTGGGGGTGCTACAGATGCACTGCCAAAAAGCCTGCACCTACAGACTACTCCCCTGAGCTTCGTGAACTTCAGTGGGGTCAGTGGCAGAGTTCCACAGTGGGTGTGATCCCAGCATAACTGCAGGGATTAACCCCCCTGCCCCTGGATTTTCAGGACCAAGAGGTTCCACAGTTTAAGTCCTGGAAAATAATTAATTTGAAGTACAATACTGTGTTATGAGCCATAATTTCAACACTCTGTGATGTAGGGAGGAGGAAGAGCATCTAGGAGGGTGTATTTCAAGCTCAAGCTCAGAAGGAATGCCAAAGGGAAGTTCAGATAAGCACTGGTCATAGTAGTATAAATAAAGCAGAGAAAGCAAAGAAAGAGAATTTGCAGTCTAGAGGTGGGAGATAGATCTATCTATCAGATATATCTACCCGGGACAGTGAGAGAAATGCTGAAAAAGCATCCCCAAATGTTGCTCCACTTAGAGGGCAGACTGGTGCCTTCCTCCCAGGTCTCTTTCTATATTGCTGTGTCACTGGGGTTTAACGCCGTGTAATGCTCATCAAATGTCCTTGTATTTATGTGTGGAACAATTCTCCCTATTCTTTACACCTACCCCCACCCAATGCTAAGATTTTGAATTTGCCATATGGAAGTTGAGGGCCCAAGCCCTTGTCTTTCCACTTTACACCTGAGCCAATTGCTACATTAAGAAGCTATGTCATCTGACCACCTAATGGTCCTTCTTCTCCCACACCTCCCAAAGTTTTCTCTGAAAACAATGGCCCTGAATTTGAGGTGGGTAATTACAGCGAACTAACAGTGTTCGCTGTTATTACATCTTTGAAACTGACCACAACTTCAGGATGTAGCACATGTGCATCTAAACGCGGAAATCCTGAAGTTGAGGTCCGTCATTCACTGCTCCAACACTGGCTGCACTGTGTGCACCCGCCCCCCAATAGCCGGCAATCAGTGAAACTGATGAAAACTTGGGTTTTTCCACGGTAATATCGTTATTAAATACCCCATTAAAAGTTAGGCCATGTTGGATTAGGTGTAACTGGGGTTTTAACAGTGTATTAACTGCTAAACAAACGTTAAGGCCCTGAAAAACTAATTTTAATTTTGTGGAGTGTCAAATTTCGCCGTTATGCTAAAAATTACAATTTTAAAGAAACATTAAAAAATTATATTTTTTAAAGTTTGTTCATATTTATTTCAGGTTTACCTTTTCCCCATGTGAGAGCGCCAATCTTTTTTTGCTCTCTAACATTTTTAAAAAGTCCAAATAAAAGCAACTTCTTCACTTACTGGTTCCCTGTCTATCAGAATTTTGCATTGTGATTGGCTGCTGAGACAGCTTGTTGACGTCACAGCAGCATCGCATTAGGGATTCCCACTATACTACACTGATCTCAATTGCACATTGAAAAAGACAAACCTCTCACCACAGAGATCGCGAGATTTCTTCAGGGCCAGTGGCAAACGCGTTTGCTTCGCCTCTGACTGCAAATTCCGGGCTAATTACTTCCGCTGAGGTATAATCTCATAGGTTCTGGTAGCCCTTTAGTACCTTGCCAAAATAGCCATTCTTGTATAAGCCTAACTGTGTCAAGTGTTGTTCGTCTACTTACAGACAAACTTGTTTCTGAGCTCATATAACATCTACACACATGCAGTTTCCAACAGGGCCATTGGATCGCATCCAAGAATTGAAACCCTGCCTGAATTATTTTCTAGCCTTAGAATGAGGTCAATTGACTATAAATGAAATTTCTCATACTTCTAATCAATTAATACTAACAATTTAAAAAGTTCTATCTGTTGCTTTGTGATACTTTCATATTTACAGAAATTCTTGTATTTTGCAGGAAAACATTCAAAAATGCAGTGAAAACATAAATGATTTGTAGATTCCTGTTGGTTTCTGTCTGATACAAAATTGCCACCTTGTGTTTCAAGGATCTAAAATGACACTCTTAATTATGTTGACTGCTCACTAACATTACAGACAGATTCATTGTCACTTAAAAGATTGTATCTCTGTAACCTAAAATATCATAGGAATTTCATTGTTTTCATACTTTTAATGGGGTGTTTTCACTCACTGTTGTATTGAGAAGATGATCCATAAAGATTGCACAAAAAAGAAAAAGGCATGATCATGATTAGGGCATGTAAGTTGTCATGGTGTGACATCCATGATTTTCAACATTTACCTTGGGTATTGCAATTAAAAAAATAATTGTCTCCTATTGTCTCCATTCTGGCTGCCGGCTTCTAGCTCATCTTGTTCCGGTTCTGATTTTTAACTCCATTTTCCTCCTGCATGTGGGTTTCTGTCTCCTATTATGACTGTGTACAGTCCACCCTGAATGTGAGACTTTGATATAATTATGAGCTTCCCGCTCAGTTCCCTCTCGATGCTCTTTCTTCCATTCCAATTATGGTGAATGAAATGGTAGCTCGCCTATAACCAGACTTCTTGTGTGCAGCTGAAGTGTCAGGCCCACAATTTTCCTTACAATTGCCCCATGATTTTTTGGGATTTTATCCTATGACATCATTTGCCTTTATCATGACATGGTGGTAACACTAATTTGCACTGTTTAAGTAGCTTCTCCATGTACCTTTTCTCATATAATTTGGGGGCATTTGTTAAAATTAGTTCATTCTTAACACCAGCAGTTGCTTTCTCTGGCAAATGAGATATTGTTTTGTATACAATGTTGTTGAAAACAAGCGGAATAAGTAAAATGATTACACAGCATGGCAGCTGGAACAAATGTTTGCAATATTAATTCTTTAAGGGCTAGGGTTTTTTTCCTTTTAGGTTCCTGCTGATAAATCTCACAAATATATTCAGTGAAGGAGATTTTTAAAAGGGAAATTATTGTAGTTCTCCCAAAAATAAAATTGCTACTTTTTTGAGATGCAGATGGTACAGGTTGGTTATTGAAGAAGTTATAGATGATCTTAATCCAATGATCATATTGTCTCATTCTACTCTAATATTGAGTGTTAAAATTTTGCAAACAATATTAGCAGATAATTGAAGCTGCAGGGCTCTGGTTGTAGCATCCTTTGTGCAGTCTCAAATTGCTACCTCCATGTCGAAAGCCTATTAGCTGTTGGCTACTGTGGGTGCTTGGATCAAAGATCAATTATTTTTTTGTCAGAATGAGCTGTATTTACTGTACTTGTTTCTGTTTTTCATATGTTTTTAATGGTCATGGGGTCTCCTTGAATTTAATTGGTTGGCAGTGAATTCCAATTGAGAATCGCTTATCGGACCTTTCAATTAGGGGAGGAGTAGCTATGGTATTTCAATAGGGGGAGCCAACAGCAGTGTGAAATGCCAGTACTGCAGTGACTTTAATAGTTATTTTTATATAAACTAAAATTGACTGGAGTCAGAGTGCCGTTCATGAAGTTGCAAGCAGGCTCTGATACAACTGAAGGTTACAAACAAACACAAATTTTCAAAACTGCTATACATAATACTTAGTGAAATATATAAATACGTGTCATACATATATTATGTGTGTGTGAGAGAGAGAATTTTAAAATTTTAGGACTTGTTCAGCAGGTATTCTTCAATTAAGCTGCCTGTTGTCAGTTACAATGAACTGTACTCCGATAGGTCTATTATTGCTAAAATATGCCTCTGTAAAGAGTAAGAAAACATAAAGGGCATTTACTATTACATTCAGTATATGAATAAATAGCAAATGCACTTTGATTATAATAATTAATAGTTTTCGTGCGCAAGCCAACCTGGGCTTTTTTCATTCTTGGAATGTGGGTGCTGCTGGCTCCGACATGAAGATAAGGCATAGGTGACACAGTAGGTCATGAGAATGCTTCATTCCCCAGTGTTCCAATTCCCAGTGCCAACATTCCTCACCTCAATGAGCACTAAGGAAAAAGCAACCATATACACCCATCTGAAAAGAAGCTGTGTAAAAGAGCTCTTTGTTACCTACAAATTAGAAACCTGTTACACAAACACATTGGCTGGGAATTTCCTTGGAGTTGCTCCCGCTCCACTGCCATAACTTTGCTGGAAGTGTAGTGGTAGCAAAGTTCCCCTGCACTTCCAGTGAAGTTATGGTGGCTGAGTGGAAGCATTTCTGAGGAAATTCCTAGTCCGTGAATTGGATGTGAAAATAATGCAATGGAAATCTATGGCTAAACATTCAGGAATACAAATGCATATGGGAGTTACTTACAACAATTTGCATTTTTAACAGCAAAACATGCCAAAGTGCTTCACAAAGGATGGGAGACAGACACTGAGCAGGAGTTAGAAGAGTTAAAGAGATGACCAAAGATGTGGATGAAGAGATGGAAGGCTTTAGCGGGTGGGGGGAGATGTAGCAAGTCAGAGATTTAGGATGAGAATTTCAGTATACAGGGCCATGATAACTGAAGGCTTACCGATGATGGAATGAGGAAGGGGGGAAATGCACAGTAGGCTGGATTTGGCAGAGCAGAAGGTGAAAGCTATGATACATGGCTGCAGAAGATTGCAGAGGAGGTGTGCGCACATGGGAGCATTTATAAACAAGAACAAGTATTTTTAAATCAATGTGTTGGAGAATAGGGGTAGGCAGTGGAGGTTGGGAAATACAAGGACTTAAAATATGAGCAAGGCTTCGTACAGAATTAGACACAGGTAGTAGAGTTTTAGACAACTTGGTAGAACAAGGCAGGCCTGTGATCTGAATCCAACATTTTATTGAAACCAGCAAGGAACAGTGAAAAACTCCCAGCAGTGAGTTTAAATGTTTTGAGATCATTTCTGCACAGCATTGAAGAAAGGAGTAAATGTAGTTTATAAAATAAGGATAGGATTTTTAATGTTATAGTGATGTAGTTTGAAGAAATGTCATTTTATGGACAGTCATAGATTTGGAATTTGTTTGCATGGAAAGGCTTAAAAAGCAGAAGAAAACTTGGGGGGTAGTGTTTTAAAAGGCACATCAGCAGAATTTACACCCGAATACTTTTCAAATTTCAAGCGTAATCCATGTCAAGTTTTATTAGTCCAAGCTGGTAACATACACGATTGCCCAGCATATATTTTATCTGATCTGCTTTGAGGTGTGATAGAGTTGCAGAATGCTATGAAATCTAATCTGTGCACATCATCTGGAGGTAGGACTCAGCTATGGGAATTAATCTGAGACTTGGTGGAGCCCTCAAAACTGTATATTCTACAAGCTGATTTTATCTCTACCAATATATTGTTTTTGACAAAAGTTGGCCCATGCGTTATCTTTCTTTGCAGTACCTGTTCTCATAAAGCATATGTCTTACCCAGCAGTGAGATGTGATCCTCAGGTGAGGCCAACTGGATAACTAGTGAAAGTATAGACCCGGCCTCACCAACGGAGATATTTATTAGTTTGCACTATTGGCCTTGACACATTGAGGTTGATTTCTCAATGCACAGCAGAGGAAAAAGAGATGGAGACCTGCAATGCTGGGTCTCAAGCCCATTTACATTGCACACATTTCTAGGATTTTCCTTGAGGGGCTGGGGGATTATGGTACTTACGTCTAGTATATGCACAAACATTGGTCGTGATTTTATTAACCTCTGGGGTTCCGTGGTGGGCGACGTTGGTGGCGGGTCCCGACGCTGCTGCTATCTCCATCCCGGCCTCTGAACTGAATTTCCCCAGATTGGGCATGTTAAGCCCGCCCAGCACATTTGCCGGCTGTCATCAGCCGGTTTCCTTAAAGGGACCATGGCCAACTTTATTTTGACATTTGTGCTGTCAGTGTTCTATAGCATTGAGGTGCTGCAAACACTGACAAGCACTGCAGAGGGGTGCAGGGCTGTACTCAGGCTCTCCCATGACTCCCTCCATATGCTTATGGAGGGAGTCACAGCACACACGGAGGTCCTCTTCCCTTCCCATGGGTGGAAGAGACCTCCCCAGGAAATCAACACAGCCTAGTTGCACATTGCAGAGGAGGGCACAAGCAGGGATGTGGTCAGGAGGACCTGGGTGCAGTGCCGCAAACGTTTCAATGATCTCAGTAGATCACAAAATGTTAGTACAAAGCCGCACTCAACCTCATCCTGCTGTGCCTTTCATCACGTGCCTCTCATCACATCCCCATCACTTTGCCCTCCCTACCCTACTCCTACACATTCTTACTCACACCAACGTACCATGCATCTCCACCCATCCCTCTCTATCTGCATTATCACATTCCCATCTCACTAGCCACCCCTCACACTCACCCTCATCCAAGTGCAATCATACCAACTAACAACACACAAGGGTAGGCACTTGGGTGTTTTATGCAATGTTCATGTAAAGTTTCTGTTAATGTAGTGTCAAACATTGAAACCTTTATTTTCAACACTTTGCGTTCTTGGACAGATTTGTGTGCACCTTTGGAAGTGGCTTAGTGAGTTGCAGTGAATGGTGAGACCTAACGGTACCCCCCACAATGGTGATGAGTGTGAAAGGAATGGCTTGGGCATTGTAGGAATGCATTATGGTATTGGTGTGGGGTGGTGCCAACCTGGCACAACATGTGGCAGCCAGGGTGTAGAGCATCAAGTGAAGTAAATCTGGCCAGGGTGAGGCCATCCCTGGCCTCCCGGGCAGCAATGTGCTCGGGTGCTGATGCCCTCTGTCCTGTGCAGCATCAGGTGATTGCGGAGAAGGTTGGTGGTGGTGGTGTTGGTGCTGCTGGTGTTGGGGCTGATCGTGGTGGAATTCTGAGGACCACGGTGAGAGAATATAAAGGGCACCCATGCTAATGGAATAGATGGGAGGTGAAGTAGAGATGACAAGCAATCTGTCAATGGTGAGAGAGATAATGAGGTCAGACTGGATGGAGACTTGTGTAAAGACTTGCAGCATGGTGAATCTGTTGTGGAAATGCAGTGAGGAAGAGTTCGTGGCTGAGGGAAGATATCTCTAAGGTTGGAGCTTTTACTGCACATTTGAATCTGTCAACTCAACAGCTGATTCGATGGCCACTGAACTGCCGCCTCAGCTTGACAGACGTGGTCCACGACCAGCGTGGACCCCGTGGGCGAGCTGTCAAATGCAGAAGGTGATCTGAAAATCATTAAATGGCTCTAAACATGCCACTAATTACGTGAATTGGGTCCCCCGCTGTGAACCCGCCGCTGTGTGGTGGGTCTGCTTAGCGCTGACAGACCTGACATTGGGAAAAGGTGCGTGGTGGCGGGTTCACAGCAGGGTCCCGACCCGCTGGGGGGAGAAAAAAATCCCTTTCCTACCCGACCCGCCACCGATCCTGCCTGCTGACCCCCCGCAAAATCCAGCCCATTGTAATCAAATGCAAATGAAATGAGAGCAGCCTCACCATTCATCCCACCTCATTTTTCTCGGTATCTGCTTAATGAGCCCCAAATGGACTAGTCCCCACAGTTAGTGGGCCTTTTTGGACATCAAGCAGAAGGCCCTGTAGCCAGCAGTCATTACTGCTGCTGCAGGCCTCTCAGCGATCTTTGATAATCCTAACCCCCTTCTGGTCACTTCACTGCAAGTATAATTTTGATTTCCACTGTGAATGTTGAAAATATAAAAATAGGTGATTTTCATAATCTTACAAACATAATAGAATCATGAAATTGCAAGAAGACTAATGACTGTGCCCTTGCATTCCATTAAAACTCCTTGGAATTTATAAAATGAAATAATGTACCTACATTAAGTGGGTTACATTAGACTTTTCCACTATTTGTTTCTAATAGTACTATGGAAACAGTTTTCAGGTAGCAGGAAACCATTGGTCTGTTTAGCCTACGCATTCAGCTTCCCACAAGATTACCTTAATAAACTTGGTGCATTTCTAAATTTAATAACCTTGAACCTTATTCCCTGACAGAAACTTGTCTGGTCCCTTTTTGAACCCTGTTATAGATACTTGTTCCACCACCTAGTCTGTTACACATGTTTATCATACTTTTACTGAACAAAAAGACAGAATTTCCTATTTGCTTTTGTCATCCTAAATGTGAAATTAAGGCCCCTTGTTCTTGAATTTCATGCATTAGCAGGAAAAAAATTCTGAATTCACATTCATAATCTTATATACGCTAACAACACCCAGCTCTACCTCACTACCTCTTCTCTCGACCTCTCCACGGTGTCTAAATTGTCAGACTGCTTGCGCAAAAATTTTCTCCAATTAAATATTGGGAAGACCAAAGCCATTGTTTTCGGACCCTGCCACAAACTCCGTTCCCTAGCCACTGACTCCATCCCTCTCCCTAACATCTGTTTGAGGCTGAATCACACTGTTCGCAACCTTGGTGTCATATTTGACCCTGAAATGAGCTTCCGACCACATATCCGCAGCATAACAAAGACAGCCTACTTCCACCTCCGTAACATCACCCATCTCCGCCCTTGCCTCAGCTCATCCGCTGCTGAAATCCTCATCCATGCCTTTGTTACCTCTAGACTTGACTATTCCAATGCACTCCTGGCTGGCCTCCTGCATTCCACCCTACGTAAACTTGAGGTCATCCAAAATTCGGCTGCCCATTTCCTAACTGGCACCAAGTCCCGTTCGCCCATCACCCCTGTGCTCGCTGACCTACATTAGCTCCCAGTTAAGCAGCGCCTCGATTTCAAAATTCTCATCCTTGTTTTCAAATCCCTCCATGGCCTCGCCCCTTCCTATCTCTGTAATCTCCTTCAGCCCCACAACCCTCCGAGATATCTGCGCTCCTCTAATTCTGCCCTCTTGAGCATCCCTGAATATAATCACTCAACCTTTGGTGGCCATGCCTTCTGTTGTCTAGGCCCTAATTCTGGAATTCCCTCCCTAAACCTGTCCGTCTCAATACCTCTCTTTCCTCCTTTAAGATGCTCCTTAAAACCAACCTCTTTGACCAAGATTTTGGTCATCTACCCTAATTTATCCTTATGTGGATTGGTGTCAAATGTTTTGTCTTAAAATACTCCTGTGCAGCGCCTTGGGACGTTTTACTACGTTAAAGGCGCTATATAAATACAAGTTGTTGTTACATGAAATCCCTGCACAGTCATCTCTTTTCAAGAGAAAGAAAGTTTCCATAGAAATCTACTTTGTTTAGAGTCAGAGTTTATGTTGGGATTTCTTTATGACATCATACACTAAGAGCAGACAAGTGGTTACTATTTGCATCTTCTCTTTGAATTCTAATCTTTTAACCTGCCCAAAGGCCAATGGAGTACTTCATTATTTACGAAGTTCTAAAATCTAGCTAAGTGCAAGTTTCTTGTAAAATAACGGCCTGGAAATTCCTAGGCTGACTCACTGGCATAGGTGCAGCGGAACCCAAGACCCACCCATCCTTGCCCAGGCCAGAAACGTTGTTCAAATGCCTGGGGATGGAGTCATTTGCGTGTCCAGGGTATGGCGCTGGTACCTTCCCCAGCTCAACTCAATCCACCCTTCTAAAGTGGAGAGGTCCCTCAAGGCCAAATGGATCACAGAAGAAATTATTTTTGGTAAGTCTTCAGTTCCCGCTGGAGGCGCTCTGCAACTAGAGAAGGTATTTGGTCTTCTCCAGGATTGATTGTTGTTCTAGTAAATGTTTGGGGCATTCAGAAGGACTCAAAGGGACTTACATTAGGTCTCAAGTGCATAAAACCTCCATAAAGGAATATGAGGAATGCACTTGTAACTGCACCTTCATGAATATCAGCACTTTGATAAGTACCTGTACATCAATTCTGCTGGAAAGATCAATGGGGAGCCCAGGGAAAGAGCTCAGAGTGCAGCCCCCATATAGTCTCTTCTAAATCGATGCAAGGAAGGTCAAATCAAAATGAACCTGCAAAGTGCTGCTCAGTTCCCAAAACTCCTCAACACAGTGTTGAATATCTCCAGAAGTCTCTCTCTCACTCAGAATGCGTGGTGCAAAAATGTTGCCAACAAAAAAAAGGCAGGAAGCGGTCGCCTTTAAATACCGCTCCCCCAGTCCCTTCCCGACTGCAATACGCTCCCCTCAACCTGTCGTTGCTAGCGGCAGGCGGTAAGGCAGGGGCGCCACTCAATATCCAGTCCGGGGCACTACCGGGGTGTTGCACGCTCGACTGACGTCACGATCTGCAGATGCAGGAGATCGTGGCGGTAGTGTTCAGCGCTGCTGCAAAATGTCTGGTCAATTTCACGAGTGGTGCAAACATCGCCGCGCCCGGGCGCTAGTTGCTTTGTGTCCCACTAGCGCCCTCTTAAGGCGCTAACGGGAGGCGCAAACCAACCGAATTTTCTCCCCATAATGGCCCAGAAATTGGAGTTCGATGGTTGCTGCGGGGGTAAGGATCCCCCACGATATCTCACTCCGCGCCTACCTTTATGGTTTTGGCCCACATGAACTTCAGTTCCTGGGCCTCTCCCTGGTGCCGGCGCGCAGTGTGTGCGTGTCCCAGAGGCGCAGTTAATTCGATGCGACCTCTGGGATCACGTGGGCCAGTTAGAGCCAATGGCAGCACACCATCTTTCATTCATAGTTTTGACAGCAAGGGCTGTCAAAACTATGAATACAACAAGCCCCCAAAAGAACAGCTAAACCTCAATTAAATTTTAAAAAAAGCCATCACATTAATAAAATAACTATAGTTAAATAAATTAACCACTTTAAATAAAAATTTAAATTTTTGAAAAAATTTAAATTCTTTTTAAAAGTTATAAAAATAAACCTACCTTTCTTTAAAGTCTCTAAAAAAGATAAACCTGTTGAAAAAAATTAAAAATAATACTTAATTAACTACTTACCTTGTTAAAAGGGGGTCTTACGCCTGCTTTCTTTATGTGTAAAATGTTCGACACTTACCTGCGCGTTGAAACCTGAAAAAAAAACTAAGTGCGCTGCGTGCGCACAACCTGTAGCGCGCACGCGGTTCACTTAGGAACCGCCCCCTTCGCAATACCCGAATTGCCGGTTTCCCGCGCATGCGCAGTGCATGCAGGAAACCGGCACTTCGGGACCTAATACGCGAGAGTACACAGTGCGTACTCTCCCGCACTAGGTCTAATTTTCGGGCCAATGTTTGTTTGGTCTTGAATTCTAGAGTTAAAATACATCAAAGTTGCTTTAGTGCACTTCAGTTGTTACATCCAAAGTTAACCAGGGCAGTTTGGGTTTAAAAAGATCAAGGCTACAGACATTGCTATTTTCTGGACGTTAATGATTGATTTACTGCACTGTTTTAAAAAAAAATGGTTTTGTAGTCTGCTTCTTGTATAGGTTACTTTGATAGCTTGCAGGGTGCATATATTAAAAGATAATGAGAGGAATCTCTTGTGATCATCTGCTGCACTCAGTCAAGAGTCAATTAAAGTGTATCAGCCTAAATGTAACAAAGGATACAAGAATTCTTAGCAATTCTTGACAGTTGCTAATTAAATCAGTTTGTTACAAGAACCCTATGGAGACACTATCTTGAATGTAGTTAAATGAGTTGCTATTGTTGCAAAATTAGACTCGCCTTTTATATAGGAAGAAGCACAGCATAACTGCAAAAGGATCTTGGCATATACATCCCCTCTAATTTTGAAACTGCGTTTTTTTTTAAATGGTAGAATGAACCATACTATGCAGTCAGTGGCCTAGAAATTTGTTAAGGCTTGAAAATGGGCGCTGGCATTATGGGGTGAGATTTGCTCACGCCCGTTTAGAAAGCGCAGGCGGGACGTTATTTTGGTGCTGCCTGCTGATTTGAATGATTTTAGCGCGCAGCCCAGCGACGAACACGCTGCTTCAGGCTGTGCGCTCAGCAGGAGGACCGATGTCGTGTCGCTGGAGCGAGGCTGCATTCTCTTAAAGCAAAGCTGTCATTTTTGAAAGCAGTCTTGAGCCCTTAAAGGTGAACTGCCTTTTGAAATAAAAATGAAGAATTATTCAAAAACATGGCAGTCTCTAACCCTTAAAGCTCAACTGCCTTCTGAAAAAAAAAACCCATTAAAAATCATTCCAAACTAGGCAGGCTTCAGCTCTTAAAGCTGAACTGCCTTCTGCACATAAAAAATGGTAAAAGTGCTTCAGCACTAACACACATGGTCCAACAGGCCAGGGAAAGGGGACTCAGGGTCTCGCATGCAGCACACCAACTTTGTGCAGGGGGTCAACACTGGAAGAGAGGTCCTCTACCCACGGGGCCAAGAGGCCCTCCAGAAAGAAGGATGTGGGACCAGATCGGCGAGGCCAACACTGCCAGCAGTGTTGCCCCCAGGACCTGGCTCCAGTGCCCAAAGAAGTTTCATGACCTCAGGACGAGTGATCAAGGTCAGTGAATGCATCTTCAAAAGCCGTCTCCTACCAACTGCACCACTAGCCTCTCACGCTGCTCAACGCAAGACCTCCCCCCAGCAATCACTCACCTAACAACAATCTCTACCAAACCTGAGACACACCTCAAATTCCTAGCTTCACCTCACCCCCTTGGAGAAGATGGTGCTGGCCATTCTTGGCAGGGACATGGCTGAGCCCTTGGCCAGCGGCGGGGCTGAAAGAACACAAGCTGCACATGGTGTAAGCATGCACCTCTTGCTTTCCCGCCCTCCCCTCACCACAACCCTACTCATGTGCCTTCCTCATTTCAGACACCCAAGAAATCCAGCCTGCCCAGCCAATGGTTGACCAAGAAGAGGAAGAGGAGAGTGAAGAAGAACAAGAAACACTGTCACTCGATTTGACACTCCCAGCCACCAGCTCCTCGAGGTTGTCCTACAAGGCCATCTGCAGTGTCCCCCACTGAAAGTCAGCAGCCTTCCACCAGCCATGCTGCAGCCACTGATGTAGCACTGCGTGACATCACTAGGATAGCCAAAGGCACATGCAAGACAGTCACGAAGGGAATGCAGAAGTGTGATTAGTTGATTTTTTTTTGATGATATATTGGATGCATATGGATAAAGTTGGATTGGAAAGTTTGCTTTGTGGTGGCTTTTATTTCAGCATTGTGGCCAAGAGGACACTGATAGTAACAGATGGAAGGTAAGGTGTGGGACGAATGTTGAAAGGGGAATTGGGTTTGTGGTCACTGGTACTGCAGGCGGATGATTCGATCCCGGATATCCCAGACAGAGAGGGCGTGTCTAGGTTGCCTCCTTCTGCTTCCTCTTCTGCTTCTTCCTCTTCCCTCTGCGAGCAGCTTGCCCCCTTGCTGCCTCTGCTTCATCTCCAAGTGATGTTGCAGCCTAAGGGGGACTGCACGTAGAGCCCCCAGGACTGTGAGCAAGTGGTCTTCTCAAAGGCCTTCCTTTAACATCCAAAGCCTTGCAAATGTCCAGCAGAGCACTCTGCACACTTTAACAACTTTTTTACATGTATTGCACCAAGCCACGACAAGAAAATATATTTTTTTAAATTCCAAAAGCTGAAATCAAAACTTACCTGAAAGATGTGTGTGTCCCTTTTAAGAAGCACTGACAGCGTCTCTGTACAACTGCTGCACGTACATTCTTCTGTGCGTGGTTAGGAGAGGGTGGTATGGATTGCGGCGATGTCCAAAATCGCAGTCGTGGGTCAATTTGGGCGTTGCACGGTGATTGACGTCACAATCTGCACATTTACATTGGAGAGGCGCGCGCAGGCCACGGCAGCGCTGCCGACCTCCCCAAAATGGCGGCCGCTGTGTCCCACGCTGGAAGCTGGCGGAAGTGAGGCAGCCGCCATTTTTTTCAAGAAAACCGGCCTTAACGGCTTGCGCTACAAAGTCTAATTTCACGGCCAGTATATTTACAGAACTTCCAGGGCCTGAAAAGTAAACTAATCTCAAAGAAACAATACTTGTTGGATGATATTCTCAGGCTGTGTTGAACACTACTCGGAAAAATGTTGGTATGATAAGAATGCTGATCTTTCTCACTATAAATAGTGTGCAGCTGATGTTATGACACACTTGCAACTTTATCACTTGTCACTCAATCAATCCACCCGATGATCTCTTGATGCTACAGTAAATGGAATTGAAACTCACTTTTTCAGAATACCTTACAAAGCTGAATAGGTACTATTGCTATTAGCAGAGCATTAAAGAATAGTATTCAGCTTCACCGTTAGTAAAAGTCTTTTCAATTGTTTTCACAATCATCTATAAAATACCAATCCTTCACGGTGTACCTGAATTACTCTGCAATTTTCTGAATACAAACAGAAAAAAAGAGAATCTCAATATTCTTGTCGGCGAGAAACTGAGAAACTTGCCCTTCCTCACCCTTTCTGGCAATCCTACAGCACCTCACCTAAAAGGCTGTTCTTCCTGTATGAGTCAGTGCATTGAGTGTCAGCAAGATGTGCAATGACAGATCCCATCTTCACCTGGTGCTTGATTAGCAATCTGAAGTGAGAATACTGGCTGGGTTTGTGTTGCCTCCGCCTATCCCATGTAGTGAGGCGTCACTGGAGCCAATTGTGGCAGCCATACTACTGCTTCATTGAGGTCAGTTAACTTAGCACTGAGCCTGGGACCTTTCTAATCTGTATTCTTCAGTACCATACTATATGTTGCAATAACTTTGAACCATGAGGAGAACAGCCTCCCTCATACACAAGTTATTTAATATATGAATTGAACATTCTGTGGTGGAAAATTAATGTTTTCAGTGCATTTGTGGGGCTGGAACAGCGCAGTACCTTTTTTTAGTGAGGAAATTTGGGTGTAAATTCTGCTAGTGTGCCTTTTAAAATGCTACCCCCAAGTTTCCTTCCTCTTTTTGAGCCTTTCCACCATTGGCCTGTCAAATGTCTGACTGCCTAATTTGCATATAACTGCCTTCAGCCAGTGGTGTTGCAGATGCTTGTTTCCTGATTTTACTCACTATTTCACTCAAGACTGATATATAAAAGGTGCGGCTGCTGCCTGTATCACCCAGTCAAGATGGAAGTGAAGAGTTTGCAAGCTTTAAAAGTCTGGAAAGTTTGGTTAGTGATTCCAGTAGTTTGAAAATGTCACTGGGTAAGGCTACCTGAAGATTTTCCCTGGGCATTCCATTCTATGCCATTATGGAGGATTAAGTGCAGCACAGGTTAGAGAGAAGGAGAGTTGGGCACCATACCAGTAGAATACAACCCACCAGATATTCCCTCCCCAAAGCACAGGTGCTACAAGGACATCTCTGAAGAGCACTGCAACAGAATAATACACTTCACAAAAGCTGCAGCAGGGCATCTCTGGCCTCCAAGCTATGCTCACCTTCCTGCACTGCTCTCTGTGGCTATGAAGGTGACCACTGCCTTAACTTTCACAATTCAGGCTCCTTTCAGGCAGCCTCGGGGGTCTGTGCAACATAAGTGAGGGAGCAGGATAGGCATGCATATGCAAATCACTGCGGCCCTGTACAACTGAGCAACCCACTTCACAAGCTTTGGCATCAGAGAGGCAGCAGGGAGAAAGGGCCATACAGTTCTATGGGGTTGCTGCCTTCCCAAAGGTCCAGGCTGTCATTGATTGCACCCATGTCACATTGAAGGTACCCACACGGCATACCATCACCTATGAACAGGAAGGGATTCCACTCCATGAATGTGCTGATAGTTTGTGACACCACTTAGAAGATCCTTGATGCCAACACGAGACATGCAGGAAGTTGCCACGATGCGCTCATTCTCCAGCATTCACCCTTCCTGACCTCTTCGAGGAAGAAAACCATATCAACGAATGGCTACTGGGCGACATTTGCTGCCATGGCTGATGACCCCAATCTGACTACTCCAAACCGAAGCAAAGGAGTGGTGCAATAGGTATATACAGTTTCAGGCTGGTGATTGAGCGGATCATTGGGGTTCTGAAAGCACTTTGAACAGGTCAGGTGTAGTATGTGCCAGATATGTTCTCCAGAATTGTGATTGCTGTGCCCGTCACCACTTTGACAGCCAGGAAAGCCTGCAATTTGACATGGCTGAAGTGGAGACACTAGCTCCAGAGGATCCTGAATTTCAGAGAGCAGGTCATCAGGATGACATCCACTGAAGAGTCCTCACTGACTGCTCCAAGGGGCATCAGAGGGCAAATACTCTCAGAAGTCTTCTCTTTGTGACTTAGTCCACCTGGACAACACAGCCTGACTGCTTTCTCCACCACTTGAGGAGAGATCCCATCAAATCAATATCCATTCTATCACATGATAACACATCCGCCCTCGATGGCCCGAAAGGATGCCAATAATCATCACCTGAGTAAATAAGTGATCCCTTTCCTGTATGATATAGCCTCCATGAATAACAAAGCACAATGTAAGTGCACGGTCTATTTTAATACAATAATGCCCAAGTGCAAATAGTCACCCTACTCTTTCCTAACACCATGTTTTTCCTGAGTGCCTACACGTGACTTTCTCTCACCTATTCTAGTGTTCCTTCTAAGTGCCACCTGAGGGCCAGAATCATGGAAGCTGGTTGGCACCTCCTTCCAGACAGCACATACCAGCCCTGGCAGGCTTGGTGGAACGCACACCCAGGGGTCTGTGCCTCGTATCTTCAGTCTGTTCGAGTAGGGCTTGGAAGTTTGCATCAGTGAATTTCTGTGTTCTTCCCTGCTGCCTTCTGGGCATGGATAACAGTTGAGTGGTCATAACTCTGTCCAGGTGTAATCAAAATCTTGGTAAGACATGCAGTGAAGTAAATTGAGAGAGAAATCAAAGAGTGAAACACTGTTCCTGTCTTGATTGTCCTCCAGAGTGCTGCTGAATAATGCTTTTAAAAGGCTGCACAGAAAGTTCCTGGTGGTTCAGCTACTTCCATCCATTTTACACTGGTTTTACATCAATGGGTATGTAAATAAGCATACCCAGGAAACTTGCATGAAACTAATTCCCTCTGCAGGTCATTGGCAGGTACAATGTTTTTCTTAAAGGAGCAATCGGAAATATAAAATGAAAGTCACATTGAGGAAATTACTAGGCGTGTATGTTTTTCACCACACAGACTACATAGCATCATATATATGCTTGAGGCCAAGAAATTGGTTTTGCGCCAAAAACGACGGCCTGATGATTGCTCCAAATTGGGCCTTGGACCTCATTTCCATAAATCCAACTTACCAATCAGGATCTTTGCAAAATTGTCAAGTTCAGGTGCCGAGCCGGCCTGCAGGTAGGTCCAGGGGAGTGGGGTGTGAACAAGATGGGGGTAGTGAGCCTGGACCGACAGCGGCCCACTACACTGTTTTGGAGCCAGGAGGAATGCTCCTGCTACTGCTGACTCTGCATTAAGGCCCTGTTTCTGCTGAATTTGGGAGTGAGGTCCTAAAACAGGCATTAGTCCCTGATTTGACCTATTCAATGGGCCTAATACTTGTTTCAGGTGGATGCTTTGGACACTGAAAGTCGGCGGCTTCTGATTTGGTAGCACTTCCAGGAGGATTGGGTGCGGGATACCTCTGCCCATTTTTCATGCCCCAAACACTCATTTAGCTTGCCGAAATTGGGCGCATTGCAGGCCAATTTCTCTCCCTGTAAGTCTGGAGAGGATCAACAATATATGAACTAATGGGAGTACCAGCTGTTCTGTTTGGGTTTTTTCTAAATGGAAAAAGTCCTCCCCATTGCTCCCCATGTTTTTCACATGGTTAAATCAGTTTTGAGTATTTTAATGCTGACAACTTTAATGTCTTAATTTTTTTGTCAACATGATTTAAACAAAACCCCAAAATACAAATGTCTTTATATATATATTAAGCAATAAAAGATATCTAAACCCATTGTGAATGGACACAAATATATGGACACTTTAGGCAAAACTTTCAACTTCGGTGGGGACATAAAACAGGCAACAGCGGACCAGCCCGATTTTCCTTTCCATTGTAAAACCTCTCCTGCCAAAGTTGACAGTTTTGCCTTTTGACATTTGGAAGTGTTCAATTTGATATTAGTAAATGTTTCTTGGAGAAGGTCTGTTTTGCAATAGGTGGCGCTTAATTATGACATGCAAATCTGAACATTCACACATCATTGTCATGATAGCTTATTGCTCCAAAATGCAGGACATTTATGCAGATATCTTCGTCTTCTATTGAAGTCTCGGTCAGTTCATGCTGTCAAATTTGGTCTCTTCCATAGTTAGCTGCAATTGGAGATTAACAGGGGTCACGACGTAAACGTATTTGTCTCTATCCTTGAACATTCACTAAAAACAATATAATAGCAAGATAGTGAAAATAAGGGCAAAGGGAGCAGTTAACCGGAAATTCTGTGCTCATGTCTAACATTATGTAAAGAATAAATTTCCTGTGGAGTAACATAATATATTGCAAACGTGGCTGCCATTTTGCACATAGCAAGATTCCACAAACAATAAAATAAAAGACCAGTTAATCTGCTTTTGGTGACGACTGTTAAAGGAGGAATGTTGACTCGGATACCTGGAGAATTTCCTGCTCTTTGAATACTCTAATGGAACAGCTTAAGTCTTTAGGTGTTTTAACAATTTTTTAAACTAAGTATAAATGAAATTTCTCATTAAATATGGAGATATTTTAATTTCCATATGTCTAGTTATGGACAGAAGACTAATTCTTAGTGGTACGATCTTTGCTGCAGGAAGCTCCCTGTATTTTATATAGTCTTGTCTTTTTTCCCCCCTTTGCTTAATTAGGTTTATCTTTTAATAGGGTCACTAGTACTATAGAGTGCATTTGACATTTCCCATTTTACTTTATTGAATTTAGAGTCCTATTAGTTAGAGTCTAACTGTTAGACCAATGTGTTATAAATATATATGCATGCTAATAGTAGCATTTGATTAAATATGCTGCTTATCAGCCATCTTTTGGGTTTGTGACTTTACATTATTAAATGCTGTTTCAGAGAAATAAAAATTACTAGCTTTGGAAATGTACAATTTATTTTTGAATGTTCTTCCTTCAGCTGTTCAGGTTCACTTTATAGTCTCTTGAAGTGCGATACAGCTTGATTTAATCTTAAAAGTGGAAAAGTGCAACCTCCCACAAATAAAATTAATGAATTATGGCAAAATATGAATACAGTACTTCCCAAATTTTGTTGACCAGCTCAGAAATTGTCAGCAATGTTTTCATACAAATGCTTAATGTGCTTCCATCTGGATCCTCTCTCCACTATTTTAACAGAGGCGTTAATGACGTTAAAATTGCAGAGAGGAATTTGTTTGGAACGCTTTACACTTTGGTATGGTGATGTGGCTCACAGTAATTTCCAGGCACATGTATTAAATTCCTTATCAAAATCACTGAAGTAAAAAAATACAATTATAAGTGCACTTAAACTGCTAGAAGAAATAGTACTTTATAGAACTAATTGTGGCTTTTTGATCAGCTCCCTGGTGATGGGGGATAAGAAAAATGACGGCTCTCAATGTATGTAAAAATTAGTGTTATGATCAGGGTATCTCCTACTGGATAGATTTCTACATTTCATAGATTGGGGTGAGGGGAGTTATTTTAATCCTGCACATTGCACTGGGGTTGGAGAATTGATGCAGAATGCATCTTTCATAATAGCATGGGATGTATATATTATTCTTTAAGATTTTTTTTATAGAACTACATAATGACCATGGCTGCTGCCAAAATTAATTTGTTAGTTATGAAGTGATTTGGGTCATCCGGAGTATGTGAGAAGGGACAATAAAATGCAGGTTCTTTCTTTAGAGTTGTGAAAGTTGAGAAAATTAACAAGCTTTGCATGCATTCATATATGATATATGAACTATTTTAAATGTTGTTTCCTCTTTTGTACATAATCCGATCCTGTCAGTTTCCCACCTAGGCGGGTTAGGTTAAATTTACCCTCCTTTTGTCCATCGTTGGTGGCAGAGCCTTCAGCCATCTGGATCCTACTCTAAGGAATCTCCTCTATTTTTCTTTCTTCCTTCAAAATCTTCCTCAAAACCCATGTTTTGGATGAACCATTTGGTCGCTCCTGCTACTATCTCCTTTCCTGGTACAGCATCCTCCTGATGGTAATATGTGAAGTACCTTGGGACATTTTATATTAAAGATGTGTTCCTCATTGTAAAGATTCTTAAAAACTTGATTGGAAACACACAAAAATTTATGCTGTTATAAAATTAGTACAGAAACATGTAGCAGGAACCATAGGTTCAGTTTTACATTTTACTAAAAGCAGTCCTGAGTTCCAACGCTCTGTTATAACATTCCATAACCCTGTGTGTTTCTTACCAACCTTTGCCTTGTATCCAATTTCCTCAGTGACTCTATCATATGAGCTCACAATTGGCCTGTTTTTGTTTGGTTATCTTGTCTTCTCCACCCTGCTGTAGCAATGTAAATAGAAGCTTAAGTACTGATAATTGCAAATAGTCTGGAATAATATATATTGATACTTTAACAGCATAAATGGGGGTAACTTACACTTTCAGGCAATTTTAAGCCATTTTGATTATTTTTAATGCCCTAAATATTCAACTTGGAAGATCTTGCTTTGTCTGTCAATCGCATTGCTAATAATTAAGCAACCTGTGTCATATTGAAAGTTTGAATATATCTGAGGCTATGCAGCAGCCTAAAAGTGGTCACAGTAGGTTATTCAGTGAGTGTGAAGCACCCAGAAGTGGCATCAGTAATTCCAAGAGCCTTTCAATGAGAAATGGAACCGTTATAAATGCAGTAGCAATAGTACAATGTCTTACTTTATGGGTGTCCTTTGAAATCCTTTCTGTATAATGTTACGTGAAACATTCCATTAAATTGGCACCATCTATTTTAAAAACAGTTTGACAAACTTTTATTTATTTACAAGTACACACAACTTTTAAACACACTGGCCAGTAATTTCCGATAGGAGGCTTCCTGCATGCGGATGCCTCCTATCGGAAAAAAATCTACAAAGTTACCTGAGGGCTCCCGAGGTCCGGACACTTCCGCTCCTGGACCTCTCCAAAGTCGAAATGCGCAGGGCCCACGTATCCCAAGGGCGCATGCGGTTCACAAGTGTCCCTGGGATCACGTGGACCAGGCCAGCCAATAGGAGAAGGGAATCTCCCTTCATACTTTTGACACATAGACCTGTCAAATATATGAATGGAGATCACCCCAAAAAGACACTAAAACATTAAATACATTTTTTAAAAAACCATCACGTTTTTAAAATGAGTTAAAAATTACATTAAATTATTTTAAACAATTTAATTTTTTGAAAAAAATGACAAGTTTTTTACGGGGCTAAAAATAAACTTACCTTTTTATAAAAGTATTTTTAAATTATAAATGAGGTTTTTTTTACTTTTTTTCAACTCTTATGCTGGTAAAAGCAGGCCTTATGCCTGCTTTTACCAGGCGTAAGATTTCTAAGGGTTTTCTGCGGGCGGAGGTTCTCCAGAAAGCGGAACTCTCCACCCGCAGAGGCCCTTCTCTAGGGCAGGCGTCCGATCTGTCGAGAGCATTCTTGACAGATCGGAAATGCCGGTTTTCAGCGCATGCGCTTCACATGCCTGAAACCGGCATTTCCCATGTCTCTACGGGTGTGTACACAGCTCGTACACACCCGTAGGGATCGGAAAATATGGGCCATTACATCACTTAAATAAAATTAGACATTTCAGAACTTCACCTTTTGTTTGCCTTACATGCATTAAAGAATTTGCCTGGTTTACTTAAAACAATTTATTTAAGTATTAAAAACAGATTTTGAAGAATGTTGAGCATTAAAGTCAACAATGGTATTTGCTGAAAAATTCACTCTGTGCCCTATTGTAAAGTACAATGAAATTGACATGTTAAAAATATAGACATTTAGTCACATGAAACTAGCCTGATAAACACTAAAGTTTATAATAAATCTATTGGGAACAACAACAAATATACTTTTTACAGATATATTGATGCTTTTGTTTTTTTAAATATTTTGTATGGTGTCTGCATTACTAAAGTCCAGCTACACACCTTAATATACATGCAACAGGTCCAAATATTTGCTTGTAGCAATTGCTTTTGCATTTGCAAAGTCCCTACTTATAGGGAAGAAAACAGTAAACTTTGTGACAGACGAGAAACAAGAATTTGATGAGTTTGCATATTTAGACAGACGTCATGCTAACTTGGCAAGGTCTGAGAGCCAAAAATGTCTGAATTCCATTTTTATATGCTCTTTTTTGCTGATGCATAATGGCCTGGATTTTGTGGTAAAAAAATCAGTGAGGTTATCAGCATTCACCGTTATTACAGTGTAAATCAGACAGCAACTTCTGGTGACCCCATATGTGCAGTTAAACGCGGAAATCAGGAAGTTGCTGTCCGAGTTGCCCTGCTCCTTCAGAAGCTGCGTTCTGAGAGACTCAGCATTGAAATACATGGAACAGTGTGAAGTTGCTATACTTGTGTGATCGATACACACTAAACTTGCCAGAAAAGGTTAGGGCTTGTCCATTCCAGTGTAACTAAATTTTTAATGCTGTGATAAGTCTTAATTATTGCCAAACAACCTCTCTGAAAATTAACTTTTACAAGTGGGGAGTCTCATTCCTTCAGCTTTTAATTATTGTTGGAGATTTTAAAAAAATTAAATGTAAATTTTTTAAAAACTTTCTTTCTGTCTTTTTTATCTCTCTCTCTTAATCCCATATTTCTTTCCCTCTCTTTATTTCTCTTTCTGTACATGATTTGGCATTGAATTAAATATTCTAACTTACACTGTGGGCAAGAGTAAGTGCAATGAACGGTTGGCGCCATTCGTTCACTGCTGGTTGCAAATTCTGGCCCATTATGTTCCCAGAATACTCCGTATAATTTAACTCTCTTTAGCGTTATTATTGTGTGGAAGATGTAGCATAAAATTCCCTTCAGAGTTTGAAAGGAAATGAAAGAATTTCAGTATACTTTCTCATCCAAGTGAATCCATCCATGTTTGGTACAGAGTTTTAATAAAAGAATATTAAAACACACAAATTGGTATGAATCCAATGAAACAGTGGCTGAACAAACAGAAGGCTATGTATTCATTCAAATAAATGTAAATTGAAGAGCCCCTTTTCAATATTGCTGCCACTACATGCTTCTTGTTTGTGATGAGTTTTGTTTTTAGTCTTGACATTGAATTATCTCAGTGTGCACTATTCTGCTGATCTGTTGTTCAATATTGCAGTAATGAATGCTTGCATTTATATATCCAAATGCTAAAAGTAATATGTTCACCATTGTTCGATTATAGGGGTCAATTTTGGTGTAGAGCACAGATTGAGCGGGTGGTGGGCAGAACAACTACTCCATCCCCCCAATGATGGTGGCGGGAGGCTTGATCCATTCTTCTAGTTAGTCCTCATTTAAATGTAATTGGTGAGCCACCAGCATTAATTGGGAGAGGGGAAAATCCAGCGGGGCTGCCGCTACTTTTCTGTGCTGGCTCGTGGCAATCGATTTTCTGAAGCCGTTCGCAAAATTATTTTGTCCCCAGATTTTCTGCTGCCATGGAGGTTGTCCATAGAGCAAGTGGAAAAAAATGAAGGAGCTCCTCTTCCCCTCTAATGGACATTGTGTGCCCAGTCAAATAAGCCGCCAACAATAGAGAAAGGTGGCAGAGCATGTCAATTCTAGCAACATTATATCAAGGACGTAGCAACATTGCAGGAAGGAAGTTAATGACCTCACCACGACTGCCAAGGTAAGACTTCCCTTCACATATCTCTCTCTGCACAACCCTACACCATCCTACTTTATCCCCAACACTAGCAATGCTTCCCTCCCCTGCTTCCCATTACCTCTCCTCCAATCATAATGGAATACTTCACTACACATCTTTCGGCTTGCTCTTGCATACTCAGAAGCTGCTACTGCTCTCAAAACTACTTCCCTCTTGCCCACATTTGCCGTTGTTTCCTCTTATCGTGCACACTATGCTAAGCTACCCCACACATCTTCAAAACTCTTCCAGCAGGGCACACCTAACCCACTCCCACTCTTCTTGCAGGAAAAGTTCACATACACAACAGAATGGCGAGTGCCTTGGTGCACATGTTCACACAAACCATCAACATAATTCGTAGAAAGAGGGCTTTGTGTTGCCACTCAATTGCTACTGTTTACTGTTGCCACAACATTCTAACCTTTGTGTTTCTCCCTTCTTTCTAGGTCCCTCGGGCATCTTGGGTGGCAGAGATTGCTCCTGAAGATGCGCCGTCACTCGCTTTCGCCCTTCCAAGCACCAGCACAGAAATCTGCACCTATGTGCTATAGATTGAGTTAAAGAGGTCTGCACTGGGTGATTCACCAAGAACAGATGAGCAGGAGAAAGTGCGGGTGGAAGGTACGATCCACACGCCAGCTCACCAGAGGGCAAGCTTGCCTCCGAGCTCTGTTGAAGAGGACAGAAATGCAGACTTCAGGAGCCCAGCCTTTAAAAGAAAGATGCTTTCTGTGCACCACAAATTGCTCAATGCATTGGACTGCCTGCCAAAGAGCTTCCAAAACATGTCTGAGAGTGTGGAGGAGTCAATTATCAACTTGTGTGGGGTTCTGGCACATGATGTTGACACTCTGCAGTCAACCATTGAGCATGTGGTCATCTTAACGAACACTGCAGCTGGGCCCTCCATGCATGAGTCTCTGACACCAGTAACAATATTTCTCAGGGATACTCATACTGAGGTCATACAAGTCTGAGCTTCACCATCTCCTCTGCCTTAGACAGGCTTGGAGACGGAATGGTTAGGGTCTTCAATCGGATCACAGACCTCCAACAGGCTGCTCTCCCAGAGATCAGTCGAAGAGCTGAGCCACAGCCCACTAATGGGCAGTGGGAAGGGAACATGTTGCCATCTATTAGGATAATACCCTCTCAGCCAATGCTCATGCTGGTGCTTGAGAGCATGCTGGGTCAGACTGGCCTGGCAGCTGCTAAATAGCTGCAATCTGCAGAAAAGCCCTCTTGGGCCCGAACTCCTAGTCACCAACTGCAAGCATTTCAGGAGCCCTTGGCTGAGCCACAGCAGCCTACCACCTCCCATGCTGCAGCCACTGGGGAGTACCTCATGGGAGCATAGAGTCGGTAAGGGAGCAGCTACTAGGGGCTCACACCAGGTGATAATTAGTGTCAGGAATTGTTATCAGTTATGACAGTTGTAATGCTTTTTGAAATCTTTGGTGTGCAGAGAGAAGTATCTGGTGACCCTGTAATGTTAGTTGACATGAATAGCAATGTTGGTCTTTGGGGGGACGTAGTTATTTGAGGGTGGAAGGACTAGGAGAGATGTTGGACATGGCTGTTAATTCAGGGAAACAGAGATTGTATCACTGCAGCACTTTTCAATGAGATGTTGCTAAAGAGCTCTGGCTGCAGGCAATTGTTGGAGCTCTCCCACTTCCTCACCATCCTTTGTGTCATTAATGTCCTCTTCCTCATCATGCTGGAAGCTCTCATCCAATGGTGGCTCCATGTATTGTCCCATTGCAAAGCAAAGTTATACAGCTTACAGTTATCCACTACCATATGGGACACACTTTGCAGGGCTATATTGCAGGAAACCACCAGACCTCTCTAGGCAGTGGAATCGTTGCTTGAGGACTAGTCTGCTCGATGAGGGCTCTGGCATGGATCTGATTGTAGCGACCAAATATGGGTTCCTGAGATGAGTCATGAGCCAAATGTGCAAGACGTAGCCCTCATCCCCAAGCAACCAACGTCTCTCTCGCTGTGCAGCAGCAAAGAATGAGGGATCGTCGCAATATAAAAGTGTACTGGTTATGGCCGGAAGCAGGCAGAGACCTACATGATGTGCTGCTGTTGATGAATCAAATCAGCAGAAGAGACACTGAGACAATACCAGTATCTACTACTATCCAAAGTAAATTTCACCATTCTCTTCAAGGTGAACAGCTGTCTCTCCAATGTGGAGCCCAGAGCCTGCATGGCAGCCATTTGAGCTTCCACCAAAATTGCACAGGCTGTTAACATTGACTCCTGTTGTGTGGGCGAGGCTGCAGAATTCCCAATAGTGGACACAATCTCCAAGGTAGAATGCAGAGTGTTGATGCCATATGAGATGATACCACAACGACTGGAAGTAGACTCCTCCATACTTTTAGCCATGATGCTTGTCAGACCTTCCAATATCTTGTATAACTGCTAGTGTGAGGTAAGCTGTTTTCTTTTTATAGCTGGGCCCTGAGGTCTTCATCTCTATCCTGCACAGCAGAGCTTGGAGAGGACCACGCCCTCTGGCAAGCTGTGTCCTGGGCTGTCCCAGCTATCAGTACCTGCTGCTGCCCACTAGTGCTGGGTGTTTTATCACGTGCTGACCTCTCTAACTCACTGTCTAACATATGTGTGCCAATCTATGCTGGTGCTTGGGAGGGATGGAGCTGATGATGATGTATCTCCTCCTCCAAGGCATCTTCCACAGGAGGCTCTTGCAGCTGAGGACTTAGAGGATAGAGAAAATAGCAAGAGTTGTCATGGCACTGACAGGCTGGACATTGGCAACTGACAGTCTTCAGAATGCAACTTGAAGTTGTCAATCTGGCTGTGCAATTTGCTGAGGTGAATGAAGGGTTGCAAGTAATATGCAGACACCCTGCTCAGGCATACCACCAGCCTTGCCTTCCACAATGCTCATAGCTTTTGCTGGGCCACACATTTCCAGGGCTTCCTGCTCTTTTTGGGAAGGGCTATAATGCCAGGTGTTCCTCTCTCCTTCCTCATTGTGTACTATTTTGTCCTGCAGAAACAGTGGCAAGAGTTAGTGAGTGGTTCTTGAAGAGGAAAATGGACTTGTTTAGGGCTTCTGCATATAGTGCATCTGCTGACAGATGAAGAAGAAGGAAGATGGAATCAGGATGGGGAGGTGATGAATGTAAAGCTAAGTGTGTGGAATCTGAAGTGAGGAAGGAGTCCTGAAAGGAGTTGCTGGTTCTGCATGTGAAAAGAGAATGGCGTTAATGAGTGGTAGGAAGAGATGACTGAGTTTTGAATCAGGAAGAGAGGTGATGCAGTGTGTCCTTGTGACTGGATGTTAAAGGATGTGATGGAGGAGAGGGAATTATTGAGAGTGGTGGTGGAGGAAGTGATAGGAGGATTGGCAGGTTTTGTTGAGAGAGGGGGAGATACAAAGATGTGTACTCACCCTTGCTACTCGTGAGGTAATTGAACTTCCTGGGGTGATGCTTCTGGCTCTTCCAGGCCCCACAAGGAAAGCTTAGGCCTCCCCTGCCGCAATCTAGCCACCACCTCCCCCCCGCCCCGAATCTCGGAGACCACTGTGTGCCGGCCTGGCAGCCAATACCACCACTTAGCAGCTGGCAGGCCTCCAAGCCGAGTGATTTTCAGCCGGTTCCTTCCTGGAACGGGTGGGATGTCGCCCGGTGGACTTTAAATGATTCCCAGGAGTTAAAATAGTCTGGCCTCACTTTGGAGCCGTGGATGAGTTTCCAAACTCATACCACTGTTCAGCTGCTGAAAACTGTTCTGGAGTTAAAATGTGTTCTTTTCTTTGGAAAATAGATTGATATGATTTGTTTAAACATAAGTAGAGTAATCGGTAAAATTATGATTTAAATATTGCCATTCATAGAGCAGAAATGCTCTTTAACAATGAAAGTTATCAGTATTTTTACTACACAGATAAGCAATAAACACTTGACTGAAGACAATAATAATACAATCAAATGAATACAGCATCACTAATGGTGCATTAAAATGAATTTTGACCTTTTGTCCTTGTGTGAGAACTGCCTTAATCTTCCAATTGTGAGCATACATCACACAGGTAATGTACATATACTGCTTTAAATTCATTGCTAGTGTCAAAATAAATTTGAGTTTTTATCTGAAATTATCCATAATAAAATGCAATCAGGTGAAACAGTATATGCAAATTCTGCCAAAATATTCGTTCAGTACATATAACATTTTTGTAATAAACAGCATTTTCTGGGATTGTAAGGAATCAAGTATGTAACCCTAAAGGAATGCACAATGTTTTGAAGCAGCTACTCACTACCTTTTTTGTTCCGTTTTAATACTAGATTTAATAACGTATTGTTTGGTGAGCCTACCACAGTAATAACATAAAGTTCTATCTTTATTTGTTGCAAGCCACAACTGAATAAATATGTGGGAGGTAGTGACCGATACCATAGAAACATAGTACAGTACATTGTCAGTTCTCTGAGTGGGATTTACTAGGAAACACTGTTCACTAGATTTGAAAAGAATATAAGGGCTACAAGACCATTAGACCATAGTACTTCGCATTGGCCTCTGCAGCTTGTCATTTTGTCAGGCTTTTAGAAATTGATCTGCATACTGTTAAAAGGATAATGTGGGAACTTGTAGAAAATATTTATTACGAGCCATTCTTTACAAATGAGCCAGAGTTTTAATACCCATGTAGGATCTCGAATACATTGTAAAAGTCTAAGGGGGCGAAATTGGACTTCGCTTTGCCTGTTTTACAGGCGCGAAATGGGTCCACAACATACCAATTTGTTGCGTAGATCACACGCGACTGAAACTCACCAGAAGTGCGTTGGTCACCATATTGCTGTGGGCACTCCTTAGGCGTCCCAGGCGCCTGCCTAAATTAAACATGGAGCCAATTAAAGTATTATAATGAGGATCCTTATACTGATTTAGGACCCATTGGGAAATTGGTTTGTGTCAGCGTCTGATTTCTCAGTTCTTAAGCCTGCCTAGTTAAATCATGGCGAGAACAGTCAGGAAGCAATGTTTATAAGTGCTATTTAAAGGGATCCTCACCTGCATTAAGGTAAGTCTCTTGTTAGTCATTTCACACTTGTTGAGCCAGTTTTGGCTGAATTGCAGTGCTTTAAAACATCTTTAATCTACTTTTTGGAGATGCAGCAGCTCTATTACCTTTACGATTCTGCACAGTTACTACTGTTATTGATGTTCTGCTGGGTCTGCCATTGGAACTGCCAGATGAGGACCAGCACTCCCTCACTGTGCTGATGGTATGTGACAACAGTGCATCATGCAGGTCTGTGCCTGGTTTTCTGGCAGCAGTCAGGACACCTTCAAGCTGGCTGCTAGGGAACGAGGGTATGCTCTGAGCATGTGGCTCATGACTCCTTGGGAACCCAAGCACATGACACATGACATAAAACTCAGAAGTATAGTATAGAGTGAGGAGGATACTAGCAGACTTCAGGAGGACATAGACAGACTGGTGAAATCGGCAAACACATGACAGACGAAATTTAATACAGAGAAGTATGAAGTGATGCATTTTGGAAGGAAGAATGTGGAGAGCCAAAATAAGCTAAAAGGTACAATTTTAAAGAGGGTGCACATATACAAATCTTTGAAGGTGGCAGGACAAGTTGATAAGGCTGTTAAAAAAAATTATGGGATCCTGGGCTTTATAAATAGAGGCATAGAGTAAAAAAGCACAGAAGTTATTCTAAACCTTTATAAATCACTGGTTAGGCCTCAGCTGTAATATTGTGTCCAATTCTGGGCACCACATTTTAGGAAGGATGTCAAGGTCTTGGAGGGGGTGCAGAGGAGATTTACTAGAATGGTATCAGGGATGAAAGAGTTCAGTTATGTGGAGAGACTAGAGAAGCTGGGATTGTTCTCATTAGAGCAGAGACGCTTAAGGGGAGATTTAATAGAGGTATTAAAATTATGAATGGTTTTGAAAGAGTAAATAAGGAGAAACTGTTACCACTGGCAGGAGGGTCAGTAACCAGAGGACACAGATTTAAGGAAATTGGCAAAAGAACCAAAGGGGAGATGAGAATTTGTTTACGCAGTGAGTTGTTATTATTTGGAATGCACTGCCTGAAAAGGTGGTGGAAGAAGATTCAGTAGTAACTTTCAAAAGGGAATTGGATATATACTTGAAAAGGAAAGATTTGCACGCCTATGGGGAAAGAGCAGGGGAGTGAGACTAATTGGATAGCTCTTTAAAAAGCAGGCATGATGGGCTGAATAGCCTCCTTCTGTGTTGTATGATTCTATCAAAGATTTAGCTGGATTCTAATTTAGTTGTGGTGACCATCATAAAAGAGGTATTACATCAGTTATTCCCAAGGCAGATATTTGACAAATGTTGGAGAAATGAGGGAAGATTATTGTTGCTTTTGGCACAATGATCAATTAGAGA
The DNA here is from genome assembly GCA_030390025.1 of Squalus acanthias. Lineage (NCBI taxonomy): Eukaryota > Metazoa > Chordata > Chondrichthyes > Squaliformes > Squalidae > Squalus > Squalus acanthias. The sequence goes on along the minus strand of CM059429.1, from coordinate 44,676,705 downwards.
CAGCTACACAATTGCTTGGCTCCTAAAGATGAGCTTACAGGTGTTATGCGTAACATTAAACCTGGAGAATCTGAAAGTATGGATAACAAGTATACTTTTATGTGGTTGGGCAATATTGTTGTGTGAACAAAGCACAATACAAATGAAAAAACAATGTCATTAATTATGACAGAATGTGCATATTCACATGGAAATAAAATTACATGGCAGCAAGTAAAAGAAGATATTAGGAGGGGTGACCAAAAGTTTGGTCAAAGAGGTGGGTTTAAAAGAGGATCTTAAAGGGCGAGCAGGAGGTGGAAAGGCAGAGTGGTTTAGGGAGGGAATTTCAGTGAGGGGGGATGCACAAGAGGCTAGAGTCAGAAGAACGGAGAATTTAGGAGTGGGGGGTTGGAGGAGGTTACTGAGATGGGGAGGGGAAAGGCCATGACTGGATTTAAACACAAAACTGATCATGAAAAGGAGACTGGGAGTCCGTGTAGGTCAGTGAGGACAGGGTTAATGGGTGAGTGAAACATTTGTAAAAGAATCGCAGTGGTTTTTACAGAAAAATGTAGATATACAAAAAGTGACTCTTATAGAGAACTTCAAAAGAGTTGTAAGAGTGTTCAAGAGGATGAATGGTATTTGCATTTACAATGCCATTGGCTGTTTAAAAATCCAGTTTTGGCTGATCACTTTGGGTTATTTTAAGTGGCATATAAATCTTAGTCTTTCAGTGGGCTGGTTGATGAAGGCAATAAATCTGACAGTGAAAACCTAGCTTGCAAATTGCCAATATAAAAATTTTGTAAAAATAACAAGAAAACCTTGTACTTTATTTACTTGTTATGATGACTTTACAGAATGAATACATTTATCTTCCTACACTTTTTATTTTTGGACCACTGACATCACAAGTCAGTTACTTTGCATTCTATCTGTGTACAATTTGAAATAAATGAAGATTCCTGATTTTTTAAGACAGTTATGGTCTTGCAGAAAAAAACCCACAAAATAGTTAAGGAAGAATATCTGGATGTTTGTTCATACAATTACTACAGTAAAATAGAGGAAACTTTTCTGATAGCTGCATAGGAGTGGAAATGCCTGATACAATTACTCTGTTATGGATCACTACTATCTCTAACTTAATTTTGGTTAAATATAAACCCAAAACATTATCATGGGTAGTTGATGGTTTTTAACAATTTGTGATAATGCTTGCCAATGTCTGACCCTGATCTCACATGGCTGTTGGCTGTTTAAACCCCTCTTGCCGACCATATGGCCACTCCATTGTGCTTCACTTCCTTCTAGTCTTGTTCCCTTAGTGATGGAGGGAGGAATCTCTCTTCCAATTATTTAGTATTAGTAAAGTTCAAAGTTATTTTCACTGGTGTCTAGCGTTGAGACAACCTGCCATTATAATGCTCCCTATCTCCCTTTGAGTGAAGACTGAGCAGGAACAACTGCAGTGTTTGCCAGTGAAATACTGTGAATTTGTGTATATATATATTTACTATGAATTTAAATGTTCAATTAAAGTAAAATCGTGAGTGTGAGCAATACTCCCAACATCTTGTGTTATGGAGTGGTGAAGGTGGGTTTCCAGCCACAGTTATTGACACTGAGGTTTGCGCATACCATTATATATAGCCACAGAAGGAAAACAATGACCCGGAACTTGAAGTCAGTGGAGAAGCAAAGGCGTTCACCGCTGTCCCCGAAGAAAGCTGCCCAGAGATATCTCGTGATCTCTGTGGCGAGAAGGTTTGCCTTTTTCGACGCACAGGAGATTACAACACTCTATATTGGGGAATCCCTAACACAATCATTTTGATGCCAACAAGCTGTCTAAGCAGCCAATCACAATGCAGAATTCTCGCAGACAGGGAAGCAGAAAATGAGAACCTGCTTTTATCCTGACTTTTTAAAAATGTTATAGAGAGCAAAACAAAGATTGGGGCTCTCACGTCGGGATAAGGTAGAACCTAAAATAATCATGAACAAACTTTTAAAAAATATTAATTTTTAAATAAGTTTCTTAATTGTAATTTTTATCATAATGGAGAAATTTGACACTCCACAAAATTAAAATGAGTTTTTCAGGACCATAATGTTTGTTTAGCAGTCAGCACGCTGTTAAAACCCCAGTTACACCTAATCCAACAAGGCCTAAAATTTAAGGGGGTATTTAACAGTGATATTACTGCGGAAAAGCTCAGGTTTTTGTCAGTTTCACTGATTGCCAGCCGTGCGGGGGGCGGGGAGCCGGGGTACAGTGCAGCCAGTGTCAGAGCAGTGAATGACTGACCCCAACTTCAGGATTTCCACGTTTAGATGCGCATGCGCTACATCCTGAAGTTGCGGTCAGTTTCAAAGGGGTAATAACAGCGAACGCTGTTAGTTCGCCGTTATTACCCACCACAAATTCCGGCCCATAATACTTCAACAATGTGAGAGATGAAAAGTTGAAGGTCATCACCATGGACAGTTCATGTGCATCTCCTTGTTGACATTAGTAAAGAAGATCTGAACCGCGTGCCTGCAGTCCTTAAGAACTCCTATGATAACTTGACATCCTGGTGGATTATTTTGTGTGACAAACTGACTCTCCTATGTAGTTGAGTAGGTTTACTTTATTCTTGGATTCTGAACAAACAAATTCTATTCTGGAATGGTATTTGAGTTTCTTTCTCGTCTTCATAATGAATTTCCCTTGTTTTTTCATGTTCTTCGCATTTTAGACATTCTGATAAACTAACATAATTGTAATCTCCAAAAAAGTTGATACAGGAGGACGCTTTGGATTTGATACAAAGCAGTTTCTTTTGGTTGTTTCTCTGCAAATCACTCCTGGTTGTCCTCGGGTTGCGGATAACATTTCACAAAAACCATTGCATGAACAACTAGTACATTCAGTTGCTCTTCTTTCCAGAGATTGCTGAGAGGTTTTCAGACTGACCCAGTAATGAGTTTTGATGCCTTTCTGCATAACATGGTTTTGTTCTAAGTTGCAATCAGGTTTTTGACCTTCATGCAGAGCTTCAAATAAAACCAAGGACGACACTTTCTTCGCATTATGTGTCTACAAAGAACCTTACTAGGCTTTGTTGCAAATATTTTACATTTGCTTGTGCTATACTTTTCTTGAGCTGTTATCAAAGCTGTAAAGCTCTTCTCTTGGGCTTTTACTGGTTTCTGATTAAAGCTTTTTCACCATAGAAATATGGAACAAGTCCATAACATTCAATCCAATCCAATCAAATGTGATATTCTTGTTTCCTTCAGATATTTACTTTGTAGTTTTATGGCATTTCTGATCTTTGAATTAGCAAAATAGTTGTTATGTAATTCTTATAATTTATAGCACAAATATCAGAACTTTTATTAAATGTAGGTTTTATTGATTACTGTGTTCTGCTCAGCGCCAACAAATTTCCCAGAAGGTTCTTAAATGGGCGTTAGGCCCTCCTTAGCATATTCAACAGGCCTAACAAAGCCGCCTTTACCAATATAGCGACAACCGTAATGCAGTCGCAAATCGGGAGCGGGATGTTGTGCCCTGAAATTGGTCCTTTTTGCCTGTTTTCTGCCTGGAAAACAGGTGCAAGAAGGACCAATTTCTACCCCATACTGTATTGCTTAAAATTACTGTTTTTAAACTTCAATCCTGCCTGATATAAAACTGAATTTGTTGGGGAGATTTAAATAGACTGAAAATATTTACACATTTGAATTTCTCACATCAAAGATATTTGAGTTTGGTTGGTTGTTTTTGTCAGTCATTTTGTCCACCACAGCAACTCCTATTTATAGAAATCTTAGTGTAGATAGAAGAAAACAAGTTAGGATACTGCATTAATCTCAGGAGTCCTATACTGAGACAGTAACAAACACACAGGCTCTATTTTTCTCTCATGCATAAATGTTGTTGATGTGAGGCAGGGATGATACAATTCTGGTGGGCTAAAATTCACAATTAATGCCGTTCAGTTCTTTCAGGTCTGGTGATTCATTGGGAATTTTCCAAGTGGAAACAAAGCACTTCCACTGGAGGGAAGAAAGAAAAATGGGAAGGCAAGTCAAACTGCATTGCAGTTCTATGTCTCTTAGTGTCTGATTCAGACTGACGTTTGCAGAGGACTGGGAGCAGGCTGTATGTCTTCCACAGTGGAGAATGGTACATAGCTTTGGAAAATATACAGAACTAGCAGGGAGTAAATTTTAAAATTTATAAGGGAGTGGGGAGGAAGGTAAGAAAGACAAACTAAATTTAAAAAGTTCTAATTTTATCTGTTCAATTATGAATTCTTTGAGACTCATATGTTTTGTAGATTTGGTGAAGTTTTCTGTTAACCAGTCTTGTGTTGTGATCAGCTCTATTATACTGCTGTAGATGATAAAAGCCACCTGTCACTTGTAGCTATTCAGAATGACACGGTAAATGATTTTAGGTAACCACCATCTAATCTTCAGAAAGATGACTCAGCCTAGAACTATCCCTAATGCATCCATTTCAAAGGTGCTTAGTTTGAACATGTGGAAAATTGAGATATTTGCTCTGTGACACAATCCAAGGAGACAAAAAAACTGCTCAGCTCTCTGGAGCTGTCATCCCTCACCCTAATGAGCATCAATGGAGTGACATTTGATTTCCAAATCCAGTGGTGCAATTTAGCACAAAAGGCATCATGCCACTAACGACATCCTTACTGTACTTGACCAAGCTACAATGGTTATTTAGTTCTCACTAGCCAGCATATATCAAGAAACTGCTCTCCTAGTCATCGACTATCAGAAACATTCTAATTAATAAATGCCAATATGAATTGATATTAAATAACAGGATGATTTTTTCCCTCTATTTACTGTGTATTTTCATTATTATTTAAAAACATTCTGAATTGTGTGAATCCTTAAAAACTTATTTAGTGGGGCCTGTGTGGGTTAGTTTATTGGGGTTGATTTTGTGATCCTACTCTCCCAGCAGGGAAGCTGCACTCTCAGGCAGCGTGGGTTGAAGTTAGAGCTATAACACTGTAGGCGCCACTGCTCTGACCTGTGCTTTCTGTGACCGCAACTCTTCATTGGGAGTGAGGAATCACTCCTACTGTTCCTTGGGATCTAGGTTTGAATCTAATCCAGTTTGACGGAATGAAATTTCTCTTCCCTGAAGTTTGATTGTTCTCAATCCAGTGCAAGTGGGTGTGAATTGACCGTTCAAAACTGCCCATAGTACAACACTAATTGGCAGGCTTATTCTGACAGATTATATGGATGACTTGTGCTGGAAATGTGTCATACTGGTTTAGTTGGGGCTGCTGTACAGAGGTTTAGATTGAGGTACATCATTAGGACAAAATAGAGGGAACCCTGCTCTGTGTCTAACCTATGATATATCTGAGCTGAGAGTGGTTGATATTGACATTTGGTAACAATTGTTCTATTTCTCGGTGCTTAGCATTGACATCCCTAGAGCACAGAGCCATCACAAAGTAAAATAGAATGAATATAATCATAAAATGTATTGAATTTATTATCAAATTAAAATTATACTGAATTTAACAAAAGTTGTGTTTTGTTTTCTAATAGGTCATGAACATATATATTGGCACATTTGTAGGTCAACTTGTGACATTGGAAAGTTATTCAAATATGAAGTAAAATCAAAGTAATGTTGATATAGTTTATCATTATTGTGGAAGAATTGCTATGACAACCTTGAGCAAACTGAAGGTTTATTTATATGCAGTTTTTATTTTATATATCATAATTTAGAAAAAGTCCTGAGAAATTGATCTAAATTAGATCAATTGCTGGCATAAGACTTGGACTATAAGAAAAATACTTTAAAAGATAACAGAACGGGAAATGAACATTGTAAGTAATTACCAAGATAACATATTGACAGCTAATATATATTAACACTAGTTCAAAATCCTAATTTTATATTCATTATATTTGCAGACTCACGTGTTTTGCATATTTTTGCATAAATTATGTGCTGTATTGGGCAGACATTACAAAAATCAGATTTGATATTCAGTCCATAACATGAGAGAAACATTTTATTGAGCATTGAGCAAATATGGCAATAAACATGATATATTTTCTAGTGCTCAAAGCTTGTAACAAAATTCAGAAAGGATGTATAATTTTCCAGAATTTAACAAGTTTGTCACTCGTAATTTTTAAGATGAACATAAAAATTAGTCCGAAATGTAATTTGTGTAACTGAGCTGCTGATAATTCCTCAGATTGGGGTTGATTTTGACTCCAGGCAAGTTTCGGCGACTTCCCTGTTAAGGTCTAAGTTAAAATCGTAGTTCTGACCCGATTACGTCATTGGACCCCGATCTGCATATTTATAAGTGGACCACACCAGCTTTGGGTGGATGGCTTAGGCGCCTGTCCAGAAGCCTGAGTGAAAATCGTGGCTGGCAGGATCCAGGCGGCTTACCGGTGGGTAAATAACCTGGGGTATTTTAACTGTCTACCTGCCTGATTTCTGTCGGGCATGGGATTAAAATCACTCCCAATCTGTCAGTGATGTTGACCTTTGGCTGAGTTGGTTCTTCAGAAAAGTGAATCAATTTTTTTCTTGTGCTGCTGACAATATTTTTTTTAATTAAATGAATATTCAGACAATCAGGTGCAATGGTATATTGTCATGAGAGGTTTTACTCACATTTGACTTACTGCAGCACATTTATATTTGTCCAACAGCTGCTTTAATTCTATCTTGAATTTTCTCAGTCCTACACTTTAGTCATAACGTTCCTTAATAGGCATTGATTACAGATCTTTGTGATGCAGTAATCGCATATATAATAAAATAATGCTTAGTTGTTTATTTGCCGACTAATTATTCACCTATTGTCTTTTTCATGTTTTACTTTGTCATCCACTAACCTGCCATTTGAATCTGTAATAATTCAGTCTTTTACTGTGCTATGTTTAACAATTTAATATTTCAATTTTGTGGAGTATTTTTCTATCAATTTAAAATATGGGATTATGATAGTTATGCAATAGAAAACTGTAAAAATTGACAACCGCAGCAAGGTTAGAATATAGTTTCACAAATTTAGAATAATAAAACATAGCAACAATCAAACGTTTGCACTGCTATTATGTTAAATACCAAACACAAACTGCCTAAAAATTATGTAAGTTGCATCATATATTTGGTAAGGTCATGGAAATCAATGAATGTTTCTGCTTTTGTGAATCACCTTAATTATTTGCCTTGGAAACTATTGAAAATATTAGTGATCAAAAGTTATTCATGGGGTAAAAATTCAGATAGGCCTGTTTTCAGATTTAGGGCTGCCTGCCTTGCCAGCAGTGGTCCTCAGATTAGTCCCAGAGGGGAGTTAGGGAGGGCTATGGGAGGTGGGGGGGGTGTTTGGGGCGGGGTGGCGCTATCACAATGACTGTGGAGTAATGGGAGCACTGCTGCTCCTCCTAGCTCCACACGAAGGGTTTTTAAAAAAAAATGAAATACTTACTTTTCGAGAAGAATCCTGAGAGGGGCAAGCCTGACACCTGCCCCGCTCATTGGGAACTAATTTCTCGAAGGAGTCCTTCCACTGCCGTTACTTCGCATGATTACATGTTACTGTGCGAAGTAAGTGTGAGTCAGGCAATTCAAGTATGTTTGTACAAGTGAATCAAATTCAAAGCATGTCTTGGGTCAATTGATTTTAATCTTTGAATGTTCAAATTTGGTCAAAGATATGTGTCAGTCTGATCCCTAATAGCCTATTGGGAATGGGTGGTGCAGCCTCATTGTGTGGGCGTGCTTGTGTCTCTACTCAAGCTCCTCAGCATAGGTCCTCAGAAGTGTGTTGTCAAGAAGTTAAAATGATTGTAATTCTTGCCCATACATTCCTTGGGTAATAACATCATAAACATACATTACTTTTTTTTGTATAAGTGTGTGAATGAGAACTGCTTTTTGCTTGTTTCATGACTTTAGAATTCAGAATTCTGATTTAAAGAACCTAAATTTGAGACCCTCTAAGCTTACACAGAAGTCCAAATTAACCTGATTGCTCAAGCTTCATACACATTTATTTGTGATCAGCTATATGGAATGTGTAATTGCAAGGTGGAAATTTTATGTCATTATGTATAAATAGATGTAAAAATTATATTCTGTGCAACTTTTTCTAAAATAGTCTTAGTTTTTTTAAAAAACCCCTGCAGCTCTAGTTCCCAGTCCGACTGTCCGGATCAGCATTGCATGCTCGTAACGAAAGGCCAAGTGTACATATGACACTGGCTACAGCCTGCCTGGCAAGCATTTTCATGTTTAAATACAGATGTTGGGTGGTAAACCCGTAACTGTCTGCCGCAAACAACTGTGCATTATATTTTTTCTAACTGTGGCCTTATTGAAGTCCAGAAAAGGTTCTGAAAATTACATTTATTTAGTAAATTATGTGGCAGATGGTTGATGACAATACTCTTGTTTTTTTTTATCCTTGAAATAAAATAGGCCACTGTTGACCTCTGTGCTTTAAAAACACATCTGTGACATTTGCCAAACAGTGTGCATGCATGACAAAAACAAACAATAATAGAGCGCAGTCAACTGTAATTAATACCCTCACCCATCAAAGCTGTTCGGAAGCAGTCACTGAAAAATTACTCTGACAGTGAGCCAGAATGATAGCTTTATGTACTGTATTAAATTCACCCATCCTTAGGTGAACGTATTTAACTGAGAAATAGCCTGATCATTTTCACTACTGATAAACATCCTAAGAGTACAATGCAGTCTAATAAATGAGTGGAAGCAACAGTCTATGTGAGTGAACGAAAAGCCAATCTGACTCTTTTTTAAAAAGGTATAACCACTGCCTATGTCTATACCAATTAAAGAATTAATAGTCTTTTAATGTGTACACAAATTGGCATTCAAAATGTATTAATCCTAACATTGCAAATCACTGCCAGACAAGTAGCTACACTACCAAAGTAATAGTGACTGTAGGTTTATCGCTTCTTGGAATATCTTTAATTTCCAGAATTATGGAATATTATAAGCTGATTTGTACTGTATTATGGATTTCAACTAATGGGCCGGATTTTGCGGTCAGCTGCGAACAAACAGCGCCTACCGTTCACTACACTTGCACTTGCCCACATGCTTTCTATGGGCTTTTGCACTGGAACTTGCTGTGATTAGAAAGCTATTTTGGCATGGCGCCCTCTACAGGGGAGCTGGTATCTGTGTCAACAGGGCAAGCAAATGTGTATCTCCTTAACCAGTCAGATTGAAGAATCCTTACTGTGCCGTGCAGAGTCTGAACCAGGAAGTTTCAGTTAGCTCATGTGGAGCATAAACACCGGCATAGATCTGCTGGGCTGATTTCTGTGCTGTAAATTTTATGTAATTAATCCAAGAATATTTAATTCAATGCCAAATCATGTACAGAAAGTGAAATAAAGAGAGGGAACAAAAGATGGGATTAAGAAAGAGAGATAAAAGAGATTGTTTAAATCTCCAACAATAATTAACAGCTGAAGGAAAGAGACTCCACACTTGTAAAAGTAAATTTTCAGTGCTAGAGAGGTTTTTTGGCAGTAATTAAGACTTAACATGCCGTTTAAAAAAAAATACTTACACTTGAATGGACAAGCCCTAACGTTTTCTGGAAAGTTTAGTTTGTATCTATCATGTAAGTACAGCAACTTCACGCGTTTCATGTATTTCAATGCCGAGTCTCCCGGCGAGAAACTGTTATAGCGCAGCTTCTGGAGGAGCAGGGCAACAACTTCCTGATTTCCATGTTTAACTGCACATGTGTGGTCGCTGGAAGTTGCTGTCCAATTTACACTTTAATAACGGTGAGCGCTGTTAGCCTCATCGCTATTTCTACTGCAAAACAAGTTCTTTCATTCTTGCATGCTGGAAATTTACAGTATCTGAAATAAAGATAGTTTATTAGGGCTGATAAATAGGTGTTCAGGGCAAGGAGGAGAGCTTTCAGGGAGCACTAGTTGGGAAATTGCGAACACCTGTGAGTGCCACTCCATCAGGAGCACCTGATCAGGAATCAGTCCTAGCATTTCATTTGTGACCCTTCATCAGAAGTGAGATTCCAGGAATATTTTGTAATATATTAATTATACAAGGTTGCGTAGGCAGTGTCCATTATAAACATGGATATATGAATTTAGAATGGAAAGGTTGACAGGATATGTGTTGCAGATGCAGTATTTTAAAGATATTTTTCAATCTCCCAAAGCATTGCACACGGAGTCAAGCCCAACTGTAGTTGCAGAAAAGTACGAATTGATACATTTTGGTAGGAAGAACGAGGAGAGGCAATATAAACTAAAGGGTACATTCTAAAAGGGCTACAGGAACAGAGTGACCTGGGGATATATGTGCACAAATCGTTGAAGGTGGCAGGGCAGGTTGAGAAGTGGTGAAAAATGCATACAGGATCCTAGGCTTTATAAATAGAGGCATAGAGTTCAAAAGCAAGGAAGTTACGATGAACCTTTATAAAACACTGGTTCGGCCTCAACTGGAGTAATGTGTCCAATTCTGGGCACCGCACTTTAGGAAGGATGTGAAAGCCTGAGAGAGGGTACAGGGAAGATTTACAAGAATAGTTCCAGGGATGAGGGACTTCAGTTATGTGGATAGACTGGAGAAGCTGGGGTTGTTCTCCTCGGAGCAGAGAAGGTTGAGAGGAGATTTGATAGAGGTATTCAAAATCATGAGGGGTCTAGACAGAGTATATAGAGAGAAACTGTTCCCATTGGCGGAAGGGCCGAGAACCATAGGACACAGATTTAAGGTGATTGGCAGAAGAACCAAAGACGACATGAGGAAAAAGTTTTTTATGCAGCGAGTGGATGATCTGGAATGCACTGCTTGAAAGGGTGGTGGAGGCAGATTCAATCGTGGCTTTCAAAAGGGAATTGAATAAGTACCTGAAGGGAAAAACATTTTCAGGGCTACGGGGAAAGGGTGGGGGAGTGGAACTAACTGAAGTGCTCTTGCAAAGAGCCGGCACGGGCTCGACGGGCCGAATGACCTCCTTCTGTGCTGTAACCATTCTATTCTATGATTCTAGTCTTCATACGAAGCGGGGTTGGAGGGCACCGGATAATTGGACCAGGGTGCGCAACTGTAATTCAGTCTCCATTTTAAAGTCATGTATTCTGTCTTTTTTACAGTTCCGTGATACATTCCACATTTATAATGGAAACCTATGTAAACTTTTCATGCTGCAATTATAGCCTTCCACCAGTGGTAGCACTGTGGCTCCACTGGCAGCAGGGTGTAATTGCAACCTGACCTGTTTACATGGGCAGTTTCCATTATAAATGTGGACATAGGAATTTATAATGGGATTTATAATGGGAAATAAAAGTCAACAGGAAGTGCACACAGATGCATGATTTTTTTATAAATAGATAGAGGTTATAAATGTTTACTGTAATCATGCCTTTGATTATTTGATTACATGGAACTTTGTTTGTTGTTCTATGCAAACTGCATTTAGAGTCAGATCCTCCCAGTACAAATCCCTGTGATTTCCTAAAGTTTGCATCTTTTATATTTCATGAAAAAGACAATGAACACAGACAGCAGGCTATATAAAAACACTTCAAAAGGACAGTGATTATCAAAGTGGGTAAATTGATTACTAGGCTTTAAAGGGTTGACTTTGTAATCCAACAAAAATATTTTCCTTCTCCAGTATGCCACATATTGTTTAGAGTTGATTCAGTCATCTTATAATGTTAATGCAGTTTTTATTGTTAGTACATGAATTGCCATGAATTTGTACTATGTATTTTAGTTAAATCAAAAAGCAGAGTTGTTTTCCTGATGACTTTTACAAAAAGCAAGCAAACAAAACAAAATTGTATTTGCAACCTTCTTTCTTTCCATCCTTCATTCCTCTCAAAAATGAAATCCTTATAACAACATAATTCTTCTTGATTAGAACAATTAGAAAGGTTAGCTCACAGATATCTCTGCAGGCACTGTCAGTGTCAAAGATTGGTCACCCTGCTGGAAGGCCTGCTTAAGCAAAGATGGCAGAGGAGAATATCCTGCCCTGGCCAGAATTCCCTTTTCTCTTCTCTTCCTTCCACCCTCAAACTTATTGTAAGACTCTGAACCCCCTCCCCCAACCCGATAGATAACTTGAATGTAAATTTCATTGACATTTGGATTCAAAGTCCAATTTCCTGGTTGAAAGTCCAGTGCTCCATCATTGAAGTTCCTGGGCTGAGAGATAATACATTTTTATTTGTAATTGTTTACTTAAACAATGATGTGATTATATAACACTTGCCATTTCAGACTTTGTTGCGGGACCTGAGATGGTCACTCTAGTCATTAGAATATATGAATAATATGGAATTATAACTTTAATTTTAGGCCATAAAAAAACTGCCTTGATCAGTTTCTGTTCTGTCTACATAAATCTTGTGATCGTATTCTACTCTATTCTAGGAATCCATTCAATCATTTTGTTTATGTAGTGGTTTTAACAAAAATCCAGCAGTAAAATGTCCTGATTTGCTTGTTATTATTTTGAACAAAATATCCTGTGCCATAATCTGAAATTAAATTTTATTTTGTCACAAAGTGCACAAAAAGTGAATATTTGAAAATATATTAGTCACAGAGTTGCTTTGGATGGAAAAGGGAAAAAATGTTCTAATTGTGAATAGAAATAAATCAAGAAACTCATTGCTTTGGAAAAAGAACAGCTTTGGTTCACAGAGAATAGAGATTTTGTTTGTTTTGAGTTGCCCTAGTTACTTGAATTTATTACATGCATGATGGTCCGTTTCTATTCTTTACCAACTTCATAACTATCTGCAGTGATAATAAAAACAATATGTGACTATAGGTAGTCATCACACATAATCACATGGTGCATTCTAAAACTGATTCAAGCAGTTTCTCTGCATTGACAGCTTAATGTATGAAAGTACAGAATGAGAGAAAACCATTCAACCAATTAAATTATTAATCTTGGCCATAAGTCAAAGCAAGTTTTTGGAACCTTATATAAATCAATGGTGAGAGTTAAATTGAACCATTGTGAGCAGTTTTAGGCACTCTACCTTTAAAAGGACTTTGATAGTTCAAAACTTCTGGAAATTAAAATACAAAATTATGAAGAAGAGCTTACATAACTCAACTTGTTTTCATTGGACAGAAAAACACTGACAGGCGACATGATATAAATCTTTAAAGTGCTGAAAGTATAGTTGATGTAAGTAGTAGTTTTAGTGAATGGTGAATAATCACACTCAAATCCATTTATTCTTTTCCAATTTTGTTAATAGCTATCTATTCATATGTGTTTCATGTTTAATAATCCAGTGTGGACTAATCCACATTTATCTACAGTAAAATCAATTTGCCATTCCTTAGTTCATCCATTTAATTTGTACAGGCACATTTGCATGCTGTCAGTCTGTTTGCATTAGTCATATAGTTTGTTGATATCAAGAAAATTTATAGTATAAAGAATACCCTCCTCCATATCAGTTATGCACATATGCCATACGTTAGTGTGAAATGCTGCCAATCAGCCTTTTGAGGGCTCAATCAGCGTACCTGTGTTTGCTGACAAAAATCAGCACAAGGCCAACCTCTGTCCTCTAGCCTCGGAAAAGCATCCTTAGTGTGCTGGTATGAATGTTCTCATTTTTCATCCCAGGAATGTCTAATTTCTGAGTGAGGTTCCAACTCAGTGCTCTAGAGATTTAACTTTTTGAGTTGCTTTATAACATATATCTAACTGACCTCCACGTATGTTGCACATTGACAAGAAAATCTTGGGCTTGATCTGGCTTAATCCAGAATTTATTCACAGCCTTCATTTGTGAAGAATTCATTTAATATGTCTGGCATAATCTCAATCCCAGCCCCATCCTAAATATTTCTACCTGCTGTATCTCTTAAAGAGCATATCTTAATTCCAACGGGGGGAAAGAGTTTAATTTGTGACTGAATCGGCAAGATCTCTGCCCCTCTTAAATTAATTTTTTTGCCCTGTTAATTTGGGCTAGATCCCCTTTTATCTCACTGAACTTTGCCTTTTTCCAGTCTAGCATCCTTATCTTTGACTCTTCATTATCCTTTTCTATTCTTGTATGGAATCTAACTATATTATGGTCACTATTTCTCAATTGTTTTCCTAGTCTTACAACCTACTTAATTATTTGCCTCACTTAATATTCCAGTACTAAATCAGCCAATGCTTCTTTCCTTTTTGGCTGAGAAACATACTGATATAGGAAGCAGTCCTGGATACATTCTAATCACTTTGATCACTTGCATTTCCATTTATTCCAATCTATCTTGGGATAGTTAGAATCGTCAATATTATTGTTCTTCCATAGCTCTCTGAAACTATCTGCAGATCTTCACTTTTAGCTCATCTCCACTGTTTGGTGACCTATAATGCACACCAAGAATTGTACGATTTCCCTTCATATTTCTTAACTCAAATTTAAAAATTAACACTAAGAGAATGAAGAGGGAAGTTAGCAGAAATGTCTTCACACAGAATGTGGCTGGAACACAATGTGTTGCCACAGGGAGTAGTTGAGACAGGGATCATTACATCTTTTAAGAGAAAATTGATAAATATTTGAAACAGAGGAAAATACGAGGCTATACGATTATTTATGGATTGTTCCAGTAAAGAGCTGGCACAGACATGATGGCCCAAATTATCTCCTTCGCTGCTGTAAACCTCTATGGATTTAAGGCTGTCCAGCAAATTATGATCCGGGGCTTTGGTGCTTCTGCCCATCCCATTAAGTTGTTGAAGAACTTTGGCAATGTTAAGGGGAACGTTCTCGGGCTTTCTCAGGAATTCCGATTAAAACATCCCTGATACGGCCAGTGCGACCTGTGTCTGCTTTGAGGAGATGCAAGTCCCATTCTGGGTGTAATGAAAGCTCCAGCAAGTGAGTGGACCCTGTGTTCTCCAAGGGTAAATGAAAAAATTATTGTCTTTGGCCCAATCTGGGTCTCGGGCTCCCCTTCTCAAAGTAGCAGGATGCTAGCCCAAGTTCTGCTGCCCCCATGTGTTGAGTGGCCCTGTTACACTGCTTCAGGTATGGGCATCTGATTATTTAAATAATCCTGTCCCTTGGATTTGGGAAGGGGTCAGTGGCAGGTCATAGGAATAGGTGGAAGTTCTACTCTGCCACACTTCTGTGGGTGCAATGGTGCTGCAGAATTTCTACTCGCATATCTGGTCTTTAACACTCTTATTAACATTTCGGATCACAAAATATTTCTGTTGCTCCTGTTAATAGTTTACCTTTCTATTTTTCTTTTTACCCTCTTGTATTATTCTCATTGCTCATCAGCATCTCTTTTCCAAGTATATATTTTCAAATAATATAATTCTTAGCCTTGTTCAGCCATTGTGATTGTAGTTTTGGCATTTTATTTTTCCTTTATCTCATAAAGTTATACTTCCTTTTCATATCTTCTAAGGTAGTCTTAAAATTCATTTCTACAATTGTTAAATTTCTGCTTCAATTCCTCATATTCCTCTGGAACCCCTCTTCTAACTCCAAAAAATGCAATTCTAAAGTCTCTCAGCTCTGTATTGATATGCTGGGCTGTAAATGTTATTAGAATGTCAAAACATCATGGAATGCAATTGGAAATCTGCAGTCGAACTGAGAACTATTCTTTAGTGCAGTGCCAATTTCTTGTGTTTGACATTGGTTTCATTTTGCCTGCTTGCTTATTACAACTTTAGAAACATCATTTTAATTTGCTTTTAAAACTAATAAAGGGTTCAGACCTATATTTATACAGACTGTGAAATTGATTCTGGCAATCACAATTTTTCTTTAATTGAGTCAGTAGTCAAATAAAGTCAACCTTGCATAGAAACAGGTTGATTTAAATTTGTAATTGTTCATGCTCTTTTTGCAACAGATATTTTTGTGCTTCAAATGAACCATTTAGTTCTAACGCATTCCCTAGTCCTGGTGTCAGAAGTTACATTGTTGCCAAGTATGTCTCTCACGTTGTCCCAGAAATTGCTGGAGTGGCACAGCGAGTGTGTGAATTGGATTTTTTCCTCACCCTTCTGGTCGTATTATTTTGCGCCACAAATTGCTGGAAATGTGGATTGGTAACAGAGCATCTGGCACTATCCAATGGTCTATCTCCATAACCAATGAAATTTAAGGATAGAGAAAGAAACAAAGGGAATGACGGAGAAGGAAATAGGGTGAATTCGAGTCAAATTAGATACAGAAAAAGAAATAAAGATAGGGAAAGAAAGACTGGATTAAGAGAGAGAGAAAAAAGAGACAGAAAGGAAAAGTAAGACATTTAGAAAAAATATATATATTTGAACAACCTCCAGGAACAATTTACTACTTGCAGGAGTGAGACTCCATAGTTTGTTGTTCCCTTACTGGGCCTCCAAGGTTGAGTTTCATGTCAGGGCCATAAATCACGGCATTAACAGGGATCTTACGAGATTACTTCGTATTTATGGTGCAAATCCAGAAATTTTGTGACACGCATGAGGAGATTGACGATGAGTTCCCGTTTTGCAAGGCTAACGGCAAATCGTCCAGCAATTTGTGGTGATTTGCAATTCATGACGTATCTTTTCCTCACCACAAATTGCTGGGTTTTTTTTGTGCACTAATAATGGCAGACGCTGTGAACTTGTCTTTATTTTTACAGCAGTTTTTGGGCCAATAAGTCTGCTTTGAAGACTTGAAGAAAGGAAATAGTCCAGATTTAGCTTAGTTATTATTCCGGTGTCTGCTTATTCAGTATTCTATCCCTTATCCACCACAAATACTGTGATGTGCAATTCCATGCATTGCAATGATGTCCTTTTTTTTTAAGCTATTTGGAGGGTGTTAAATAATTGCTGAACTAACAGTACATGGTTTTTTAATGAAGCAACAAGGCTATATTTATTACATATTATAATAACACAGTATAAATGTTAGTGTGAATGGCTTGTAGGAAAAGGAATACATTTTCTTGCTAATGTTATTTCAGTTCTGAAGATATTGTCAATTTATTTCAGACTACTGAATTTGTATACTGATGTAGAAAAAGTGTTTTGATGAGTGAGAGAATTGTTTACTCATAAGTAACTAGCAATGTGTCTCTTGTTGTTTTGAGTATTGTATATGATTTGCATGTGTTGTCTGTAGTCTCTTAGGTTTAATTTTTTTTTGGTGGATTGTTTTGTGTCCAGATTTATAGGGCACAAATCCTGAAAGTATTCTTCTTAAGAAACGTATGCAGGGTATACCTGAAAAGATCTTTTTCTAGGTTTAATGCGGGTATATTTATGGATGAGTTGAAAATGTGCTTTTTGCCGTTACATCTACCACATTAGGCACTCTAAGAATGTGGATGGTAGCGTTTTCATTTATATAATAGGGATGGGGTGCTTCTTTTGCCCACCCCCTTAATGTTGGGGATGTGTTGGGGAGCAGTCCCAGTAATTCTGTCCAAAACACACCTGAAAGAGAATGGGCAAATGCAATGAAGTCTGTGCAGCATTCTGTGTAACAGATATTGAGTGTCACATATATTGCTGAGCTGGTGATAATTATTCGTCGTAACATAACTAAAGATTGAAAGGAGAAAATAACTGACAAAGTGGGGCAGGGTAGGAACTCAACAAATATGATACCTGATCTAATGTGAATTGGCAGGACTGTACACATTGTAGATTCATCTTAACATGACTGCAGAGTAAGTCAAGCTGAAAATTATTTTAAATATAGTACTCTCACATTTTGATTTCTAAATATATACTTGTGCAAAATTCTGGGGTGGTTGTTGTGTTATGAAGATTAAACTTTCAATTTTACATGTACTGATAACACTAAGTATTCTTTCAGGAAGTCAACTGTGATTTTAAATTCAAGACAGTACTGGAAGGCCCCAGCAATTTTCAGACAACACAATTTGTCCCCCAATTTACTGCACCATGGGAAATGTTTCCTCATTTACTTTCAACCAAACCACTGCAGAGCTGAGGCTATCAGATTTTGATTTTGCAATACAGAATCTTGAATACTTGGAAATAGATGAAACTGTCAGAACTCTCAACCATACTCCTTAGAGGCCTTTGGAAAAAGTGATAGTCAGACTAGTAACCGTGCTGTATACTGAATACAAAGTTCAGAGAAGTGGTAGTGCCCAAAGCATTGTCAGACAAGTCTTCCCCCAAGTTTTAGGCATTTTTTTCATCATTTACCTCATTTAAAATCATTAGCAAGAATTGTTTTTTTTAATTTATTTGCTGTATGAAGAATCTTGAATGCTTTAACTTTTGTATTGTTAAAAAATATCAATGATTTATTTGGCAGAAAATATTGCTATTAGATAAAACAATCATTTGAGCCACTGCACGTGGTGCTTCTAAAACTGATCATATTTGTTCAGGGTCTTGAACATGATACATCTAATCATTCTTTTAAGTGTTCACTTGCACTGAAATAAAATGTTATAAAACTCTTTTCACAAATAAGGAGGCAAAGGATAGCAATGTTGTATTTTCTTATGGGTACCATGCAAGGGTCAAAGTTCAGATTCTAGAATCACAGCAAATTAAAATGTGTGGAAAACTTTGTCAAGAGGAAAATATAAAATTCATGGTCTGCGTTAAGATTTGTGCTCATTTAATTATCTTATCCTCCATGTTCATTGTTCCTAATTGTGCTACTTTTCAATGCATGCAGAAACCATTGACATTCGAACCCAGCATGAGCAGTTAAGTTCTCTGTTGTTAGAAGGATTTTGTGTAAGATTGGTGTTACTGTACTGCAATTCTGGACACCCTGTGATTGTTCCCATTGGAGCTCGCATGACACTGAAATGCTTGTTAGTGGTGTCTAGTACTTTATCCTGTTCTGGCTGCACAAAAGTTTATAAATGTTTTTCTTGCACCTCTAAATAATACAAAATGTGTGTTCTTCTACAGTAGGAAATGAGCTTCCACCATAAGTTTCAACTTTCTGCTACTTATTTTTTTATGTAGACAATGTCTAGAAATTATTGAAACAAAGGGATGAAATTAAAAATATTTCCGTTTACATTATGGTACAATTCTATGAATTACAGTTGAAAAGTATACTACTTGTTAAATGAGCCAAACATGATTTAAAAATCCAGATTGACAGCTGCTGTCACTGTGATACTCGACCCATACACTATATAATTAGATATTATATTGGTATCTCATTTAAATGCTGATACTTTGCATACCTCTAGAAAATGTACAAATTATTTTGGTTGACATTTTATTAATACCAGGTCTATATTAATTTGTTGCCTCCTTGTGTTTTTATAGTAAATAAATTTACCAATCATTTCACTCCTAAGTTAAATCTGAATGGTTGCAGTGTAAGTTTATGGTGCAGTATAATGTAGAGGGAAACAATATTTTAGGGTCTGTCAAACGTAGATAATGACTTTGAAAAATATTCCTGCCTAAGTTCATTTATGATGAATTTATTGAAATTGATGACTTTAAGAACCCTTTTTTGCATTACATCCCACAGTTTTTATCTCTTGAAACAGCAATTTTTGCAGTTTTTTGTATTTTGTGATCTGCATTCAAAAGATATACAAGAGCACAATACTCTAATATCTGAATGAAACCTCTGGAAAATATTTGATCAATGTAAAAGGGACTTGGCACTTTTGATATTGCAACCTGTGCAATGGGTTGATCAGGTTAGTCATTAACAAAGGAGTTTAAGTCTTTTTTCTCTTTTCTTGAAATGGTGGGTATACTGATACAGTTTTACCTTTTGTAATTGGTACATAATTCCTTCTATACAAAGTGATTGAAAAGCTTTTGCTGTAACTTAAAAAACCCTTCTTAAATATGAAATGCGTTTTAGGATTTTTATCTTTTTATACATTTTTAGATATTTTGTGCTGTTGCTATTTTTTAAACAAATGCAATTTTACATTTCAATTTTTGAAGAAATGTTTTAAAATTATATTTTCTAGATTTTCTGCAGTCATGTATGTTCTTGAATTCTCTTTTTTCCTCCATTTTCTTCATTTTTAATCCTAGGTCCCCTTGCAAAGAAACAGGCTGATGATTTAGGTGATAATGATGGCGCAGAAGATGAAGGTATTTTTTTGCCGCCAAACCAATATGCATGACAACGACCGCCTAATTTTTCCTCCCTTCTAAAGTACATTTTTAATACATTTTTGAAGTGCAGATTTTTAGCACTTAGTTGTCAGCCTTTTTGTCTTATTGTTTATTATTGACATTTTATCATTTTTTACTTGAATGCTTTAAAATGATTCTTCCACAGTGTTTGACTGTAGCAATTTTTTTAATGCCTCCACAAAACATTATTGAAACAATCTTTTTTAAGCTCACATTTTTGTAGACATATATGTCGGAGTTTTAAACATAGTATCAGCTCAGAAATCTTATGACTTAAAATATCAAAGAAATGTTATCCTTCTATTAGCATTAATGCATGCCTTCTAATTATTTGCTTTTTGCAGCTACTAAAAAACAAGCCATTTGGTCTTTCCTTAAATGTCACAGCCACATACACATGTTATCGATTAATGTATCTGTGAAGCATTGTTCTTCACAAATGCCTAATAGATTCAAATTTAAATGCTTCTCAAACAAAGATTTTTGCATATGTACACTATTAGTTGGAGAGATTGGAGTGTGGATTTGGGCAAGGAACAATGTTGTATATACCTCTAATGAAACACTAAGAAGCACATGTTTTGTGCCATGGTGTTAATATAATAAATGTTGCTGCCTTTCTTTGCAGCAGCTTTTAAATATGTAAATTCCAATTTAATTGTAGTTATGGCTTGTTGTAGCAGTGCTGCACCATGCCCCTACATAGCACATATACATTAAGATTAGATACAGTATGTAGATCACACCATCACACAGGTTTTACTGCAGATAAACCTGATGTTATGTTTCAGTTGTGATGCCCCAAGTGGTCAAAAACACTGCCAACACTCTGTCAGGGCTCGCACATGAATGGCCATTCAAGTGAGGTACCATGAAGTGATCACATCTGTGGAAATGTATCCTGGCTTTTAAAATAGGAAGGGAATATTGGCAAGTTTAAAAAAAAAAATTAAAGGAAGCAACACATCTTCTCATGCCGTTATCCCATCAGGAATAGGAGTCTGTCTTCACTATTTTTTGTCTCTCCTCAAACTTTGTCACCTTTGACACCATTGACAATTCCATCCTCCTCCAACATCTCTCCTCTGCCATCCAGCTTTAAGGCACTGCTCGCTCCTGATTCCCTCGTAACTGTCGCAATACGGACTCTACATCGCCTCTAATGGTTTCTTCTTTGCCTGCATAATCACCTCTGTTGTACCTCTGAAGTCTGTTCTTGGTCTTTCACTATTCACCATGCTACCCCTTGGCCAAATCATGGAAGCATGAGTTAACTTTCACGGATATGAAGATGAAACCCAACTCTACCTCTCTGCTTCATCCATAAATCCACAGTATCTTGCTACATTCTCCAACTGCCTATCTGACATCAAAATCCAATGAGCCAAAATTTCCTCCACTTCAATGTTAGGAAAAATCAAAGCCATTCTTTTACACTTTTGCCAGTAACTATACGCCTCTGGTCTTGGCTATATCAACCTCCTGGCTGCCACCTTAGGCTGAGTCAGGATGAATGGAACCTTTTGTGTACTGCTTGACCCAATTGATGGCTTCCTTTCTCGCAACCGCCCCATTGCCAAGGCTGCATTCTTTCACCTCTACGACACTGCCTGCCTCTATCCATATCTCTCCCCTCTGCCCGCCCGCCCATCACTGAAACACTAGTTGATCACTTCATCACTGTAAGGATTGACTTCTCTAATGCTCTCTCAGCTGGCCTTCATGCCTCAACCCATTGCAAGCTTCAATTCAAGAAAATGCTCCAGCCTGCATCCTCACCTGCGCAAAGTTTCAATCTACCATCATCCCCATTTTCTCTAAGCCCCACTAGCAACCTGTGCGCCAGTGAGCTCAGTTCAAAATTCTTATCTACGCTTTCAGATCCCTGCATTGCATGCCCCTGGCTAACCTGGCAGTTTATCCTCCTGCCTTATATCCCTGTATGTACCCTTCGCTTCTCTAATATTAGATTTCTGCTTGAGTTTCACACCATTGGTGGCCACTCATTCAGCCACTACACTCCTACCCAGGAACTCCCAGCCCAGTTTCCTCTGCCTTGCCACCTTGCTCCCTGTTTTTAAAACGCTCTTTAGTCTGCAGTTGGTATCCTTCAACCTTCTCTACTTTTCACACTTGAACCCAAAAATCTTCTACCGGCATGTAAATAGTAAACAGGTAGTAAGAGGCGGGGTGGGGCCTATTAGGGACAAAGAAGGTGATATATGCTTAGAGGCGCAGGGCAAGACTAAAATACTTAATGAGTACTTTGTATCAATGTTTACTAAGGAAGAGGATGCTGACAAAATATCGGTAGAAGCGGAGATGGTAGAGGTAATGGATGGGGTGAAAATTGATAGGCAGGCTGTACTGGAAAGGCTGGATATGCTTAGAGTGGATAAGTCGCCTGCTTGCATCCCAGGTTGCTAAGGGAAGTGGGGGTGGAGATAGCGGAAGGGCTTGCCATAATCTTCCAATCTTCCCTAGAAAAGGGAGAGGTGCCAGAGGATTGGAAAGTGGCAAATGTGACACCCTTGTTCAAGAAAGGGTGTAAGAACAATCCTAGTAACGACAGGCCAGTAAGTTTAACATCAGTGGTGGGTAAGGTTTTAGAAACAATAATCAGGGAAAATATTAACAGGCACTTGGAGAGGTTTAAGTTAATTAAGGAGAGACAGCACGGATTTGTAAAAGGCAGATCGTGTTTGACTAATCTAATTGAATTTTTTGATGAAGTAACAGAGAAGGTTGATGAAACGAATGCAGTGGATGTTGTTTACATGGATTTTAAGAAAGTGTTTGACAAAGAAAAAGAAAGACTTACATTTATATAGTGCCTTTCACGACCACCAGACGTCTCAAAGCGCTTTACAGCCAATGAAGTACTTTTGGAGCGTAGTCACTGTTGTAATGTGGGAAACGCGGCAGCCAATTTGCGCACAGCAAGGTCCTACCAGCAGCAATGTGATAATGACCAGATAATCTGTTTTTGTTATGTTGATTGAGGGCTAAATATTGGCCAGGACACCGGGGATAACTCCCCTGCTCCTCTTCGAAATAGTGCCTTGGGATCTTTTATGTCCACCTGAGAGAGCAGACGCAGCCTCGGTTTAACGTCTCATCCAAAAGACGGCACCTCCGACAGTGCAGCACTCCTTCAGCACTGCACTGGAGTGTCAGCCTAGATTTATGTGCTCCACAACCTTCTGACTCTGAGGCGAGTGTGCTATCCACTGAGCCACAGCTGACACGTACCACATAAAAGGCTGGTTAACAAAATTGAGGCTCATGGAATAGGAGGGTCAGTGTTAGCTTGGATAAGAAATTGGCTTAAGGACAGAAAACAGCGAGTCATGGTAAATGGTTGTTTTTCAGACTGGAGGATGGTAAACAGTGGTGTTCCCCAAGGGTCAGTGCTAGGACCACTGCTTTTTTTGATATATATATATATAAATGACTTGGATATTGGAATACAGAGTAAAATTTCAAAATTTGCCAATGATACCAAACTTGGAGGTGTGGCAAACAGTGAGGAGGATACCAATCGACTGCAACAGGACATAGATAGGCTAGCAGAATGGGCAGACAAGTGTGAGTTGATGTATTTTGGCAGAGGGGATAGGGAGAGGCAATTTAGACTTAATGGCACAGTTCTAAAGAGTGTGCAGGGACAGAAGGACCGAGGGGTTCATGTGCATAGATCTTTAAAGGTGGCAGGACATATTGAGAGAGTAGTTAGCAAAGCATATGGGATCTTGGGCTTCATAAATAGAGGTATTGAGTACAAAAGCAGGGAAGTTATGCTGAACCTTTATAAAGCTCTGGTTAGGCTACAACTAGAGTATTGCGTCCAGTTCTGGTCACCACACTTTAGGAAGGATGTGAAGATCCTTGAGAGGGTGCAGAGGAGATTTACCAGAATGGTTCCAGGGATGAGGGATTTTAGCTACAAGGTTAGGTTGGAGAAGCTGGGGTTGTTCTCCTTGGAGCAAAGGAGGTTGAGGGGAGATTTGATAGAGGTGTACAAGATTATGTCGGGTTTGGATAAGGTAGACTGAGAAAGACTGTTACCATTAGCTAATGGTACAAGGACTAGGGGACACAGATTTAAGGTTTTGGGCAAGAGATACAGGGGGGACGTGAGGAAGATCTTTTTTATGCAGCGAGTGGTAATGACCTGAAACTCGCTGCCGACGAGGGTGGTGGAAGCGGAGACGATCAATGATTTCAAAAGGAAATTGGATAGGCACTTGAGGGAAATAAACTTGCAAGGCTACAGGGCTACAGCAGGGGAATGGGACTGACTGGATTGCTTTACAGAGAGCCGACATGGACTCGATGGGCCAAATGGCCGCCTCCTGTGCCGTAATGACTATGACTTTTCTTCTGCATAATGTTCACTTTTTTCTTCCTTTTCATGTTAAGCACTTGTTCCTGGATGTGAAGCATGCTATAGAAATGAAAGCTGTTGTTTATATTTTCTCATTTGCTTCTTTTTTAAAGTTACTGTAAAAGCATTTTTACATTACCACTGTGGTCTTGCTGTACACTTTAATGAAAATTGGGCCATTACAGCCACAAAATTATAAAGTAATGTTTTACTTAATCATGGCATCAAACTTCTCCCATAAAGCAGAGTGCAAAAACCTAGTGCTGCTAGCAGAACCAATTTCTAAATGTTCTTGCCTTTAAAGATATTGGATAGAACATGAAATTAATCCTATACATCCAGTCATAATTATACTCCTTTGAATAATTGATGACATAGACTTTCCTTTATTTTAATCTGTATCTGAATTGTGGATAGCAATAAATGCTCCACTGTATATGCAGAGACATTTGTAGCAAAGTGTAATTTTGTTAGCTGTTACAGTATCAAGTGAACAGCAGGTATCTGCATTATATAGACATATCTAACCTTAAACATGAAACCTTTTGATGAATTAACAAAGAAAATAGTTACCATATTGCATTATTGATATCCCTTTTATAATTAATGCATAAATGCATTCTTTTATATGGCTGTTTGCAAATTATAATCAATATTATTTCAGTAGATATTGGACCTATTCTAATTTGGTTGGAATATTATTGCCGAAAATAAAATAAACTTGATTGTTTGGTTTACATTTTAATCTGCATGTGAAGTCAACTGACTGTTAATTGTTAGAAGGATCGTTGCACCCTTAATGTGTGCAGAAATTCACCTAAACATTATTAGTTGGTTTATGAAGCAAGTGATATTAATGTAAAGTGCTTACGAACAAATTGGTGTTAACGAAGCCTTCAGCAGTAGGTAGGTAGATTGGAAAAGTTTGTTCTGCTATCAGGCAACTTGATGCCTTCATATCATTACCATATATTCTGTGTGCAACAAAGATCTTGCGTGATCACTAATAAACATGACCGCAATAGTCGAAAGTAGTTCAGACTCATTCCTGCCCTTTGGTCAAATCCAGTCCTATTCCAAATATTGAAATTTTTTACTCGAGTTATTTCTAGCTCGGAGTAGCCTAATTGCACTGCCTGCTCAATAGGCGCATTTTGAGTTGAGTCTCGCTAGAATCATAGAATGGTTACAGGACAGAAGGAGGCCATTCGGCCAGTCGAGCCCGTGCCAGCTCTCTGCAAGTCCCACTCCCCCGCCCTTTCCCCGTAGCCCTGAATTTTTTTTTCCTTCAGGCACTTATCCAATTCCCTTTTGAAAGCCATGATTGAATCTGCCTCCACCACCCTCTCAGGCAGTGCATTCCAGATCATAACCACTCGCTGCGTAAATAAGTTTTTCCTCATGTCGCCTTTGATTCTTCTGCCAATCACCTTAAATCTGTGTCCTCTGGTTCTCGACCCTTCTGCCAATGGGAACAGTTTCTCTCTATCTACTCTGTCTAGACCCTTCATGATTTTGAACACCTCCATCAAATCTCCTCTCAACCTTCTCTGCTCTAAGGAGAACAACCTCAGCTTCTCCAGTTTATCCATATAACTGAAGTCCATCATCTCTGCACCCTCTCTAAGGCCTTCACATCCTTCCTAAATTGCGGTGCCCAGAATTGGACACAATGGGGGTGATTTTGCCAATGGGGGCGTGTTGGAGGTGGGACTGCTGCTTGTCGGGTTTTAGTCCCGCCTCCATTGACTTGTGGCCAACCCACGCTATTTTCCCTTGATTGACCTTGTTAAGCCCGCCCAGCGGGCTTAGCAGGCCAATTAAGGGGAAGCCGGTTACAGAGAATGTCAGCGTATGACGTTTCATCTGTCAAAAATTTTTGACAGATGAATTGTCATTGTTTGACAGCTCTGTGAAGCTGTCAAACACTGACATTCTCTGTTGTTTGATGAGTCCTTGTATTCAAGATTCATCAAACCTATCTGCTGAGCAAAAATCAGACGGCTGTTGCATCGGAGAATGCAGCAACCATCTGTCATCTCTGCCGGTGCAATGCGGGAGTCTCCAGTTCCCCAACTGTTGAAGCCTGCAGGAAGAGACAAAGGTAAGTAAACATGTTCTATCACTTTTCACTCACCTCACATACTTACCTCTCCACACTTGCACTCATCACTCACCTCCACAGCGCACTTTTGCACCCCCTCCGACCCCCGCAGACCCACTGCTCACCTCGGTGACCCTGGCGGGGTTTCTCGATGTCGGGAAGTCCGCACCTCTGGTGGGAAAAATGGGGATAATTCTCTTAACTACCTGTTTACTACCTGTTAACAGGCAGTTAAGTGGCTGTAATCCCATTCCCGCCTCCAGGAGACGGGACCCAGCATGGGTCGGCTACCCGCCTCCTGGGAAGATGGCACGGAGGCGGGTTGGGAGTGGGATGGGTACCCATCCCCAGATTCTGCCATTTTCCCGGCAGTCCCGCCTCCCCAGGGCTAGCAAAATTGCCCCTACTACTCCAGTTGAGGTCAAACCAGTGTTTTATAAAGGTTCGTCATAACTTCCTTGTTTTTGTACTCTTTGGGCTCGATTTTGATACTGGGGCGGGTTGGGGTCGTGTCATCCACTTTTCGTGTTATCCACCCGACTGCAATTGGATTTGGGAGATTGATGCAATTTTCACCTAATTGGGCAATTGAGTTCCAGCATGTGGGAACCCATGAACCAATTAGTGTTTTCAGTCTGAAAGTCGCCTCTGATGATGTCATCATTGCTGCTGCATTGAAGGTCTTCAGAGACTACCTGGCCTTTGCTGTGAGAGGACCTGGATGCAAAATGAGCAGCAGCAGCCCTAAGTCTGCTCCCAGATATTTTTACACCACCACTCCCAGATATGTCTCCTCCCCATCCATCCATATATGCATCCATCCACATAGCCATCCATATATGCATCCCCACAGCCAGCCAAATGTGCTCCCGCCAGGTTTCACATTCGTGGTTCAGAACAGGCGTGCTTCACGTAGAAAAAGGGTTAAAATCACAAAGGCCTTTCAAAATGGCATTATAGAGGCAATTTAGTGCTTGTTAAGGGCCTTAACAGCCTATCCTGCCTCTTAGAGGTGGGACGGAGTCGGGACCAGCAGATACGATTTAATGAAAATTGCGTGGAGGCGGGCTTGTGTCCGCCCGCCGGTTTTCGCAATTTTAACCCCCCACACGCCTCCAAACCCACCTCCACAGGGTCAATGAAAATCCAGCCCTATGCCTCTATTTATGAAGCCCAGGATCCCGTATGCTTTTATAGCTGCTTTTTCAACCTGCCCTGCCACCTTCAACGATTTGTGCACATGCACCTCCAGGTCTCTCTGTTCATGCACTCCCTTTAGAATTGTACCCTTTAGTTTATATTGCCTCTCCTCATTCTTCCTACCAAAATGTATCACTTCACACCTTTTCTGTGTTAAATTTCATCTGCCACGTGTCTGCCCATTCCACCAGTCTGTCTATGTCCTCTTGAAGTCTATCACTATCCTCAGTGTTCACTATACTTCCAAGTTTTGTGTTATCTGCAGATTTTGAAATTGTACCCTGTACACCCAAGTCCAAGTCATTAATATACATCAAGAAAAGCAGTGGTCCTAATACCGACCCCTTGGGAACACCACTGTATACCTTCCTCCAGTCCGAAAAACAACCGTTCACCACTACTCTCTGTTTCCTGTCACTTAGCCAATTTCGGATCCATGCTGCCACTGCCCCTTTTATTCCAAGGGCTTAAACTTGCTGGCTGGCCTAATACGTAGCACTTTATCAAATGCCTTTTGGAAGTCCATGTACTCCACATCAACCGCATTGTTCTCATCAACCCTCTCTGTAACTCTTCAAAAAGCTCAATCAAGTTAGTTAAACACGATTTGCCTTTAACAAGTCTGTGCTGGCTTTCCTCAATTAATCCACACTTGTCCAAGTGACTGTTAATTTTGACCCGGATTATCGTTTCTAAAAGCTTCCCCAGTACAGAGGTCAAACTGACTGGCCTGTAGTTGCTGGGTTTATCCTTACACCCTTTTTGAACAAGGGTGTAACGTTTGCAATTCTCCAGTCCTCTGGCACCACTCCCGTATCTAAGGAGAATTAGAAGATTATGGCCAGTACCTCTGCAATTTCCACCTTTACTTCCCTCAGCATCTAGGCTGCATCCCATCCGGTCCTGGTGACTTATCTACTTTAAGTACAGCCAGCCTTTCTAGTACCTCCTCTTTATCAATTTTTATCCCATCCAGTACCTCAACTACCTCTTCTTTCACTATGACTTTGGCAGCATCTTCTTCCTTGATAAAGACAGATGCAAAGTACTCATTTAGTACCTCTGCCTCCATGTGTAGTTCTCCATTTTGGTTCCTAATCAGCCCCACTTAAATGGTGCCCTCCCTCCTGCACCATCTCTCCAGCCATGCATTCATCTGCTCTTTTCTCCTATTTCTATTAGTACCTGTTTACTATTTATATGCCTATAGAAGATTTTTGGATTCCTTTTATGTTAGCTGCCAATCTATTTAGATACTCTCTCTTTGCCCCTCTTTCCTTTTTCACTTCCCCTCTGAACTTTCTATTTTCAGCCTGGTTCTCACTTGTATTCTCAACCTGACATCTGTCATACGCCCCCTTTTTCTGCTTCATCTTACTCACTATCTCTTTCGCCATCCAGGGAGCTCTGACTTTGGTTTCCCTGCCTTTCCTCCTTGTGGGAATATACCTCAACTGTACCCGAATCATCTCTTTAACGGCAGTCCATTGTTCGATTACAGTTTTGCCTGCCAGTCGTTGATTCCAATTTAGCTGGGCCAGATCTATTCTCAGCCCACTGAAATTAGCCTTCCTCCAATTACGTATTTTTACTCTAGATTGCTCCCTGTCCTTGTCTGAACCTTATGATACTATGATCACTGTTCCCTAAATGTTCCCCTACTGACACTTGCTCCACTTGATCCACCTCATTCCCCAGAACCAGATCCGGCAATGCCTCCTTCCTCGTTGGGCCGGAAACGTACTGATCAAGAAAGTTCTCCTGAACACAATTCAGAAGTTCTTCCCCCTCTCTGCCCTTTACACTGTTACTATCCCAGTCTATATTAGGATAGCTGAAGTCCCCCATTATCACTACTCTATATTTCTTGCACCTCTCTGTAATTTCCATCATATTCCTATGTGGCTATTTGCGCCTGCAGCTCACCAACCTTATTTACCACGCTTCGTGCATTTACACACATGCACTGTAAACCTATCTTAAACCTTCTTGTATTCTCTCAGTCTGACCCTACCTGATACCGTACTATTTCTTACTCTAGTGCTATCTATCTCTCCCAATCCTTTGTGCACCTTGTTTCTCCTTTCTAATGCTACATCCTGGTGTCCATCCCCCTGCTAAATGAGTTTAAACCCTCCCAACAGCACCAGCAACTCCCCCCCGCCCCCCCCCCCACCCCCCAGCATTGGTCCCGGCTCTGTTGAGGTGCAACCCGTCCGGCCTGTACAGGTCCCACCTCCCCCAGAACCAGTCCCAATGTCTCAGGAATCTAAAGCCCTCCCTCCTGCACCATCTCTCCAGCCACACATTCATCTGCTCTATCCTCCTATTTCTATACTCACGAGCTCGTGGCACCGGGTGTAATCTGGAGATTACTACCTTTTGAGGTCCTGCTTTTTAATCTCTTTGCTCGCTCCCTAAAATCTGCTTTCAGGACCTCATCCCTCTTTCTACCTATGTTGTTGATACCGATATGGACCACGACCTCTGGCTGTTCACCCTCCCCCCTCAGAATGTTCTGCAGCCGCTCAGTGACATCCTTGACCCTGGCACCAGGGAGGCAACATATCATCCTGGAATCATGTCTGCAGCAGCAGAAACGCCTGTCTGTTCCCCTGACTATCGAAGCGCCTTTCATTATTGCTTTCCCAATCTTCTTCCTCCCCCCTGTACAGCTGAGCCACCTGTGGTGCCGTGCACTTGGCTTTGGCTGTACTCCCCAGAGGAAAAATCGCGCTCTCAAGTATTCAGTACAATACTGGTTAGAGAGTGAGATGCACTCAGGGGACTCCTGCACTATCTGCTTGGTCCTCCTTGTCTGTCTGATGGTCACCCATTCCCTCTCTGTCTGCACATTCTTACGCTGCAGAGTGACCACCTCCTGAAACGTGCTGTCTATGAAGCTCTCAGCCTCACGGATACACTGCAGTGACGCCAGCTGCTGCTCAAGCTCCAAAACCTGGAGCTTGAGCTCTTCCAGCTGACGACACTTCCTATACATGTGGTTGTCCAGGACACGGGAAGCATCCTGGAGTTCCCACATGGCACAAGATGTGCATTCCACGGGACTGAGGTGCCCTGCCATGCCTCTATTTAATAGACTCAACTAACTTAACAGAAATAAACTCAAGACTTAAAAAAAAAATCAATCACCAGCTACTCACCAATCAGCTCCTTCCCTTGTGCTGACGACACTTTAGGTTTTATTTCACCTTGCTCCCTGATGCTTGTGGTGCCTCCCTGCTCTCGGCTCTCGGGCCTACCTTTATCTCCGGCCGCTCCTCTCGCTATCCTGCAGGTCCGCTCTCGGGCCTATTAACTTAGAGTCCTTGGGTTCTGTGGCTCCGCTCCTCCTTTCAGTTAGACGTCTCAACCGCCTTCCTCCTCTCCACCGATTCCTGCTCTCACCAAATTCTTCCATTCTGCTTGCGATCCACTCGATTGCTTTCTCCCAGCTCTGTCTCCAAGCTCTGTGCTAGCCCCTAAAATCTGCTGTAATCCAACATAAACAAATAATTTTATTTAAACAGATTATTGCCAGTGAAGCAATTAACTAAAAACAGCTTGAGAACCTTACTGCATCAAATAAACTTCTTTTTATTTAGTAACACATAAACTGATTATTATTACAAAATGAGTAATGTTCTTACAGTGCCACCACTGCTGGTCCAAACTTTTTGAACTGTGTGTCATTTTTCAGATATTCGGGATAGTGGACCCAAACCTGTTATGGTCTTCATCCATGGTGGATCATACATGGAAGGCACAGGAAATATATTTGATGGAAGTGTACTGGCAAGTTATGGCAATGTCATAGTCATCACTGTCAACTACCGGCTTGGTGTTTTAGGTAAGACCATGCTTCTTTTTTAATTGAGCTCCATTATTTTTTTTAAGCCTTGGGTAAATAGCATCTGTACCTTTTGTGGAACATGAATGATTTCTGTGGTTTAAATATATCCCAAATGTGCTACTAATTTGATGAAATGTGAGACATCTGGTAAAATGCCTGGATTTTCACTAAGATCAACTGCAATATCATTGTGAAGTTAATAGTAATTCACATGGATGAAGTGAAAGCCATAGGTAATGAGCAGTGCAATGCATTCAAACCCTTTCCTCTTTCTCTGAGATCTGGGTTTCAATCCAGACTAGTCAAGTGGGTTGACATCTTCTCTCTGAAACTGTAACAGTTCCTGCCAAGTGAAATAGTTGGTTCCTAATGGATATAAGTTGACTTTTTTATTATTATTCATTCACGGGATGTGGGCATCGCTGGGAAGGCCAGCATGTATTGCCCATCCCTGGTTGTCCCAAGAAGGTGGTGGTGAGCCTCCTTCTTGAACCGCTGCAGTCTGTGGTGAAGGTACTCCCACAGTGCTGATAGGTAGGGAGTTCCACGATTTTGACCCAGCGATGATGAAGGAGCGGTGATATATTTCCAGGATGCTGTGTGACTTGAAGGGGAACTTGGAGGTGGTGGTGTCATTTGGTTGACTGAACATTTAGCTTCAAAATTGGCATAATTGTCGCTGGCTCATCCATCAAACTCTGAGTGGCAATAAACAGTAGTGCAAAGGGACTGTTGTCTTGAGCTTGGGGTTCAGACATGTTGTCGGGGTAATGTATGTGGAACATGCATTATATGTGCCCTTACTATTTCTAGCTGAAAGTGTTTGATGCTATCAAAAGTACAGTTTAAAAATATAGTTCAACATTTAATCCATTATCCTGTGGTTTATTGTAAAAGTAGCCATGCATAATCTGTATTTGTACTGGAGCTACAAACATTTATTGGTTGTACAAATCTGCTGATAATTTGAATAAGTAAATTATGTGGATAAAAGTTGAGTGTTGTATCACTTAAGAGGAAATCTTTGTTACACATTGTAAACCATTTTTTTTAACTTTTGTGCAATGACCCTTGAAATCAACGAGCGGCTGTATAATATGCAACATAATGTTAAATGTGTGGTGTAAAGTTAAGTGCTTCATTTTTTAATTCTAGATGAGAAGTTGTGTGCTGTAATCTAACAATCAAACATGCAAGTACTATGTGCAACAAAGCTGGCGGAGCAGCAAAACAAAAAATGACTTTAAAAGAATGAATCAGAATAGCAGCTGTAATAGAGGGTGAGGTCAGGACTGAATTTTTGGTTCTTAATCACAGCAAAATGAACAGTTTCAAGTCTTTGACTTTGTTGTCTCCCTAGTCTTAGAAACAGTATTACACCCTTAGCTTTAAACAGTGATGTCTCTAGTAGCAGTCTTAATGTAACATAACTGGAGATAATTTTACAGAATCATGTAGGTATTTCCATCAGGAAAAACACTACATGAAAGAAGTACTTTGTCTAACTTTCTCCATGTTATTGCCTCTGCAGCAAAAGTATATATATAATGCACTTTGTTGTTATAGAACCCAAAATACCAAGCTATTGTTGATACTGAGAAATGGAGCCCCTTTCATTTATGTCATGGTATTTTGTTCAACAATACAATTTTCTAGGCTTAACACTTCAGCTTGCCTCACATGGACTGACAATTCCAACGTAATTAATATGATTCTCAATTTACCTATCCATTTTCACTGTTGTAATTCTCCACTTGAGAGGGCAGCCTGAGTTCTAAACCTCTCCACGCTAGTTGATACTGTTGCTCCATAACATAAATACATAATTCCTTTTCCTTACTTTTATTTCTTCTCCGATCACCCATTCCCTTTTCTTTTCCACTCTATTTGTTGGCCCAATCAATACCTGTGCACACCATCCTACTGGTGCTGAGTCGGAATCAACAATCAACGTTGGGGTTTAAATTTTGGAGTCCTAACCCAGTATTTTCCACTTCAGTGGTTCTGAAACATGCCAGGAATCTTTGATCATTTAAATTAATGGTCCCAGTTACAGGTAGGGGGTGCAGATTTTCCTGACATGCGCTCCCCACGTGCGGCAGGCACCTGAAGCGGAAAATTCCATCTTCCGTGTCTTACTGCAAGAATTAGTTCTTCTAACATGTTCTCTCTTTTATAGGGGTTACATCATCATTCTGATAAAATAATAAAGATATAATTTTTCAAGTGCTTTTTTATAAAGCGAATTATTTTTAAAGCTTCTTAAAAAATAACAGTCCTAGAATAGTTTAGGCTGCAAACAATATCACATCTGTTGCTGTGCTAACTTTCCTAGCAGCCAATGTGGTGACTGTGTAAGTATTTTTTAGATCAGGCTGTTCCAGGAACTGAACATGCCTGACAACTACTTGAAAGCATGACAACACCCCTTCAAAGTTGTACATTAGCAGTGAATTATTTAACAATGTTTTTTTGTTTCTATTTCTACCTTTTTCATTTGATTTTGTAAACTTGCTGATATCAAAATTTGGCAAGCAAGTTTTTCATAGATATGATCCTGCATGGCATGAATACACCAGTTAATGTACACAGATGTAGACACGGGGGCCCTGAGATTCCTGGGGGTCTGCTTTACTAGTGCAAATGCAGCGGAGTGGAACCCCTGCCTGCCCATGCCATTTTCTGGTGACCACATTCCAGTTCCTGGGGACAGGGTCATTTGCATGAGCTGCTGGCCACTATGTTGGAGCAGCACCATGTCACTCTGATGGCAGAGAGGAGGCCCAGCAAAGGCTTGAAGATCTCTTGATGTTTTTGTCTTCTGCTCAAAATGGATTAAGCTGGCTTCTTGTGGAAGGTAATTGATCAATTACCTTACACTAGTGAAGGTTTGGGGCCTCTTGGGAACCTCAGTGGGACTTAGACCAGTCCTCGGCCATCGAGAGTTATGCTGAGGGCTTTTAAAGGTGGTAGTCCTCTGATAGCCTGGGAACTTGCCAGACATATTTGCTTGATGTGGTGGGGGGTGGGTGGGCAGGCAGAAGATCCCCCATAGCCCCCCTATCATTGTGATTTAAAGGGCCACAGTAAATGAGATGGAATCCCAGTATAATGAGGTACTGCCTCAAGTTTATGGTTTCCCCGTGTGGAAATTAGACTTTCCAACCTCTCCATCCCCAAGAATTTTGGCGCCAGGCTCTTTTGTAGATGTTAGGTTCACAGCAGCAATGACATAATCGAAAGATGTACACAGTCATTGAGTGAAATTTGGTTCTTTTTGTGCGAAGGATTCACAATTTTGCAAGTTTGAAGAATTATGCCATCTACTAAGAAGGCAAATTTTTGGATAAACAATAAATACTGTGCTGATGGGACTGAGTGCAGCTAACGGATTTGCTTAAGTCCTTTCCATAATCTGCCTGAAGCGGCATCACCCTGCTCTGTGCAGTAATATTTTTATATCTTATAACTTCTTTGAAGTACAATACACTTTTTGAATGAAGTTAATATACAAATATAACAAAAGTACGAAATATAATGGCCTTGAAATTACGGTGTCTTCAATGGCGCCATCGTAATCCTTCTGAAAGGCCCCGCAGCTTCCAGGTTTTCACATGTGCGAAAACCTGGAACTTGCGATCTGTTAAGGTACGCCTTGATAGATCTACCGAACCGAAAGTAAAATCAGTTTCGTTGGTGCAGAGTTGGGCTATTTGCCCAGCAACTGCCCAGCAATTGCCCACAAAACTCTTACGGCTGATAAAAGCAGGCATAGGGCCTGCTTTCATCACCATAAAGGTTAGTATAAATCTTAAATTAAACACTTAAGAATAAAAAATGATGCATAAACACTTAAAATTAGTTTATGCAAATATTGGTCTGGGTTAAAATGTTTAAAATTATTTTTCAAAAAATTAAATTTTTCTTGTATTTGGTGTAATGAAGGGACTTTTAATTAAATTTGAAAATCAGAACTTTTATATTTATTAGAATTGTGTAAATTGTTTAATTATTTGGGGATTACATTGCATGTCAACAGGGGATTCCGTTCGGAAATGACTGCAATGGAATCCTCCTTTGTGACTGGAGGACCTGGCCCATGTGATCCAGGGAAGCTTTCGAACCGCCTGCGATCAGTGGGCCTTTACGCAGGCGTATGCCTGGAGGGCCGAGACCCGAACTCTCCGCAGGCTGGGAGCCTGGAGGTAGGTTCAGAAATGTTTCACAGGTCAAAGGCGTACTCCGGAGGTATGCCTCCGGCCGCAATTTCAGGGTCATTATTTTGCCTGTTGGATAATGGGCGGCAGAGAATCCTCCCAACAGTATTGCTATTGAAAGTGATTGTAGTTTGAGAAGTTGTGCAAAACTCATCTTGCACAGAGCTGTAAGTTACTGTTTTACTGTCCATCAGTGGTGACACAGGTGTTATAAATGTAATCTTTCAATTCCTGCAGAAGGAGCATGAATTTATTTCAGTACCAGATCTTATTGAAAGCTTTTCTCACTGAATAAAATTGGACTAGGGTACCTTTCTAAAATTGGAGCTGAAATATTCAGTAGTCATGAAGGCACTTTCATCATATATCCATCTGATGGAATTGGTCTGTTCAGCTGCATGGTGTTTTTCATTTCTATTATATCCATGAAGTCCTTTGTAATTACAGGTGTTTTTCTACTTTTCAGTTTTATAGGCCTAGAAATTGGGCCTATAAAACCGTTAACCTGGCGCAAAATAGTGGCTGGCACTCTAGTGCCCTTCTCAGGCATGGGACTCAGCAGCCGCCATTTTGGTGAGGGCCTTATCGCTGTCGATAGCAGTGCTGGCCCTGGAGATATAAATGAAGATAGTGTGACATCAACGCCGACTTGACACCACGTCTGCAGACTTCGACCTTAGTGCCGAGTTCAGCACTGGGTCCTAAGCTCGCTCTGAAAAGTGAGCATTCAGCAGACTGATAGGGACGCTGTCAGCACTTCTTAAAGGGACACACACATCTTTCAGGTAAGTTTGCATTTAAGCTTTTGGACTGGATTTGTTTTATTTTTTTGAAGTAATGGCTTGGTGCAATACATGTTAAAAGTTTAAGAGTGCAGGGAGTGCTGCTGGACACTTGCAAGGCCTCGGATGGTAAAGGAAGGCCTCTGAGAAGACAGAAAATGCTGGGAAAAACTCAGCAGGTCAGGCAGCATCCGTGGAGAGAGAAACAGAGTTCACATCTCAGGTTCAGATGCTGCCTGACCTGCTGAGTATTTCCAGCATTTTATACTTTTATTTCAGATTTACAGCATCCGCTCACAGAGGGAAGAGGAGAACGCAGAAGAGGAGGAAGCAGAAGGAAGGATGTGGCCGGGATATCCGGGATGCAATCATCTGTCCGGCGGTACCAGTGACTACAAACCCAATTCCCCTTCAACATTTGCCTCACACCTTACCTTCCCTCTGTTACTGACCATCACAGCGTCCTCTTGGCCACAATGCTGAAATAAAAGCTACCACAAAGCAAACTTTCCAATCCAACTTTATACATCTATCCATCCAATATGACATCAAGAAATCAACACATCACCCTTATGCATTCCCTTAGTGACTGTCTTGTGTGTGTCTTTGCCTATCCTACTGATGTACCCCAGTGGCTGCAGCATGGTTGGTGGAAGGCTGCTGACTTTCAGTGGGGGACACTGCAAATGGCCTTGCAGGTCGACCTCGAGGAGCTGGTGGCTGGGAGTGTGAAATCAAGTGACGGTGTTTCCTTTTCCTCTTCCTCCACCTCCACCTCCACCGGCTGGGCAGGCTGCATTTCTTGGGTGTGTGAAATGAGGAAGGCACAAGGGTGGAGTTGTGTTGAGGAGAGGCCGAGAAAGCAAGTGGAGCATGCAAGAAGGAGTAGAACATATGAGGATACCAGCATCTTGTATCCTTTCAGCCCTGCCACTGACCAAGGGCTCAGCCATGCCCCTGCTAAGAATGGATAGCACCGTCTCCTCCAAGGGGGTGAGGTGAAGCTAGGAATGGGAGGTGTGCCTCGTGTTTGGTAGAGTTTGTTGGTAGGTGAGTGATTGGGGGGGGCGGGGGTCGGGCATTAAGCAGTGTGTGAGGCTAGTGGTGCAGTTGGTAGGAGACATCTTTTGAAGATTCATTCACTGACCTTGACCACTGAGCTTCTTTGGGCACTGGAGCCAGGTCGTGGGGGAGACACTGCTGGCAGTGACGGCCTCGGTGATCTGGTTCTACATCGTTCTTTCTGGAAGGCCTCATGGCATCTGTGGGTAGAGGACCGCTCTTGCAGTGTTAACCCCCTGCACAAAGCTGGAGTGCTGCGAGACTCTGGGTGCCCCTTCCCTGGCTTGCTGAAGCACTTTTCCCATTTTTTTTTTAGGTGCGGAAGGGAATTCAGCTTTAAGAGCTGAAGACTCTCATTTGAGAATTCTTTTTAATAATTTTTTTTCCGAAGGCAGTTGAGCTGTAAGGGCTAAAAACTGTCTATTTTTACATGATTTTTTTTTTCATTTTAGAAGGCAGTTCCCCTTTAAGAGACAGAACTGCTTACTGAATAGACAGCCTCACTTTCAGAACAAGCTGTTCTTGCTGCAATGACGCTACGGCCACGCTACATTGGGGCCTCCTGCCGGGACGAACGCCGCCAGGACAGCGTTGCACTGTTAAGTTTAGCGCTGGGCTAATGTTAATTAACCATCAGCGCCAATTTTCAGTCCTACCAGCGCCACCATTTTTGGTGGCCGGTGACACCGGCAAGTTTTTACCGCTATCGAATTTTTAGCCCATAATCTTTTAAAAATTTAGATTTTCAAAATCCAGTTTTTGTTTTGCAACTATGTTCTATTTGCATGATAATGTTGTCTATCAAAGCATCCTAAAAGCGCTGCTGTTTTAGGCTAGTCAATGTCAACAATACTGAATTATCTAGCATCTGCCTCCCAGTTGACTGTCAGCACTGAAAATCATGCTGATCACTGCTGGACCTTGTGGACCATCTCACTAGGTCTGTAGCTGATGTTAGGGGAGTTCCCCTGGGCTTAGTTTGAGAATCTAAATGGCAGGTGTCCATAAGGCTGTGGTAATAAGTTTTAATAATCAAATTTCTTCTAAAAGGTAGAAGATTTAAACACTTTTTAAAAATAGGTGTAAGAATTTCTCTATGCAGGTACTTTCTTTCAACACTCATGTTTCACAAAATCTAGAAAAGTTCAAATATGTATATTTTGATTTAAAATGTTGATGTGTGCTCAAAGAATAAGTCTGAAATTATAATTATGAAATACATAAAAATATATACTCCTATCCCATGAGGTCTTGTAAACACACTAAAGGTAGAATGAAAAGAGAAGAACCTGTACAACCAAATTGCTCTGTTGTACTTTATAAACAGTGCTTTCTATGTAATGGCCCTTCATGGTTGTTTTGAACGTAAAGGTATTTCTAAAACTACATTTTTTAGTCCTATCCAGCTAGATGTACATCAGTGATGCTGTCTGTCATCCTGAGGCAATTCAGTTTTGTCAACACTAGTTGTTCCAAACGTGCTAGCAAGTATCAGTAACAGAGTAACCATGTACCAACTCGTACACCAGAGTTTTCAAATTAATAACGCAGCAGTTAGCGGGATAAAAATTAATTGGTTCAGAGCACATAATGATAATTACCTTAAATTCAACTAGTTTGTATGAGTGTATGCCTTTAATTACAGAGATTTGAGTATTTGGGCACTGTGCCACAAAGTCCTCCACAGCCTCTGACTTAAAAGAAGTTGATGACTAAACCTATTTGAATTAAGACTATGGCTTAACCGCCTTGATTTGGATTTACAATGGAAGTGATTCAAATGGTTAAGAGTTTTCAATCAAGTACCTTACTTGAAGTATTGAAAGCTTAAGCTAATCAGTAAGAGTACTTTAAGTTTTCACTGTATAGTTACTGCATTTGATTCCTCCCAGAGATATTCGGGAGAATTTTCAACTGCCAGGTGCCCGTTTCTCACCTGAGAAACAGGCGACCGGGAGAGGAAAATCTGGTGGGGAACTTGCACACCCATTTGCCCGCCTGATTCAATTATTACGCAGGGCTTTAAATGGGTGCCCAGTAAACCCGCCTGTTTAAATATGCACATTGAAATCCTATGCCAATTGTAGGACCCCAATTGCAATTTTCATGGAGAAATGGGCAAGATGTGCAAAGTGAATACTCGTCCCAGTTTTTCCAGACATTGAGTGGCTTGACCAGTGGTCCTTAAAGGGACCACAGGAAGCTGTTCATAAAAGGTAAGTTTTTGCTTTCTTTTACAAAGATTTTTGTGGCTCCTCCTGACCCCACAAAACTTTTCCATCTTGCTGCCAGCCAGTTTTCCTCCCTTGCCCTCAAATCCGCTGTCTTTAAAGAAAGACTTGCATTTATATAGTGCCTTTCACGACCACCGACGTCTCAAAAGTGTTTTACAGCCAATTAAGTACTATTAGAAGTGTAGTCACTGTTGTAAGTAGGAAACGCGGCAGCCAATTTGCGCACGGCAAGCTCCCACGAACAGCAATGTGATAATGACCAGATTACTTGTTTTAGTGATGTTGATTGAGGGATAAATATTGGTCAGGACACCGGGGATAACTCCCTAGCTCCTCTTCGAAATAATGCTGTGGGATCTTTTACATCTGAAAGAGCAGACGGGGCCTCGGTTTAATGTCTCATCCGAAATTGAGTTTGAAAGTGATTTAGTTAAATCCAAAACTAGGGTCTTAAATCTAAACAAAGCAAACTACGTAGGTATGAGGGGCGAATTGGCTAAGGTAGATTGGGAAACTACATTAAAAGGTATGATGGTAGAGAAGCAATGGCTAGCATTTAAAGAATTAATACATAATTTACAACAAATATACATTCCTTTAAGGCACATAAACCCCACAGGAAAAGTGGTCCAACCATGGCTAACAAGAGAAGTTAAAGATAGTATTAGATCAAAGGAAGAGGCTTATAATGTTGCCAAAAAGAGTAGTAAGCCTGAGGATTGGGAGGATTTTAGAATTCAGCAAAGGAGAACCAAGAAATTGATAAAGAAAGGGAAAATAGAATACAAGAGTAAACTAGCAAGAGACATAAAAACAGATTGTAAAAATTTCTATAGGTATGTAAAAAGGAAAAGATTAGCGAAAGTAAATGTGGGTCCCTTACAGGCTGAGACAGGAGAAATTATAATTGGGATTAAGGAAATGGCAGAGAAATTAAACAGATACATTGGGCTGGATTTTGCCGTTGGGGGCGGGACTGCTGGTTTACAGGTTTCAGTCCCGCCCCAAATGACGTCTGACCAACCCACGCTATTTACCCTTGATTGACCTTGTTAAGCCCGCCCTGTGGGCTTAGCCGGCCAATTAAGGGAAAGCCGGTGACAGAGGACGTCAGCGTATGACGTTTCATCTGTCGCAAATTTTTTGACAGATGAATTGTCAGCGTTTGACAGCTTTGAGAAGCTGTCAAACACTGACTATCTTTGTTCTAAGGTGAGCCCTTGCACAGAAGGCTCACCAAAACACCTCTCCTCAGCAAAAAGCAGATGGTTGCTGCATCTAAGAATGCAGCAGCCATTCTGTCATCTCTGCCATTGAGATGAGGCACCTCCGGATCCCCAAGGGTTGAAGCCTGCAGGAAGAAGCAAAGGTAAGTAAACTTTTTCTAACACTTTATACTCACCTCTCATACTTACCTCTCCACACTTGCACCCATCACTCACCTCTACAGCGGACTTTTCGACCCCTCTCACCCCCGCAGACCCACTGCTCGCCTCACTGACCCAGGCGAGGTTCGCAGCTGTCTGGAAGCCCACACTTGCAGGGGTAAAATGAGGATAAGCATCAAAACTGCCTGTTAACTATCTGTTAACAGGCAGTTAATTGGCCCTAATCCCCTTCCTGCCTCGAGGAGACAGGTCCCTGCGCGATTTGGGACCTGCCTCTCGGGAAGATGGCACGGAGGCAGGTTGGGAGTGGGTTCGGTACCCACTCTCAGCTTCTGCCATTTTCCCGGCAGTCCCGCCTCCATACCCGCCTCCCCAGGGCTGGGAACATTCCCAACTTTGTGTCTGTCTTCTCGGAAGAAAACGCCAAAAAACTTCCCGGAAATAGTGGAGAACCAAGGGTCTAGCGAGAATGAGGAACTGAAAGAAATTATTATTAGTAAAAAAATAGTACTGGAGAAATTAATGGGACTGAAAGCCAATAAATCCCCTGGACCTACTGGCCTACATCCTAGGGTTTTGAAAGAGGTGGCTATAGAGATAGTGGATGCATTGGTTGTCATTTTTCAAACTTCCATAGATTCTAGAACGGTTCCCGCGGATTGGAAAGTAGCAAATGTAACCCCACTATTTAAGAAAGGAGGGAGAGAGAAAACGGGGAACTACAGACCAGTTAGCCTGACATCAGAAGTAGGGAAAATGCTAGAATCTATTATTAAGGACATGGTAACAGGGCACTTGAAAATAATAATAGGATTGGGCAGAGTCAACACGGAATAATGAAAGGGAAATTGTGTTTAATGAATCTGTTAGAGTTTTTTGAGGTTGTAACTAGCAGAATAGATAAGGGGGAACCAGTGGATGTGGTGTATTTGGATTTTCAGAAAGCATTTGATAAGGTGCCACGCAAGAGGTTATTAAACAGAATTATGGCTCATGGGTTTGGGGGTAATATACTAGCATGGATTGAGGATTGGTTAACGGACAGAAAACAGAGAGTAGGAATAAACGGGTCATTTTTGGGTTGGCAGGCTGTAACTAGTGGGGTACCGCAAGGATTAGTGCTTGGGCCTCAGCTATTCACAATCTATATCAATGATTTGGATGAGGGGACCAAATGTAATATATCCAAGTTTGCTGATGATACAAAGCTGGGTGGGAATGTAAGTTGTGAGGAGGATGCAAAGAGTATTCAAGGGGATATAGACAGGCTAAGTGAGTGGGCAAGAACATGGCAAATGGAATATAATGTGGGGAAATGTGAAGTTATCCACTTTGGTAAGAAAAATAGAAAAGCAGAGTATTTTTTAAATGGTGAGAGATTGGGAAATGTTGGTGTTCAGAGGGACCTGGGTGTCCTTGTACACGAATCACTGAAATTTAACATGCAGGTACAGCAAGCAATTAGGAAAGCAAATGGTATGTTGGCCTTTATTACAAGAGGATTTGAGTATAAGAGTAAAGACATCTTACTGCAATTATATAGGGGCCTGGTGAGACCACACCTGGAGTATTGTGTACAGTTTTGGTCTCCTTACCTAAGGAAGGACATATTTGCCATAGAGGGAGTGCAACGAAGGTTCACCAGACTGATTCCTGGGATGGGGGGGATTGTCCTGTGAGGAGACATTTTTTTTTATAAAACTGGACGGACCACCTGGCATCGACCTCGGCATCGGATTCAGACACAACAAAGACACACCCAGCTAAGTCAACCCTGCAACGTTCTCCTCACTAACATCTGGGGACTTGTGCCAAAATTGGGAGAGCTGTCCCACAGACTAGTCAAGCAACATAGTGATACACTCAGTACCATAACTATCAGCCAACGTCCCAGACTCCTCCATCACCATCCCTGTCCCACCAGCAGGACAGACCCACCAGAGTTGGCGGCACAGTGGTATACAGTCAGGAGGGAGTGGTCCTGGGAGTCCTCAACATTGACTCCGGATGGTGAAGTCATCGCGTCAGGTCAAACACGGGCAAGGAAACCACCTGCTATTTACCACCTACCGCCCTCCCTCAGCTGATGAATCAGCACTCCTCCATGTTGAAGAAGCACTGAGGGAATCAAGGGCACAGAGTGTACTCTGGGTGAGGGACTTCAATGCTCAGTAGCACCTGAAGAACATAGCTGCCAGACTGGGCTTGCGGCAGCAAAGTGCTGGAAAGGGTCATTGACAGTGCTATTAAGCGCTAATTCTCACCAATAACCTGCTAACAGACACCCATTTTGCGTTCCGCCAGAACCACTTGTCTCCAGACCTCATTACAACCTTGGTCCAAACATGGACAGAGGAGCTGAATTCCAGAGGTGAGGGGAGAGTGACTACCCTTGACATCAAGGCAGCATTTGACCGAGTGTGGTATCAAGGAGCCCTAGTAAAATTGAAGTCAGTGGGAATC
This sequence comes from Squalus acanthias, assembly GCA_030390025.1. NCBI lineage: Eukaryota > Metazoa > Chordata > Chondrichthyes > Squaliformes > Squalidae > Squalus > Squalus acanthias. The sequence continues at coordinate 44,632,823 of CM059429.1, read as the reverse complement.
AGGGGAAAACTCTCCACTGGCTGGAGTCATTCCTAGCATAAAGGAAGATGGTTGTGGTTATTGGAGGCCAATCATCTCAGCCCCAGGATATCACTGCAGGGGTTCCTCAGGGCAGTGTCCTAGGCCCAACCATCTTCAGCTGCTTCATCAATGACCTTCACTCCATAAGGTCAAAGGTGGAGATATTCGCTGAAGATTACACAGTGTTCAATTCCATTCACAATTCCTCAGATAATGAATCAGTCCGTGCCCGCATGCAGCAAGACCTGGACAACATCCAGGCTTGGGCTGATGAGGGACAAGTAACATTTGCACCATGCAATGACCATCTCCAGCAAGAGAGATTCTAACCACCTCCCCATGACATTCAATGGCATTACAATCGTCGAACCCTCCACCATTAACATCCTGGGGGATTCACCATTGACCAGAAACTTAACTGGACCAGCCACATAAATATTGTGGCTACAAGAGCAGGTGACTCACCTCTTGACTCCCCAAAGCCTTTCCACCACCTACAAGGCACAAGTCACGAGTGTGATGGAATAATCTCCACTTGCCTGGATGAGTGCAGCTCCAACAATACTCAAGAAGCTCAAAACCATCCAGAACAAAGGAGACCGCTTGATCGGCACCCCATCCACCACCTTTAACATTCACTCCCTCCACCACTGGCGTACCGTGGCTGCAGTGTGTACCATCTACAAGGTGCACTGCAGCAACTTGCCAAGGCTTCTTCGACAGCACCTCCCAAACCCACACCTCTACCACCTAGAAAGACAAGGGCAGCAGTTGCATGGGAACACCACCACCTCCTAGTTCCCCTCCAAGTTGCACACCATCCTGACTTGGAAATATATTGCCGTTCATTCATCGTCACTGAGTCAAAATCCTGAAACTCCCTCCCTAACAGCACTGTGGGAGTACCTTCACTGCACGAACTGCAGCGGTTCAAGAACGCAACTCACCACCACCTTCTCAAGAGCAATTAGGGATGGGCAATAAATGCTAGCATTGCCACTGACGCCACATACCGTGAATGAATATATAAAATAAAGACTGACTAATTCTATGCAGCTGAGGTCCGGAAGTTAAAATTCTCCTGGGCTTTACACTGCCACGGTCGAGATGGTTTGTCCACCTGCCTGGGCCCCCGCCCACACAACTGTTTAATTCTAGTGGTTTTCTTTTTTACTCTTTTTATTTCCTGGTTTCATGGATCGTTTGACCTTATTAGGATAAATTTTCATCATAATTTCAATGGAATGAAAATCAAGGGTGGGGGCTTCTTTTGCGGGCGGGCGATCCATCCCGCCAGATTTGTCCCATTTGCTCCTCTATCCCATTTCAATCATCTTTTCTTATCCCCATTCAGCTGTGTAACACCAGTTTATTATGTTCTGAATCTTAAATAAATGTGACTTGTTTATTCTCAGTAGTACATCCATGGGCTCACTTCCAAGGGTTACTGATTGATGCACGGTTGATGGCCTCTATTTTCTGTTGCTGTGCTGGCATGATCTCTGCTCGCGTAGAGAACATGTTATGCATGTGCTCTAAAGGTCTGTTTTCTTAATTGTGCCACAAAAGTCACCTGCAAACTGTGTGGTACAGCAACTTATGCTGCTCCACATCATTTACGCCATTTTGCAGTGAATGTTGCTGAATAGAGGGCTCCCTACCTACCGTCCCAATTTGTTCATATTACAAAATGGTTCTATTATAAATGAGAGCAATAGATTATTACAACATTCTCCTTTTGGGCATAGTAGTCCTTTAAATGTAGTTCTAAAGAAAATTATAGTGTACATCCTGAGATTGAAACAATTTTTGTCTGCACAGATTAAAATCTATACACTATTTCTTCTCACTTAACAAAGATTTAATTGCTGGTGTACTTTCTGTGCTGACACAGCCCAATAATCGGCATCATTTCCCCTCAAATGCATCGTACCATTACCAATTACTGCTGGGCCAAAAACCACTAATTAAATGAATAACCTCAGGCACAAACTATTAGTTAACTCAGTGCATAAAAGAATCATATAGGGACCAAGTGGTTGCTAATTATTGCTGTGACATCATTTACTCTGCAGCTCACACTTTATACTGTGCTACAAAGCAGGTAGTGGTTGTACTAAAATTGCACATTAAATGTTAAAAAGAATTGAATGTAATTTAAAATTGCAGCACAGTATCAAGAAAATCTACTAAATGAGCATGGCATAACATGCTTTAATTTTTACATTCAAAACTGGGCTTTTAGAATTATTAATAGAACATCTTATTAAACTTTCTCAAATTGCTCACAATTACATTTTTAGGCAGAATGGGAGTAGTTTTGTGAGTTATGCAAAATAGTCTACATTAATTCTTCACGCCATTAAAATATTACTTGAGTTTAAATCAAATGATATAGGTCCTAAAAATGAATGACACAGGAGCTAATCAATGGGACAGTAAAGAACAATACAAGGAACCAAATGTAGCTAGAAAGCAGAGAAAACAATGACGACGAACTGGAGATGAATACACATCAATTTTTTTTTGATTACATCTCTGTAAAGTGCCTTGGGATGTTTTTATATATTAATGATGCTGTATTGTTAAAGATGCTGTATAAATGCAAACTATTGTTGCAAATTGGCAAATTTGTATCTCAGGCGGAAAGTAGTTAATTTCTGGTTAGTAGGTAAATTTGAATATTGCAGCCGTGTGCTCCAGCTTGTCATATCAGATAGTTGGTGTACATCAATTTTTATAATTTCCAATAAAGCATGTAATTAAAGTGTACTTTTTGTCTGTATTGAATTTTTAACTTGTATTTTGCATTGCTAGAAACAACGTTTAAGGGTTAACACCCAAGGTTATGCTAAGCATTTTGCAACAGAAAACCATTGGCTCAGAACAGACAAGTTAGCTAGAGAGGGCTCTGCAAGCTGCTAGTTTCTGAAGGAAACAAGTTGGCTCGGAATTTGCGGTCAGCAGCGAAGCAAAGATGTTCGCCATTGGCCCCGAAGAAAACTGCCCACAAAGATCTCGCGATTTCTGTGACGAGCAGTTTGCCTTTTTAGACCCGTAAGTGATTTCAGTGCAATATGATGGGGAATCCCCAGCGCGCTCTGCTGTAATGTCAACAAGCTGCCTAAGCAGCCAATCACATTGCAGAATTCTCATAGCCAGGGAACCAGGAAATGAAGAAGCTGTTTTTATCCTGACTTTTTAAAAATGTTATAGGGAGCAAAACAAAGATTGGGCTCTCACATGGGGATAAGGTAAACCTGAAATAAATATGAACAAACTTTAAAAAAATATTATTTTTTAAAAAGTTTCTTAAAAATTGTAATTTTTACCATAATGGAGAAATTTGACTCGCCACAAAATTAAAATTAGTTTTTCAGGGCCATAACGTTTGTTATGGTCAATACATTGTTAAAACCCCAGTTACACCTAATCCAACAAGGCCGAACATATAATGGGGTAATTAACAGCGATATTACCCAGGTTTTTGTCAGTTTCACTGATTTCACTGATTGCCGGCTATGGGGAGGGGGTGGGGGGTGGCGGTCCATAGTGCAGCTAGTGTTGCAGCAGTGAATGACTGACTGCAACTTCAGGATTTCCGCGTTTAGATGCGCATGCGCTACATCCTGAAGTTGCGGTCAGTTTCAAAGGGGTAATAACAGCGAATGTTGTTAGTTCGCCGTTACTACCCACCGCAAATTCCGGCCCAATGATTTATCTATACAGCACCGTTAACTCAAAAAATAGACTTCATAGATGTGTATTCATCTCCAGTTTGTTAATTGACCTGGGATAATTAGATGCAATCACAAACATTTTTGAGATTGTCACTATTGATAAATGGTTGTTTGATCAAATGTAATTATGAGAGATGCAGATGCCTGATGCTTTTTGTTTTGTATACTTCAAAGGAGGTTGGATTGTATTTCTATGAGAAGCCTGTTTTATCCAGGGGTTAGTCTTTAGTGAGTAGTGAGTCTGAGAATTTAGTGAGATTTTGAGTCTCTCAGCCAAAAGCTGCAGAGCTGTGTGATACTTTAAAACAGACTAGCAAGACAGTTAAGCTGCAGTAATGCTTATAGACGACGCAGAGGATTTTCGTTTTGAGTACTATTCGAGCAGGCAGTAAGCGGGGCATACACGGCGGCCACACAGAGGAGTCAGCATGAGACCTAATGCATTTTGGTCCTGGGTCCTCATCAAAATGTAGTCAGTGAGCTGCCAGAGCGAAACGCGCTCCCCAATAGGCAGCTTGCCGATCTGAAGGCAGAAAATTGGTGGGGCGGCCAAATATGAAGGGCCTGTAGCAGCACCTTAAAGAAGAAGAGTACATGCATCACGATTGAAAACAAGCAGCACTTAAGAGCAGAAGGCATCTTGTGTACAGAACTTACACCAGCAAATACATTCAATTCAGAAGCTATTAAAGCTCAATACTCACAAGTGACTTCCATAAAACTGACTTCCAAAGTGCCATCCCGCTTACCCTGACTGCAGCTGAGTATTCCTTTCATTTTCACTGGAAATGGCCATCTCCCGACTTGGACTGCCCATGGTTGGTAGGTGGGAGCAGAAATTCATGGTATTCAGATGGCCAGAGACAAAAATGGTATCTGTGCTCCTAACGTGACCTCGCTTAGCATATATGTACGAACCTCCAGCTTGTTTCAGGTGGGAACTCTGGGCACCAGGATTAAGATCTGCCTGAAATTGGAATGGACGGGAACTCATTGGTAAATCAGCACTTCGACCAGTTAAGAACATAGGAATACCCTGGACAAGCAAAAATCTATTGATCTCAGATTTAAGATTAATAATTGAGCTACGATCTGCTGCTTTTTGTGAAGAAGGGTTGCTTAACTTCAATCCTGAATGGCCTGGTTCTGATTTTAAGGTTATTTCCCTTGTTCTAGACTCCCCCACCAGCAGAAAAAGTTTCTCTCTATCTATGCTATCAATTCCTTTAAAAATCTTAAAAGCCTCAATCAAATCACCCCTTAACCTTCTATATTTGCAGGAAATACAAGCCTGGTTTATGTAATCTCGTCATAATTTAACCCTTGGAGCCCTGGTAACATTCTGGTGCTGCACTCCTTCCAAGGCCAATAATAAGGTTCTAAAAGAGGTGGCTGCAGAGATAGTGGATGCTTTGAAGGAGGAATTCAATCTCAAATTTCATTGTCTCGAAGGACAAAAGAAAAAAATATATCAAATCTTCAGCCACTCATTAAATGACTATTTAGGTAGATAGGTTTTAAAAATCCAAGATTGTGTTCCATGAGTAATTATTTGGAGGCATTTAAAACTCTCAGGTATTCAGGCAACAATGTCTCAGATGGTCTGTAGAGGTAATGAAGAGGGAAGGGCAGGAGGCCAAGTCCAATTTGAGGGCAGTGCTTCATTAACACAAGATCAGTGGGTGGAAAACGAGTGCCCCGGGACAGCCCTCCAACTCTGACCGCCACAATTTCAGGTGGTCTGGCCGGCCTTTGGGCCCAGGAAGAAATTGGTCCAAGGGGTGTCCTTTCTCGCGGTGAGGAAGAGACCCACTGTGGCAGCAGCCAAATTATTCTTGTGGAGCTCGGAGGAGTACTCCTAATCCTCTCGGCTCCACAAAATTAAATTAAAACTTACCTTCTGGGCTCCTCCGGCTGAAACATGGCACATGCTTTGCCCATTTGAGTCCTAAAATGGCAATTGGGGTCCTATGTATGTCATAAGAACCTGATTTACACATTAAAAGGGCCTACCGCCTGACTTATGTGGGTGCTCCAGCAAGGAAGACCCTTGGGAAGAGAGCTTCTGCCACACCATCAGTGGGAATGGGGGGATTAGTCATACCTCATCATTTCAGGCCCCGACCACCCCATTTCTGCCAGGTGGATAGCCTAAAACTCTTCCCCATGGTTTCAGCCAGCAGGTGTCCCGCTCCTGCAGACTAAAATTACAACCCACGGGAAGGCAGCATGATTGCTGGGGTAGATTAACTGCGGCCATCTCAACTGCCGCCCCCCACCGCTGGGTGGACAGGGTTAAAATCAGCCATTATATTACAAAATCCAATGTTACAGTTGATCCAGAAATACAGGCACAAGAATTTAAAATGGAGCTTGACATACCCAGCAAATTAATACAGAAATTGCAGCAAATTACAACAGTGACTCCACTTCAAAAGTACTTTGGTGGCTGTAAAACGCTTTGAGACGTCCAATGATCGTGAAAGGCGCTATATAAATGCAAGTCTTTCTTTCTTATTTATCTGCCTCCAGCACCACAGAAAGAGACTCTCAACAGCAGACCACAGAATATGCTGCACCAAAAGAGGGAATTTCCTGGCAGAAATTGAAATATTAAAAAAAATACAAAAAAAGTATACCCTGCAACTATTCACTGATTAGATGACTAATGTTCTGAAAGAAACCAAGATATCCATGTTATACTACCAGAAGAACGCAGTGCAATCCTGTATAAATTTCTTCTGTCGATAAAAGAAATGAAATGGTGATGATTCTGAGATAAATATCCTTAGAGATTTTTTCAACCCATAGTAAGACTCTTAGGTACAAAACCTATGCCGAGCAGCTTCAACAAAGCCACGCTGATTCTTAAATTAAACAAAATGAAATGAAAGAAAACTTGGAAAAGGGTGATGCTTCCTGAGAGGAGAGGAAAAGGGGAAAAAATCCTTGCTGCTCTTGGAAAAAAATAATAGATTGTAATGCAACAAAAATCTACCACAAGCTAATTTGGAGATAAACAAATAATGGCCCAAAAATTGCTGTCAAAATAACCTCGCTGTTATTTATGTGCAAATGCTACAGCAACTTCAGGCGAGGGCAGATGTGTGATTAAACGCGGAAATCGAAAAGTTGCTGTCCGAGATGTGCTGCTCCACCGTTAGCTTTGCGAAGATGGCATCTCGCAGTCTTGCTCCCCATTCAAATGCATTGAGCCGTGTGAAGTTCCTGTACTTGAACAGTAGATCGAAGTAAACTCGTCACAGAAAGTTAAGTCAAGTCATTTCAAGCCTAAGTAGGATTGTAGTGAGTTCTTCTGGTAGTATAACATGGGTACTCTCGCTATATTTCTCTTTCTGTACCTGATTTGACATTGAATTCGCCCACTCTAATTTACACTTCCTTGTCAGTCTTTGTGCTGTTAATTTCAGAATCCTTCAATCTGATTGGTTAAGGAGATACACAGTTTCTTGCCTTGTTCACTCAGATATCAGATGCCCTGTAAAGGCATGCCGTTTCCATCTCGCAGCCCCAACAACTTGCAGGGCAAAATGTCATCAACATTAACCGCCGAAGGTAAGTCCAACTAACAGCGGGCACCGTTTACTGGCTTGCCACAACAATTTTTGGTCCAAAAACATCTTGAGCTCCTATGACCCAAAAAATCAGATTTTAATTCAAAATGGATCCTGATCTTGAAATCTACCATTTCTTTCCTCTTCTGAAAATTCAACGCTCTAATTCTACCTATGCTGCTCAACATGCACACATGAAGTGATGCAATTATTGCATAGTTACGTGAATTGCTCACCCCATCCACAGCAACAAATATTCCACTATGCATGGTGGAACTTTAGAGGGAAGAGTACGGAGCCTCACTTGATGGGAGTGTGAATTAGAGAATAAGGTGAAGAACTCGACCCGCCCGATTCGTGGCACTTCCAATTTTTGGTCAATTGAAACGAATCATCGGGAGTACCGTGAATCACGCACACTGGCCTCCACACACGATTCACAATTCTCCGCCAGGAGCAGAAGCTCACAAAATTTATCCTCCGACACCATTTTCGTGGTATATAGGGCCTACAATTGGGGGCATCTGCTTTACTGGTCAGCAAGTTGCAGCGAAAGCTGTTTCCGCCTGTTTTTTGACCCAAAAACAAAGTTCCGAAATTTATAAACAGAATTCACCGCTTCCCGTGATCCACCTGCTGAGTCCCCATGCAACTGACTTAAATATATTAAAATGTGGGCCAGTGAAGCTGCAGCCCCAAATATCCTGTATTTGTACCGGATCAGGTAGAATGCGAAATACAAGGCAAACCTATTGTTGGAATCAGCTGAGACTGTTGGAAGGGAGGAATGTTTGAGCCTGAACACGCCTGAAAGTTTGAGTAGCAATTACTGCAGCTGGAAATGACTTTTTGCAGCAATCTTTTTGTCATTCAACCTATATAACCTTGGACTTGCTTCTGACTGCCTGTTCGAATGTGAGATCACTGGGATATTTTGACCCACCTGCCCCAGTGAGAGCTTCTCAGGAGCAGGTGTGGCATTCCCTATGGGCATACCTTTGTATGCCATTATTATTATGGAGCAGGGGCAGGAGGGGATGGAGAAAAGAAGAGTGAGACAGCATTTAAGGAGGATGCACACTACAAGATATTATCTTCCCGAAGAATGTACAGGTAACAGCAGTCCTATGAACAGCTTAGTGAGAGGATGTGTATTAGAAGAGTGCGAGAGGCTACAGGGGAGTTGTGCTAGTTACTGTATCTGCAGCAATAATCATCTTGCTTCCACTGCTCTGTCTATGGTTATGAAAGTCGCAACCACACTCATCTTCCACAAGCAACCACCGATGGATCTGTGTAATATCAGCCAGTGTGCCACCTGGGCATGTATTTATCATCAGTAGAGCTGGAGAGTTTTTCTATTTGGCGTCACAGCAAGGCAGCAGTGAGATATGGCCAGTTGTAGAGGGTTGTTGGCTTTCCCAAAGTGTAGAATGAAATAGATAGCACCCACATTGCTTTGCAAGCTCCCATCATCGATCTCCTAAACTTCCTCAGCAGTAAGGGCTACCGCCCACTGAATGTCCAGATTGTGAATGACAGCATGCAAAGATCCCGCACAACAATGCAAGATTTGCTGAAAGTTGCCACAATGCATTTATTCTTTGGAAATTGGCCCTCCCTGAGCCCTTCAAGGAAGAAAATCATGTCAACGGATGGTTTGTGGGTGACGAGGTATACCCCTTGCTGCCATGGATGACTCCATTGCAAGTTCGGTGAACAGCAGCAGAGAAGTGCTGCAACCAGAGTGGTCAATGAGAGGACAGTCATTGAGAGGACCATCATTCTGAAAGGAGCAGTTTTGCTGCCTCGACAGGTCAGCATGGCTCTGCAATGTGCTGCTTGTGTATCCTGCATAGTTGTAGCTCTGTGCCCTGCACAACTTTGCCGTCAAAAAGGTCTGAACGTGGACATTCCTGGCCCTAGCTGCTTCGAAGGCAGAAATACATGGAGATGCCCATCATGATTATTGTCACTCAGAGGATGCCTCAGTGATTACTGCAGGAGGCTTTAGAATGCAACTGAACACTGAAGTCTTCTGTTTAACACAGTCTACCTTTGTCCCCACTGCCATAACTCTTTCTTGCACACCTTCAAATCCTTCACTCCAGCACCAATTCCAGAACATCAAAATGCATTAGACCTTTTTGCCTCTCCATGACCATGCCAATATTCTGAATTATTACATTCACTAAGTATTCACAAATGAAGACATGAACAACTTTCCCTTCCCAAAAAAGGGTACCAAGGCATAATTCAAGATTTTGATATAAATTAGAAGGAAGTCCTAAACAATCTGAACGGTTTTAAAACAAATTCCCAGTGTTAGCTGGTATTAATCCCAGAGTGCTGCGAGGCCACTAGCAGTGAGATTTGTAAAGCACTGATAATCATTATGAGTGAGTCAGTGGACACTGGGGAAGTACCAGTAGATTGGAAACAGGCGAATGTGGTGCCCATATTCAAGAAGGGTGTGACAAAACAAATACAGGCAACTAGAGATCCATTAGTCTTACTTCAGTTCTGTGTTAAATAATGTTATCATAGGATTACATAGGATATATGGCACAGAAACAGGCCATTCGGCCCAACCAGTCCATGCCCTCGCCTGAAGTTGCTGTAGCATTTGCACATAAATAACAGCGAGGTTATTTTGACAGCAATTTTTGGGCCATTATTTGTTTATCTCCAAATTAGCTTGTGGTAGATTTTTGTTGCATTACAATCTATTATTTTTTTCCAAGAGCAGCAAGGATTTTTTCCCCTTTTCCTCTCCTCTCAGGAAGCATCACCCTTTTCCAAGTTTTCTTTCATTTCATTTTGTTTAATTTAAGAATCAGCGTGGCTTTGTTGAAGCTGCTCGGCATAGGTTTTGTACCTAAGACAAAACAAATCACAAGCTTTCGGAGCTATCGATTGCTCCTTCCTCAGGTGAAGTAAATTGGATACAGAATCGCCAGAGCATATATAGATGGAAAACAAAGCATGTCCGAAAGCTTGTGATTTCAAATAAAACTGTTGGACTATAACCTGGTGTTGTGCGACCTCTCAATTTTAAATAATGTTATCATAGGATTACATAGGATATATGGCACAGAAACAGGCCATTCGGCCCAACCAGTCCATGCCGGTGTTTATGCTCCACTTGAGCCTCCTCCCGTCTTTCCTCATCTAAATCTATCAGCATAACCCTTGATTCCCTTCTCCCTCATATGCTTGTCTAGCCTCCCCATCTATACTTTTCGCTTCAACCACTCCCTGTGATAGCGAGTTCCACATTCTCACCACTCTTTGGGTAAAGAAGTTTCTTCTGAATTCCCTATTGGATTTCTTGGTGACTATCTTGTATCGATGGCCTCTAGTTATGCTCTTCCCCACAAGTGGAAACATTCTCTCTGTATCCACTCTTATCAAAACCTTTCATATTTTAAAGACCTCTATTAGGTCACCCCTCAAGAGAAAAGAGACCCAGCCTGTTCATCCTTTCCTGATTTCTGGTATCATCCTTGTAAATCTTCTCTGTACCCTCTCCAGTGCCTCTATATCCTTTTTATAATATGGCGACCAGAACTATACGCAGTACTCTAAGTGTGGTCTAACCAAGGTTCGATACAGGTTTAGCATAACTTCCCTACTTTTCAATTCTATACCTCTAGAAATAAACCCTAGTGCTTGGTTTGCTTTTTTTATGGCCTTGCTAACCTGTGTCGCAACTTTTAGTGATTTGTGTATTTGTACTCGAGATCCCTTTGTTCCTCTACTCCAGCTAGACTCGCACCCTCCAAGTAATAAGTGAACTCCCTATTCTTCAATTATCAGAAATAAACTTGAGGATTATCTTTACAATACCAATCCAGTAAACAGTAGCTAAAGTGGCTTTAGACAGTGGAGATCCTGTTTGACCAACGTCCTTGATTTCTATAAGGAAGTGTGGAAACCCTACAACATTGTGTACTTCAAAAGACATTTGCAGATGATACCAAACTAGGAGTTGTAGTTGAATCGAAGGAGGCAGCTCAGAAACTACAGAATTAACTAAACAAAATAAAGTGCTGCACACAGGAAGGAAAAATAGGCGAGATGCATACTTCATGAATGGTATTGAAATAGCTAAGGATGAAGTTGAGAGAGAACCTAGGGGCTAAAAATACGATTGTTATGCGCCTCCCGTTAGCGCCCTAAGAGGGCGCAAGGCAACTGGTGCCCGGGTGCAGCGATGTTTGCACGCTCGCGAAATTGACCAGACATTTTGCGGCGCCGCTAAACACTACCGCCACAATCTCCTGCGCCCGCAGATCGTGACATCAGTCGAGCGTGCAACGCCCCGGTAGTGCCCCGGACCGGATATTGAGTGGCGCCCCCTGCCTTACCGCCTGCTGCTAGCAACGACAGGTTGAGGGGAGCGTTTTGCAGTTGGGAAGGGACTGGGGGAGCGCTATTTAAACACGACCGCTTCCTGCCTTTTATTGTCGGCGACATTTTTGCACCACGCATTCTGAGAGAGAGAGACTTCTGGAAAGATTCAACGCTGTGTGAAGGAGTTTTGGGTACTGAGCAGAACTTTGCAGGTTCATTTTGATTTGACTTTCCTTGCATCGATTTAGAAGAGACTATGGGAGCTGCACTCTGAGCTCTTTCCCTGAGCTTCTCCATTGTTCTTTCCAGCAGATTTGATGTACAGGTCTCTCCAGGCCGAGATTCAAGGCTGCAATGAGCAGGGTGTGGATGGAGAGCAAGATCAACCCTCCCCTTTAAGAACTGGCTAGTGTGTCTGTGTTCCATTGCTGACTGACATCACCTGAGCTTCGCCAGCGCTCTGAGGTAGCGCCTTGCTCCTTGGCGTTAGCACCTTAAGAGAGGTGTGTAGCGCCTGATTTAGCGCTCCAGGCACCTCCAGGGGCGATAGAAGTCAAGTTTGCAGTTGGAGGCGATAATTAGCGCCAGGCGCTAAACTTTGCGCCCGGACGATAATTGCGTCCCAAACGGGGCGATACCGAATTTCTCCCCCTAGGAGTCTTAATGGACTCAATGTTCAACATAACCAGCCACTACAGAGCAGCAGTCAACAAAGTCAATGGAATGTTGAGCTACATAGCCAGAACAATAGAATACAAGTCAGAGGAAGTTGTGATCCAACTGAACAATGCTCAGATCAGACCACACCATGGGTACTATGTCCAGTTTTAGATGCAGAGAAGCAAGATAGATGTGGGATTAACTTCTGGACGGAGTGTTGGAGTGAAAATCCTGGAATCATTTAAGAAACAATTAGATGCAGCAATGGGGGGGATGCAAGGTTGTTCTAAATGGATGAATTAAGATGGGCCGAATGGTCTTCCTCATCCATAAGTATCTTGAGATGATATCATTGAATAAATGTGCACAAAATAAATGTACCCTTTCCTGTATAACTATAAACTCCATGAATAACAAAGCAAAACAGATGTGCACATTTTTCTTTGACTGCACTTCAAAAGTACTTCATTGGCTGTAAAATGCTTTGGGACGCCTGGGTTTATGAAAGATGCTCGATAAATGCAAGTTCTTTTTTCTTTTTCAATGTGAACAGAAGCCAACCTACTCTTTCCTGTCACTATATTTCCTCTGGGTGTCTGAACATACCTTTCTTTCTCCTATTCTAGTGCTTCTAGATGCAACCTGAGGGCTAGTATCATGAGAGGGGCTGCCTGCTCTTGTACTACATAGGCTCATAGAACTGAGGTGGCTCTCCTCTCATAGGAGCTTGCTCCTGGGAGGGAACCGCTACTGGCTGCATCTCTGGAGATTATTTTTTGTCAGCTTGGTCTCTCCTCCTACGTACCCAGTGGCATGATGCTGTTAGGAGGAAGGCTACATGCCTGGTATGTGCTGCTGTCCTGAGACACAGCAGCCTCTGGCAGATCTATTCCAGCTGTAGCCAATCCCCTGGGGCTTGGATCTATGAAATAGCAGCCTGCATCCCAGCCCCAGGGTCTGAAAGGCATTATGCAGGGTGCTCTCAAGAACATAAGAAATAGGAGCAGGAGCAGGCTATTCGGCTCATCAAGCCTGCTCGATAAGATCATTGCTGATCTTCTACCTCAGCACCCCACTTCCCGCATTATCCCTATATCCCTTGGTTTCCTTAGTATCCAAAAATCTATCGATCTCTGTCTTGAATATACTCAATATAGTATATTCAAGACAGCATCCACAGCCTTCTGGTGTAGAGAATTCCAAAGATTTACAATCCTTTGAGTGAAGAAATTTCTCCTCATCTCAGTCCTAAATGGCCGACCCCTTATTCTGTGACTGTGACCCCTAGTTCTAGACTCCCCAGCCAGGGGAAACACCCTCTCAGCATCTATCCTGTCAAGCCCCTTAAGAATTTTATACGTTTCAATGAGATCACCTATTATGCTTCTAAATTCTAGGAAATAGAGGCCTAGTCTACTCAATCTTTCCTCATAGGACAATCCCCCCATCCCAGGAATCAGTACAGTGAACCTTTGTTGCACTCCCTCTAAGGCAAGTATATCCTTGCTTAGGTATGAAGACCAAAACTGTACACGGTACTCCAGGTGTAGTCTCACCAAAGCCCTATATAATTGCAGTAAGACTTATTTACTCTTAATCCTTTTGTAATAAAGGTTAACATACCATTTGCTTTCCTAATTGCTTGCTGTATCTGCATGTTTACTTTCTGTGATTCACGTACAAGGAAACCCAGGTCCCTCTTAATACTAACATTTCCCAATATCTCACCATTTCAAAAATATTCTGCTTTTCTATTTTTCCTACCAAAGTGGATAACTTCACATTTTTACGCATTATATTCCATATGCCATGTTCTTGCCCACTCACTTATCCTGTCTATATCCCTTTGCAGCCTTCTTCGGTCCTCCTCAAAACTTACTTTACCACCTAGCTTTGTATTGTCAGCAAACTTGGATACATTACACTCAGTAATCTCTCCCCTACTGTCACCAGAGCTACAATCTGTGCTTCCGTGGAGGAGAGGTGGGTGCTGCTGTTGCAGATTTCAGTGAAGCTGCCATCGGCTCCATTGATGCCTATAATGAAGAAGAATCTTCCCTGAAGTTGCCACAAATGAGAGCTGTAGATTCCAAAGTCATAATTGTCAGTTGCCGCACATCCTCGGTGACTTATCTCAGAGTTTACACATAAGTGTTATGGTCCTTGAACATCCTTTTCAGACGTGTTGCTAGGAGTTCTGGGTCCCACAACTCCAAAGCCATAGGTAGCCTTCTTCTCGGCCTCTTCTGGGAAAATAGCGCATCTTCACCCACTCCTCTGAATCCCTTCTGTTCTGTTAATCACCCGGTGCCACATCCTCACTAACACTATCTAATTCCCTCTGGGTGAAAATATCTGAAGTGATGCGTGTTAGTGAAAAATAAAATGACACGGGCGAGATTTAGGAGCTTATGACCGTAGAACATGGAACACAGTCTGGGTCCAAGGACTCTTGGATGGGCTTTATCTTCATATCCTCTCATCATCACCCTCCTCCTCCTCCTCCTTGGTGTCATCAGCATTATTGTCAATGAGGATGATTTCTCTTCACTCCTGCTCCTCTTCCTTTTGCTCTTACTTCATCATCATCTTCCTCCTCTTTCTAATCCTCTGCCTGCTGTTGCTATGATGATTCTGCAGGAAAGCAAGCTATGAGTTAAAGATGGATGAACATTAACCCCATAGGGTTAAGAAGACCAAGAAGGATATGGAAGCAGTGGCTATGCGCTGCTTTACAGGGATGCTATTATCACTGTGTAGGTGTGCTGCCACTAACCTGGCACCGGCATTGATCTTTCCATCTCCCACAGTTAGATCAGAGTGCCTCCCCAGCAACTCCATGGTTTGCTCCTCATAGGGGGGTGAGAAATTAATGTTGGGATGCATTCTCCAGTGCTGTGCCATGGGATTATGTGGCTGGACTACGATAAGCTCACCAGGAGCCCACATTGCATATCTAATGAACCCCAATCCAGGAAATTGGTTGTGGTTCCAGTGGTGCTGGAGGAACAGGTAGAAGTCCTGCCCCACTGAATGTGCTGCTGAGAGGAGAATCCCAGACAATTTCTCAGCAATTCAGTTTTGTTCCCAGAAATTTTTATTGGGCACTAACCCAGACTGCCATATATGGAGTATAAATCTTGTTACTAGGTACTTGAAGGAGATTATCTGAGATTGGAAGTAAAGCTGACTGTTACTACATGATAGTTACGTTTGCAGAATGAACAATAGTAGTATAAAGGCGGCATACAAAAATCAAACAAGATTGTTAAAAGCACAATCCATCGCAGTCAACAGACAACAAATGCATGCAAGTGTGTGGAACAGCTGTCAGACATTGTCATAGCCCCAGTCTGCTGCTAAAGTATTTATTCATATTGGACAATGAATGTTCAATACTACAACTCAGAAATGAGATAATTAAATTGACTAATTAATTATGGTAGATTAAAAGCAGAGTGCAGGGGCATGTAAATGGAAATTCATCAGTATGAATATACAGTGCCGCAGACGACCATGTCTGGGAGTAAAAGAAAGAAGCAGTGAAGCTGATCTTAGTTAAATTAATGCGGACCATGGGTTTTCCTCCCACCCTTCCAATGACATGGATACAGACACTTTAGAGACAGTCCCCTTTCTACCTTGCTATTGGCATTATCCATCCAATCCCAATGCCAATGATCTGATCTGGATAGTTTGCTACCAGCAGCACTGCAGAAATGGGAATCTAGTGTGATTTCGATTTGTCCTGACATACTGGAGCCCTGATTTTAACCAGGAGCGGGCAAGGCCCCCTCCCCATCTCTTGTTGGATAGAGTTTCTGGGCTACAATTATTTTTTCAGGGCATTCATTGGGGGTAATTTTAGCCCCCACCCCGGACGAACAGGACAGTATCCAGGGGGGTGGGCGGGGTGCGTTAAATTGTTAAAAATGGGAAAACCCAACCCCAACGTGCCTGTCTCCGGCTTAACAGGAGCAGGTTTGGGGTCAGACAAGCAACCCGCTCCTGAGAAGTGGGCCACTAATTATAATATTTATATGAGGCTGCGTCCCTCAGATTTTATCATCAATTTGAATTTATCGGCTGTGGGCCGGGTTACCCAGGGCTCTGGAAACCCGGCAGCTAAAGGGAGGCGCGAGATGCTGGCTGCAGCAAGTATGTGCTATTCCAGCAGTGCTTGTGGGCCAGGAGGAGCAGGAGTGCCTCCCTGGCATGATTGGCTGACCCTCCTCCCCCCGCAATCTCTCCACCCCCTCCTGCGATCTCTCCACCCCCTCCCGCGATCTCTCCACCCCCTCTGCGATCTCTTCTCCCCCCCCGCCCCCCCAACTGCGATCTCTCCACCCCCTTGCAATCTCTCCACCTCCGCCCACAATCTCTCCAACCCCCCACAACCACTCCACCCCCCATGGTCTACTGGACTCCCTCCTGGTGATCTCTCTCAACCCCCTGCAATCTCTCCCTCTCTGCCACATTCCGAGCCCCCTCACCGACCCCCAATCTTCTCGATTGCCCCGCAGACTTTCCTGCCTGCCAGCCAGCCAGCCTTCAATCTAGCCAGCTGCCGGGTGGGAAACTGAGCAAAATATATCTAATGAAGTCCTGTCGTTAAATTCGGCAGGGCCTCCGCATTACCGGTATTTCTGGGTTTCCCGCCGCTAACAGGCGTCCCCGCTCCCTCCCCGTAAATATCGGGCCAGTGAAGGAAGCAAATGCACAGGAGGCTGACAGCCTGCACACAAATTGTGCATGAAGCCCATTAGGCCTCCAACGCTAATGTTAATGAGGCACTTTCCACGTAATGTAGCTGGAGCACCTGAACAGCACTGCAGTCAAGTAGCACCTGTTTAGAACAAGCATTGAAACGAATGTCACCATAAATATTAAGATAAATGTCTTGGTATCCCTGTCTTTATCCCCCCATCCCCACCCCACCTCCTTGCCTCCCTCCCCAAGCCATAAAGTGTGCTGCATACAAGTGGGCATTCAGTGGCTGCTATGGTCTGACAATGCGACCCTGGCACTCCCATCACATTTGAGCACCAGAAAACTATTCAGATTGACTGACCTCGTTTTATGTGGCTCATTGTAAACAGACGCTTACAGTAGCAACGCTGGCCATATTATTGGCCCCGTAATCTGTGTCCAACCTATGATATCTGGTAGATTTTATAATGTAATATGTAAAAAGTATGTTTTACTTAGAGTAACGGTGAGTTTGTAATTCAATAGAATGACAGTGTATTCCAGTCCCAGGCCTAAATAAAAAAATAAAAAATCACATTTGTTTTATTTATCTGCTGTTTTATTACATTTAGCATTTCAATTTACTGAATATTTAACAGAAACTGTAACAATTTTTTTTAAATTCAAGAGATTGTTCAGGACTCAGATGGACTAAAATGAACCTGTTGAAAGGCCAATGTAATTTAGATAAGAGAGTTTGTAACGAGAGCGGGCATTAAAAAGTGGGGTCCCTGCAGTTGACATATTGAGTATCTGAAAATGTAGACTACATGTAGATAACCACTTGGAAAATACCGGAAAGAATGGGGTAAGACCAGGTATTGAATGAGATGCAGACTTGGGCTGGGGTAGTGAATATTAAGAGATCATAGTTCAGGTTTGTCAGTATAAGATTTAGTATTAGATTAAAGGGCTGTACTGTGTTTTTACAATTTTATTGGACCTATTTCTGAGACACAAAAATATCAGTGGAATAGGGTGGGTCAGGTTTTCCCTCCTTTCAATCCAGAAGTGTATCCAAACTAATACCCAAATTGCTTCAATTGAATTAAAAGCAGATTTGGTAAGTTTGGGGTTTAACCATTGCTAATATTTATGCGCAATGTCCCTCTGCTGATGATGCTTTCTGCTTGACCTGTGGTTAACATTAAGCGCTGAAAACCGGCAATTGCTCTTCCGAAAAGGGGGCGGGGCCGGAGTGCATCGCGTGCGCGCTACAGGCTGCGCGCACGCTGTGCACTTCATGCTTTGGACGCGCAGGTAAGTAGGGAAGATTTTGGAAATGTAAAAAGGAGGAGTAAGACCCGCTTTTAAGAAGGTAAGTAGTGAATTAAGTATTTTTTTGAATTTTTTTTTACAGGTATATCTTTTTTATAGACTTTAAAGACAGGTAAGTTTATTTTTATAACTTTTTAAAAGATTTTAAATTTTTTCAAAAATTTAATTTTTTATTTAAAATGGTTAATTTAATTAACTATACTTATTTTATTAATGTGATGGTTTTTTTTTTAAATTTAATTGAGGTTTAGCTGTTATTTTGGGGGGAGTGTAAGATTCATAAGTCTCTCAGCCATGCTGTGAGACTTATGAATGGAAGATGGTGTGCTGCCATTGGCTCTAACTGAGTCACGTGATCCCACAGCTCGCACGAATTAACTACGCATTGTATTTTTGGGAATATGGTTGCCCTTGTATGCATCATTGAACTCAGAGGATATTATTGGAAGAGTGGTGTAGTGCCAAAAAAAAACAAGTTGTACAAGTTAGAAAATCCAGGTTAAAAAATCTGTGACCCTGAATTTCCATGAGGATTGCCCCAATCTTCTGCCGTAATTTTGGCGGAAGGTCACTGGAACCCCTGGAGAAACAACATAATTTTTAGCTATTAAGTCCTTTCTCCAGAGTTCCGCTGATCTTCCACTAGAAAACCCCTGTGGAAATTAACAGGCGTATAAATTAAATATAAATAATGAAAGAAGAACAATAAATGAATACACTGCAGAAAAAGACAAGTTCTGAAATTTCAGTTATTCAGAGTATTTCAGTTAATAGCTTTCAGAAGAATTAAATACAGGTCATTGCATGTTTTTCCCTCTGTCTTCACTTAAAGAAGCTGTCCTGATAAATTAGATATTTCGTGGTAGAGTCATTGGGCCAGATTTTGCTGTCAAAGTAACAGTGAGGCTAATGGCGTTTGCCGTTATTGATGCATAAATGGTACAGCAACTTCAGGTAAGGAGCAGATGCGAATATCCAAAAGATGCTGTCTGTGTTGCGCCGCTCCTCAATTAGCTTTGCAAAAATTGCATTTCACTCTCTGCCTCACCATTGACATGCGTTGAATGTCATGAAGTTGCTGTATTTGCATGGTAGATACAAACTAAACCTGCTGCAGATATGTAGTAATTACAAACGTAAGTACCCTTTTAACGATGTGATAAGTGTTAATTATTTGCCAATCAACCTCTGGCACTGAAAATTAACTATTACAAGTGTGGAGTCTCATTCTTTCAGGTTTTGAATTTTTCAGGGTTTTTTTTAAAATGTCATTTTTAATTTAAACTTTTTCTTTACAACTTTTTTCTGTCTCTGTCTTTTTATTCTCTCTTAATCCAGTCTTTATTTCCCTCTCTTTATTTCTCTTTCTGTACCTGATTTGACATTGAAATCACCCCTCTTCTCAGTCCTCTGTTTATTTCCCAAGCCTTACATCTCATTGGTTAAGGAGATACCCTGTTTGTTGCCCTGTTCACTCAGGTCCTAAATGCCCTGATTCCCTTACTGTGCCATTATAAGCTCGCACTTTTAGCAACTTTGTGGGCAAATAATTTTTGCGCTGAAGGGTGCAGGAACAAGTCTGACTAACGGCAGACGCCGTTAGATGCCCTGCGACAGCAAAATCTGACTCATTAATTTAAATCTCCACAAAAATATGTATTTTTAAAACAAAACATCAAAACACCAGGGAGTGCTGCTTAATCCTTACTGGGCCTGCTATTTTGGAACTGAGCCAAAGTGAGGAGCTCTGTGTCTGCACATCAGTTTGACCTCAATTCCCTTTTGAAGGACAAACTCATTATGAGTGGTTCATTACAGTGTTTTGGTCTCAGATTAGTGTAAAAGCTGCTGGGACAGTATAGTTAGAAGTACTGTTCCCTAATATGAATTTTTATGTGTCCTGCAGTTTGTTAGCAACTAGGGGTGCCTAAAAATGTATATGGCTATGCGAATAATACTGTGTTTAAATGATTGTATGTTTCTGCTTGAGACAAGTAAGGGGTTAATGTATAAGTTATGTTTTACTGGGACTGCATAAGTTTTGGTTTCCTGGAGAAACTTGCATTAAAATTTGAGACAGTGTTTTTAATTAGTTAGATTAGATGATGTATAACATCCCACACAGGCCCAAAGTATGGCCTTGTCAGCTAACAACAGGCTAGCTGTCTGTAAGTTTAGGATTTTGACTCTGTTGTTGTGTCTTTAATTTGGCCAATGAAGGCCCAACCTATGTTTCTTCTATTAATACAAATAACCATATTATAATACTAAGGTAGGAATTGGAGTTCGTTTAACAGAACTGCTTGCAAAGATAATTAAAAGTTAATTAGTATAAAGGACATAGAATAGAAGGAATTTATGGGAGTTAAGGTACCATCTCAGGATGGAATAGTGTGTTAGATTAAGGGGACATAGTTTGGATAGCGGCTGGTTGAGTAAGACAGCTCTGGCTTGGGCCTCTGATTTAATCACCCAAAGCTGTGCCTGGTACACGCACTGGCTACACCAGGGGGGACAAGACTGGATGAGATAAGAGACTATTGCTTTGGAAGGAAAGGGCCGGATGAGATAAGGGAAGAGAATCCTCAAGATGCTGTAAGGCCATGATTGGTCAAGTACAGAAAGCATGTGTAATGGTTGTGAAGACCCCTTGAGGGAGGGTCTTCATCTGTAGGTTTAGACAAAGAACTCGACATGCCATTGGGCACCTTGTTTTAAGGGGAACTTCTATAGGTTAAATGGTCTTGTCCATTATGCTACCTCAGGCCCATCCCTAAAAAGAGAATAAAAGGAAGAGCTAAAGAACTGTTAGCTCAGACCATGGAGCGAGGGGCTCCCAAGAGTGGAAACGGTAGTCTAAAACTCTTCAGAGAGTGGACCCATGCTGACCCTAGCCTAATACTCTTGCATTGTTCAGAGAAAGAGAGAGAGAGACATGTGAGACAAGAAGGAGAACGAATAAGAAGAGTTGTTCGTGCATGCCAGCCGTCTGTCCGATTGGGTCCGGTACCAGCTACTTGTCACGGTCGCATGTTTTTGCTGTATAACTAGTCTGTTATATTCTGTCCTAAACTCTGATTAAACACAATGGGGACAAAACTGGGTCGCGCTCCCTTTGGGGCGCTAACTTCGCCGGGGCGCTACTTTTAGCGCCCAAAAAAATTAGTGCCCCAGCGCCCAAAATTCACTGGTAGCGCCCATCTCCATCTTGGGGCACTGTGAGTGAATATCGCGGTGCTACGTGGCGCTGCTGCACATCACGCTGCAGTACTTCAGGCCTTCCTCCCCTTATTAAAGGGGAGGGGCCTAGCGCAGCGTGACCTCGGGCCCAGCTGGGCCACCAGGGATCGGAGTGCCGGCAAAAGAGCGCAGCCGGCACCCCGCGGGGGGGCTTCACAGAAGGCGGGGACAGCAACGGGGCAGGTTCTGGCAGGCGGCCAGCAACAAAAATGGCCACCCAGCACCTCCCCTTTAATTTGCGCCACCCCGGCCGCAGGTAGGCCCCCTTGACCCTGTCAGACATAGCGTCCGGCAGTAAGTCTGGGGGCACTACCGAAGATCGCGGCCGAGGTGTGAGCGGGGCGCTGCGCACGGCGACGACTTAAACACCGGAGGCGCAGCGCTGCGGGGCGCTAACGGTTATCGCCGCCGCTAACCTCCCGCTGAATTTCGCGGGAGGAGTTAGCGGTGCCATGCCCGGGCGCTAGTTGCTTTGCCCTCTTAGGGCGCTAACGGAAGGCGCAAATCAACCGAATTTTTCCCCCAATATACCCACCATATTGGTTTGCACTCGTGGAATTACTGATAGATTTTTTTGTTCAGATTCTAATCACTAATTTGTGACTTCTACTTCCATCGCATGAGTTCCATGTTTGCCCTAAATATTGGCATTTGACTTCTATGAATGGCTAATTTTTGGAGTCCAGTTTGTTCTGTTACTGATGTGCAACCCTCCCTGCCAGATATTCCTTTCTGTGCTCTGCCAAGGTGATGTTTAATGTCCAGCCAGTAAGAACAGTGGGGGTGATTTTGATTTTGGATGATGGTGTAAAACAGGCAATAACAATTCAGCCACTTGTTATATACATCTCCCGATTTTGATTTCCATTGAAGGCAATGGAAATGAAGATCATGAAGGTACATAATGGGTGGCTGAATCGATATCACCTATTTTACACTATCACCCAAGGTCAAAATTATCCTGTGTGTATAAGGTACAATGCCTTATGGATGTGTAATTAGAAATTATTGTAGCTTATTCTAGTAGTATTTCAGGAACCTAGTAAGTTTTAAATAAGAGTAATGGGAGCTAAAGCTTTAAATACTAACTCTAGTTTTTTTTTTACAATGTGAATACAATTTATCGGAACCAAATTTAAAAAAATGGTTATTTTTCAGTAAAGCACATCTTTCTGGTCACATGGGCAGGCTGCACAGTTTATTTTTCAGTAAAGTCACTTGATCTGGGTCATCATTTCTTAAAGTCTTAAACGCCGCAAATTACCTTGGGGGTTTGTAAGTGGTTTTCTTGGGCGCACCGAAAATACACCTCTTACTACAAGTTCTGGACAATGGGGATTATGTGGAACAGATCAGACTCGGACACCTGTTTGAGCTCAACCGTATTGTGTTTAATAGGATTATCGTAACAGTACAAAACAATACAACCCTGGCTTGTCCAACAAGCCATACAGTGCTAAATTACCACGGACTAATAAAAGAACCCTCCTGTGAAATAAACTAACACAGGACCCCAGCACTAAACCCCTCTAAGATTTGGTTGGGACTTACCATCACCCCCTCACACAGCTAAGTGGTCTTGTGGGTGTGTAGGCGCAGGCAATATGCACACCCCGATTGCCCGTTGTCTTGCTTGCAGCTTCTTCCTGTACGTCTCGCTCCTGGTTTCGTACCGCCGATGCAGTATCCAAGTTCCAGTTTGAGCCGAGGTCCGTTGATGAGGGATGAAGAGCAGCGCTCAGCTTCTGGTGGTGTTTCGTCGAGCCGAGCCCCACTCGAGAGACTCACTGTAGACTGATGCCGAGCAGAAAAAAAAGCAGCCCCTGAACGGCTCCTGATATACCCAAAACCCATCGCCTTTTCCTCCCGCCAATACTGATCGATGTATTGACTCAAGTGATCTGTCTGGACCCCCCTGTGGCCTGGAGTGACTCATGACCTTTGAAATCTTTGTGGAAAATGATATTCCGTTTCCCCGCTCCCAGGCCTGGCACCTGGAGAGACAATGAGTGCTGATTACTGGTTGTCTGTCGTTTCCTGAGTTGATGGCCCCCATTAGCAGGTAATGGGTTTCAATCTCAAACCGAACTGGCTTATCTCCTGGAAGACAATGGCCTGGCCATCTCCTGCCTTCCACTAGTTTCAGTTGTGACTGTGTTCTATTGATAGTGTCTCTGAGTTACCTCTCGTGGTATTGTTCACAGTAATCATGTTAGATGGTGATGACGTCAATCGGCCTGGGTTCCCTTCCTCCCAGTCTGTCAGTGTGAGATGGCTATTTGCATATGAATGCACCTTCGTCAGGTTGTCCTGGCTTGCAATCTGATTCCCTAAGCCACTCCCACAAGCTTGCCCAACAGTATAGTTCTTTTCTTGGGGTTTTGGATATAAAATATGATTCATAAAAATGGCCAGAAAGCTGGTGCTACAGGTTCTCCCTATTGGCTGACGTAACTTTGGCAGAAGATTGGTGGAAACCCTGGGTAAATCGCATAAAGGGGGTTTGTGCTGATCATCCGCTGAAGTTGTGGGGGCCTATCAGTAGAACCCCTGAGGAAATGACTGGCATTAATGCCAAAGACACAAAACCATACAGCAGAACCTGGTGATCATAGGGTAGAATCATAGAATGGTTACAGGACAGAAGGAGGCCATTCGGCCCATCAAGCCCGTGCCGGCTCTCTGCAAGAGCACTTCAACTAGTCCCACTCCCCCGCCCTTTACCCGTAGAGCTGCAAAAAATTTTCCTTCAGATGCTTATCCAATTCCCTTTTGAAAGCCACGATTGAATCTGCCTCCACCACCCTTTCAGGCAGTGTATTCCAGATCCTAATCACTCGCTGCATAAAAAAGTTTTTCCTCATGTCGCCTTTGGTTCTTCTACCAATCACCTTAAATCTGTGTCCTCTGGTTCTTGACCCTTACGCCAACGGGAACAGTTTCTCTCTATCTACTCTGTCTAGACCCCGCATGATTTTGAACACCTCTATCAAATCTCCTCTCACCCTTCTGCTCTAACAGAACAACCCCAGCTTCTCCAGTCGATCTATGTAACTGAAGTCCCTCATCCCTGGAACCATTCTTGTAAATCTTTTCTGCACCCTCTCTAAGGCCTTCACTTCCTTCCTAAAGTGCCCAGAATTGGACACAATACTCTAGTTGAGGCCGAACCAGTGTTTTGTAAAGGTTCATCATAACTTCCTTACTTTTGTACTCTGAGAGGGAAAAATTCGGTTACTTTGCGCCTCCCGTTAGTGCCCTAAGAGGGCGCTAATGGGGCGCAAAGGAACTAGTGTTCGGGCACGGCGATGTTTGCGCCGCTCGCAAAATTGACCAGACGTTTTGCGGCGGTGCTAACACTACCGCCACGATCTCCTGCGCCTGCAGATCGTGACGTCAGTCGAGCGTGCAACGCCCCGGTAGCGCCCCGGACCGGATATTGAGTGGCGACCCCTTCCTTTCCGCCTGCCACTTGCAACGACAGGTAGAGGGGAACATTTTGCAGTCGGGAAGGGACTGGGGGAGCGCTATTTCAAGCCGGCCGCTTCCTGCCTTTTTTTGTCGGCGACATTTTTGCACCACGCATTCTGAGAGAGAGAGAGAGACTTCTGGAGAGATTCAACGCTGTGTGAAGGAGTTTTGGATACTGAGCAGCACTTTGCAGGTTCATTTTGATTTGACCTACCTGGCATCGATTTAGAAGAGACTTTAGGGGCTGCACTCTGAGCTCTTTCCCTGGGCCTCTCCATTGTTCTTTCCAGCAGAGTTGATTTACAGGTCTCTCCAGGCCGAGATTCAAGGCTGCAATGAGCAGGGTGTGGATGGAGAGCAAGATCGACCCTCCCCTTTAAGAACTGGCGGTGCCAGTGTGTCTGTGTTCCATTGCTAACTGACAACACATGAGCTTCGCCAGCGCTCTGAGGTAGCGCCTCGCTCCTCAGCGTTAGCGCCTTAAGAGAGGTGTGTAGCGCCTGATTTAGCGCTCCAATCACCTCCAGGGGGGATTGAAGCCAAGTTTGCAGTCGGAGGCGATAATTAGCGCCAGGCGCTAAACCTTGCGCCTGGCCAGTAATTGCGCCCCAAACGGGGCGATACGGAATTTCTCCCCCAGTGCCTCTGTTTATGAAGCCCAGGATCCGTATGCTTTTTTAACCGCTTTCTCAACCTGCCCTGCCAACTTCAATTATTTGTGCATATATACCCCTAGGTCTCTCTGTTCATGCACCCCCTTTAGAATTGTACTCTTTAGTTTATATTGCCGCTCCTCCTTCTTCCTACAAAATCTATCACTTCGCACTTTTCTGTGTTAAATTTCATCTGCCACGTGTCCGCCAATTCCACCAACCTGTCTATGTCCTCTTGAAGTCTATCACTATCCTCCTCAGTGTTCATTATACTTCCAAGCTTTGTGTCATCTGAAAATGTTGAAATTGTGCCCTGTACACCCAAGTCCAAGTCATTAATATATATCAAGAAAAGCAGTGGTCCTGGTACCGACCCTTGGGGAACACCACTGTATAGATAGAAACATAGAAGATAGGAGCAGGAGTAGGCCATTCGGCCCCTCAAGCTTGCTCCGCCATTCAATATGATCATGTCTGATCATCCAAATACAGTACCCTGTCCCTGCTTTCTCCCCATATCCCTTGATCCCCTTAGCCTTAATAAATAGATCAAACGCCTTCTTGAATATATTTAATGAATTGGACTCAACTGTCTTCTGTGGTAGAGAATTCCACAGGTTCACCACTCTCTGGGTGAAGAAATTCCTCCTCATCTCAGTCCTAAATGGCTTACCCCTTATCCTTAGACTATGACCCCTGGTTCTGGACTCCCCCGCCATCGGGAACATCCTTCCTGCATCTAGTCTGTCTAGTCCTGTTAGAATTTTATAAGTTTCAATGAGATCCCCTCTCATTCTTCTAAACTCTAGTGAATACAAGCCCAATCGACCCAATCTCTCTTCATACGTCATTCCTGCCATCCCAGGTATCAGTCTGGTGAATCTTCGCTGCACTCCCTCCATGGCAAGAACATCCTTCCTCAGATAAGGCGACCAAAACTGCACACAATACTCAAGGTGTAGTCTCACCAAAGCCCTGTACAACTGCAGCAAAACCTCCTTGCTCCTGTACTCGAATCTTCTCGCTATGAAGGCCAACATACCATTTGCCTTCTTAACCGCCTGCTGCACCTGCATGCTTACCTTCAGCGACTGGTGCACAAGGACACCCAGGTCTCGTTGCACTTCCCCTTTTCCCAATCTATTGCCGTTCAGATAATAATCTGCCTTCCTGTTTTTGCCACCAAAGTGGATAACCTCGCATTTATCCACATTATACTGCATCTGCCATGCATCTGCCCAATCACCCAAGCTGTCCAAATCATACTGAAGTTTCTCTGCATTCTCCTCACAGCACACACGCCCACCCAGCTTTGTGTCATCTGCAAACTTGGAGATATTACATCTAGTTCCCTCGTCTAGATCATTAATATATATATTGTGAATAGCTGGGGTCCTAGCACCGATCCCTGCGGTACCCCACTAGTCACTGCCTGGCACTCGGAAAAAGACCCGTTTATTCCAACTCTTTGCTTCCTGTCTGCCAACCAGTTTTCTATCCAAGTCAGTACCTTACCCCCAATCCCATGTGCTTTAACTTTGCACGCTAATCTCTTATACGGGACCTTATCGAAAGCCTTCTGAAAGTCCAAATACACCACATCCACTGGTTCTCCCTTATCTATTCTACCAGTTACATCCTCAAAAAATTCCAGTAGATTAGTCAAGCATGATTTACCTTTTGTAAATCCATGTTGACTTTGTTCAATCCTGTCACTGTTTTCCAAGTGCTCTGCTATTACATCTTTTATAATGGACTCTAGCATTTTCCCCACTACCGATGTCAGGCTTACCAGTCTATAATTCCCCGTTTTCTCTCTACCACTTTTTTAAATAGTGGGGTTACATTAGCCACCCTCAAATCCATGGGAACTGTTCCAGAGTCTATAGAATTTTGGAAGATTACCAGCAATGCATCTACTATTTCTAGGGCCACTTCCTTAAGTACCCGAGGATGTAGATTATCAGGCCCTGGGGATTTATCGGCCTTCAATCCCGTCAATTTCCCTAACACCATTTCCCTACAAATACTGATTTCACTCAATTCCTCCCTCTCATTAAACCCTATGTTCCCTGACATCTCTGGGAGGTTATTTGTGTCCTCCTTTGTGAAGACAGAACCAAAGTATGTATTTAATTGGTCTGCCATTTCTTTGTTCCCCATTATAAATTCCCCTGATTCTGACTGCAAGGGACCTACACTTGACTTCACCAATCTTTTTCTCTTCACATATCTATAGAAGCTTTTACAGTCAGTTTTTATGTTCCCTGAAAGCTTACTCTCATATTCTATTTCCCCCCTCTTAATTAACCCCTTTGTCCTCCTTTGCTGAATCCTAAACTGCTCCCAATCCTCAGGTTTGCTGCTTTTTCTGGCCAATTTATATGTCCTCTCCTTGGATCATATGCTATCCCAAATTTCCCTTGTTAGCCACGGTTGAGTCACCTTTTTTGTTTTATTTTTATGCCAAACAGGGATGAACAAATTCTGTAGTTCATCCATGCGATCTTTAAATGTTTGCCATTGCCTATCCACCGTCAACCCTTTAAGTAACGCTCCCCAATCCATTCTAGCCAACTCGCGCCTCATACCATCATAGTTTCCTTTATTTAAATTCAGGACCCCAGTCTCTGAGTCAACTACTTCACTCTCCATCTTAATGAAGAATTCTATCATATTATGATTGCTCCTCCCCAAGGGGCCTCGCACAACAAGATTGCTAATTAATCCTTTCTCATTACATAATATCCAGTCTAAGATGGCCTGATCTCTAGTTGGTTCCTCGACATATTGGTCCAGGAAACCATCCCGTACACACTCTAGGAATTCCTCCTCCACAGTATTGTTACTAATTTGGTTAGCCCAATCTATATATAGATTAAAGTCACCCATGATAACTGCTGTGCCCTTATTGCACGTGTCTCTAATTTCCCGTTTAATGCCATCCCCAACCTCTGCATTACTGTTTGGGGGTCTGTATATAACTCACACTAACGTTTTCTGCCCCTTGGTATTTCTCAGCTCTACCCATACAGATTCCACATCATCAGAGCTAATATCCTTCCTTACTATTGTGTTAATCTCCTCTTTAACCAGCAATGCTACCCC
Source organism: Squalus acanthias (assembly GCA_030390025.1). Lineage (NCBI taxonomy): Eukaryota > Metazoa > Chordata > Chondrichthyes > Squaliformes > Squalidae > Squalus > Squalus acanthias. The sequence goes on along the minus strand of CM059429.1, from coordinate 44,603,972 downwards.
ACCTCCTTTTCTTTTTTGCCTGTCCTTGCTGAATATTGAATACCCCTGAATGTTGAATTCTCAGCCTTGGTCACCCTGGAGCCATGTCTCCGTAATCCCAATTATATCATATCCGTTTACATCTATTTGCGCAGCTAATTCATCCACCTTATTACGAATGCTCCTCGCATTAAGACACAAAACCTTCAGGCTTGTTTTTTAACACTCTTCGTCCTTTTAGAATGATTGCTTACTGTGGCCTGTTTGATTTACACCCTTGAATTCTCTGACTTCCACTTTTGCTTTTCTCCTTCCTGTCTTTTTCTTCTATCCTTGCTTCCCTTTCCTCTGTCTCCCTGCACAGGTTCCCAACCCCCTGCCATTTTAGTTTAAACCCTCCCCAACAGCACGAGCAAACACTCCCCCTCGGATATCGGTCCCGGCCCTGCCCAGGTGCAAACCGTCCAGTTTGTACTGGTCCCACCTCCCCCAGAACCGGTTCCAATGTCCCAGGAATTTGAATCCCTCCCCCTTGCACCATTCTTCTAGCCACGTATTCAACTGAAATACCCTTCTATTTCTACTCTGACTACTACGTGGTGCTGGTAGCAGTCCTGAGATTACTACCTTTGAGGTCCTATTTTTTAATTTACCCCCTAACTCCCTGTATTTAGCTTTTAGGACGTCATCCCATTTATTACCTATATCGTTGGTACCTATATGCACCACGACAACTGGCTGTTCACCCTCCCCCTCCATAATTCCCTGCAGCCACTCCGAGACAGCCTTGACCCTTGCACCAGGGAGGCAACATACCATCCTGGAGTCTCGTTTGCGGCCGCAGAAATGCCTATCTATTCCCCTTACAATAGGCTCCCCTATCACTATAGCTCTCCCGCTCTTTTTCCTCCTGTCCTGTGCAGCAGAACCACCCATGGTGCCAGGAAGTTGGTTGCTACTGCCTTCCCCCGATAAGCCATCCCCCTCAACAATATCCAAAGCGGTATATCTGTTTGAGAGGGGGATGGCCACAGGGGACCCCTGCCATACCTGCCTGTGCCTACTACTCTGCCTCGCGGTCACCCATTCCCTTCCTGCCTGTGCAGCCTTTACCTGCGGTGTGACCAACTCATTAAATGTGATATCCACGATGTCCTCAGCATCGCGAATGCTCCAGTATGCATCCATTCGCAGCTCCAGCGCCGCAATGCGGTCTGCCAGTAGCTGCAGCTGGATACACTTCCTGCACACATGGTCGTCAGGGAAACAGGAAGTGTCCCTGATTTCCCACGTAGCGCAGGAGGAGCATGCCACGGGGCCGAGCTGTGCTGCCATGACTTACCCTTTAATTAATTTAAATTAAATTAAATCAAATCAATACCACTAATTGCACTACAATTAAATGTTATACTCAAGGGCCCTTGTTTAGTAGCACTCCCCACCATACAACAGAGACCTTAGAAACTATAACCACAAAAATTAAGACCTTCTAAACTTTATAAACTATTAACCTTAACTGTCAAACTATAGAGTAGTATAAATACTCATCTGGCCATACTCACCCAATCAGCTGCTTCCTCTTGCCCGCGTCACTTTTTGAATCGTGATGTCGCTCTGGAACGCCGACGCCGGTCTGCGAGATTGGTAAGCCTGTGTAAAAAAAAAAGCCCGCGAAAGTGAGTTTAAGTACTCACTGAACCACCACTCTCTGCTCCTCCCGACTCCGGCCTCTAAAAAAAAAAGCCCGCGAAAGTGAGTTTAAGTACTCACTGAACTGCCGCTCTCTGATCCTCCCGACTCTGGCCTCTGTAAAAAAAAAAAGCCCGCAAAAGTGAGTTTAAGTACTCACTGAACCGCCGCTCTCTGCTCCTCCCGACTCCAGCCTCTGAAAAAAAGCCTGCGAAAATGAGTTTAAGTACTCACTGAACCGCCGCTCTCTGTTCCTCCCGACTCCAGTCCGAAAAACAACCGTTCACCACTTCTCTGTTTCCTGTCACTTAACCAATTTCATATCCATGCTGCCACTGTCCCTTTGATTCCATGGGCTTCAACTTTGCTGGCAAGCCTGTTTGGCACTTTATCAAATGCCTTTTGGAAGTCCATGTACACCACATCAACCGCATTGCCCTCATCCACCCTCTCTGTTACCTCATCAAAAAACTCAATCAAGTTAGTTAAACACGATTTGCCTTTAACAAATCCATGCTGGCTTTCCTTAATTAATCCACACTTGTCCAAGTGACTCTTAATTTTGTCCCGGATTATCGTTTCTAAAAGCTCCCCACTACCAAGGTTAAACTGTCAAGCCTGTAGTTGCTGGGTTTATTCTTACACCCTTTTTTGAACAAGGGTATAACATTTGCAATTCTCCAGTCCTCTTGCACCACCCTCGTATCTAAGGAGGATTGGAAGTACCTCCGCAATTTCCACCTTTACTTCCCTCAGCATCCTAGGATGCATCCCATCCGCTCCTGGTGACTTATCTACTTTAAGTGCAGCCAGCCTTTCTAGCAACTCCTCTTTATCAATTTTTATCCCATCCAGTATCTCAACTACCCCCTCTTTCACTATGACTTTGGCAGCATCTTCTTCCTTGGTAAGGACAGATGCAAAGTACTCATTTAGTACCTAGGCCATGCCCTCTGCCTCCATGTGTAGTTCTCCATTTTGGTCCCTAATCAGCACCACCCTTCCTCTTACTACCAGCTTACTATTTATATGCCCACAGAAGACTTTTGGATTCCCATTTATGTTAGCTGCCAATCTATTCTTATACTCTCTCTTTGCCCCTCCTATTTCCTTTTTCACTTCCCCTCTGAACTTTCTATATTCAGCCTGGTTCTCACTTGTATTCTCAACCTGACATCTGTCATACGCCCCCTTTTTCTGCTTCATCGTACTCTCTATCTCTTTCATCATCCAGGGAGCTCTGACTTTGGTTGCCCTACCTTTCTCCCTCATGGGAATGTACCTCAACTGTACCCGAACCATCTCCTCTTTAAAGACAGCCCATTGTTTGATTACAGTTTTGCCTGTCAATCTTTGATTCCAATTTACCCAGGTCAGATTCATTCTCAACCCACTGAAATTGGCCGCCATCCAATTAAGTATATTTACTCTAGATTGCTCCCTGTCCTTTTCCATAGCTAATCTAAACCTTATGATACTATGATAACTATTCCCTAAATGTTCCCCTACTGATACTTGCTCATTCCCCAGAACCAGATGCAGCAATGCCTCCTTCCTCGTTGGGCCAAAAACCTTCTGATTAAGAAAGTTCTCCTGAACACACTTCAGAAATTCTTCCCCCTCTCTGCCCTTTACACTATTACTATCCCAGTCTATATTAGGATAGTTGAAGTCCCCCATTATCACTATTCTATAGTTCTTGCACCTCTCTGTAATTTCCCTGCAAACTTGCTCCTCCATATCCTTCCCACTAAATGCTGGCCTGTAGAATACACCTAGTAGTGTGATGGCACGCCTATTATTTCGTAACTCTAACCAAATAGATTCTGTCCTTGACCCCTCCAGGACATCCTCTCTCTCCAGCACGGTAATATTCTCCTTAATCAATACTGTCACCCCACCTCCTTTCTTTCCTTCCCTATCTTTCCTGAACACCTTATATCCAGGAATATTTAGGGGGCTAAATTTGGTTGATTTGCGCCCCCCGTTATTGCCCTAAGAGGGCGATAATGGGGCGCAAATCAACTAGCGCCTTGGCGCGGCACCGCTAACGCCTCCCGCGAGGTTAGCAGCGGCGCTAACCATTAGCACCATGTAGCACTGCACCGCCGGCAATGACGTCATCGCCGTGCGCAGCGCCCTGGCTGTAATATTAGGTGGTGCCCCCCTGACTTACTGCCGGACACTATGTTCGCCAGGGTCAGGGGGCCTACCTGCGGCCGGGGCAGCGCTAGTTAAAGGGGAGGTGGCGGGCAGCCATTTTTGTTGCTGGTCACCTGCCAACACTTGTTGCTGTCCCTGGCCCCCATGAAGCCCCCCCGCGGGGTGCCAGCTGCTCTCCGTGAGCTTGGCATTCCTCTTGAGTGCTGGGCTCGTTTGCCGGCACACTCGGTCCCTGGTGGCCCAGCTGGGCGCCGGGACGCGCTGCACCAGGCCCCTCCCCTTTAATAAGGGGAGGAAGGCCTGCAGTACCGCGACACGTAGCGTCGCGATATTGGCTCACAGCGCCCCAAGAGGGACACGGGGCACTTCCAGTAGCACCCCTCCTCCCTCTCGGGGCACTACCTGGGAAAATCAGCCGCGGGGGCGCTAGCGCCCCATCGAAGCTAGCGCCCTTTACCTCTTAATACCCAATCCTACCATTTTTTGAGGCTGGTGTCCGTTATTGCCACAACATCATATTCCCATGTGGCTATTTGCGCCTGCAGCTCACCAACCTTATTTAGCATGCTTCGTGCATTTACACACATGCACTGTAAACATATCTTAGACCTTCTTGAATTCTCTTAGTCTGACCCCACCTAATACCGCACTATTTCTTACTCTAGTGCTATCTGTCTCTCCCAATCCTTTGTGCACTTTGTTTCTCCTTTCTAATGCTACATCCTGGTGCCCATCCCCTGCCAAATTAGTTTAAACCCTCCCCAACAGCACTAGCAAACCCCCCTGCGAGAACCTTGGTCCCGGCTCTGTTGAGGTGCAACCCGTCCGGCCTTTACAGGTCCCACCTCCCCCAGAACTGGTCCCAATGTCCCAGGAATCTATAGCCCTCCCTCTTGCACCATCTCTCCAGCCACGCATTCATCTGCTCTATCCTCCTATTTCTATACTCACTAGCTCATGGCACCAAGAGTAATCTGGAGATTACTACCTTTGAGGTCTTGCTTTTTAATCTCTTTGCTAGCTCCCTAAAGTCTACTTGCAGGACCTCATCTCTCTTTCTACCTATGTCATTGATACCGATATGGACCACGACCTCTGGCTGTTCATCCTCTCCCCTCAGAATGTTCTGCAGCCGCTCAGTGACATCCTTGACCCTGGCACCAGGGAGGCAACGTACCATCCTGGAATCATGTCTGCGGCCGCGGAAACGCCTGTCTGTTCCCCTAACTATCGAATCGCCTATCACTATTGCTTTCCTGATCTCCTTCCTCCTCCCCCCGCCCCCCCTCCCCGCTCCTGTACAGCTGAGCCACCTGTGGTGCCATGGACTTGGCTCTGGCTGTACTCCCCAGAGGAATCATCGCCCTCACCAGTATTCAGCACTGAATCCTGGTTAGAGAGTGAGATGCACTCAGGGGACTCCTGCACTACCTTGTCTGTCTGACGGTCACCCATTCCCGCTCTGCCTGCACACTCTTATGCTGTGGGGTGACCACCTCCTGAAACATGATATCCACATAGCTCTCAGCCTCACAGATGCACCGCAGTGACGCCAGCTGCTGCTCAAGCTCCGAAACCTGGAGTTCCCACATGGCACAAGATGTGCATTCCACAGGACTGAAGTGCCCTGCCATGCCTCTACTTAATAGAGTATTAACTAACATAACAGAAATAAACTCAAGACTTAAAAAAAACAATCACCAGCTACTCACCAATCATCTCCTTCCCTTGTGCTGACAACACTTTAGGTTTTTACCTTGCTCCCTGATGCGTGTGTTTCCCTGTGGTCTCTCGGGCCCGCCTTTATCTGCGGACGCTCCTCTCACTCGCCCACAGGTCCGCTCCCGTGCCTATTAACTTACAAGTCTTTGCGTTCTGTGGCTCCACTCTTCCTTTTCAATTATATGTCTCAACCGCCTTCTTCCTCTCCACCGATTCCTGCTCCCACCAAATTCCTCCACTCTGCTTGCGATCCACTCCGATTGCGATCTCCCAGCTCTGTCTCTAAATTTTTAAAAACCAGCAAAGGATGACTAAAAAATAATAAAGAGAGAGAAGATGAATTATGAGAGTAAACTGGCAAGAAACATTAAAACAGATAGTAAGAGCTTCTACAGGTATATAAAAAGGAAGAGGGTAGCTAAAGTAAATGTTGGTCCCTTCGAGGATGAGACTGGGGAATTAATAATGGGGAACGGGGAAATGGCTGAGACTGAACAAATATTTTGTATCTGTCTTCACAGTAGAAGACACTAACAACATCCCAATAATGGATAATCAAGGGGCCACAGGGCGGGGGAACTAAAGACAATCACTATCACTAAGGAAATAGTACTTGGTAAAATAATGGGACTAAAAGATGATAAGTCCCCTGGACCAGATGGCCTGCATCCCAGGGTCTTAAAAGAAGTGGCTGCAGAGATAGTGGATGCATTGGTTGCAATATACCAAAATTCCCTGGACTCTGGAGAGGTCCCAGCGGATTGGAAAACCGCAAATGTAACACCCCTATTTAAGAAAGGAGGGAGACAGAAAGCAGAAAATGATAGACCAGTTAGCCTAACATCTGTCGTTGGGAAAATGCTGGAGTCCTTCATTAAGGAAGCAGTAGCAGGGTATTTGGAAAATCATAATGCAGTCAAGCAGAGTCAGCATGGTTTTATGAAAGGGAAATCATGTTTAACAAACTTGCTGGAGTTCTTTGAGGATGTAACGAGCAGGGTGGACAAAGGTGAACCAGTGGATGTGGTGTATTTAGATTTCCAGAAGGCATTCGATAAGGTGCCACATAAAAGGTTACTGCATAAGATAAGAGCTCACGGAATTGGGGGTAATATATTAGCATGGATAGAGAATTGGCTAACTGACAGAAAGCAGAGAGTCGGGATAAATGGGTCATTTTCCAGTTGGCAAACGGTAACTAGTGGGGTGCCACAGGGATTGGTGCTGGGGCCTCAACTATTTACAATCTTCATGAATGACTTGGATGAAGAGACCGAGTGTAATGTAGCCAAGTTTGCGGATGATACAAAGATGGGTGGGAAAGCAAGTTGTGCAGAGGACTCAAAGAACCTGCAAAGGGATATAGACAGGCTAAGTGAATGAGCAAACATTTGGCAGATGGAGTATAATGTGGGAAAGTGCGAGGTTATACACTTTGGCAGGAAAAATAAAAAAGCAAATTATTATTTAAATGGAGAGAGATTACAAAATGCTTCCGTTCAGCATGCAGGTACAGCAAGTAATCAAAAAGGGAAATGGAATGTTGGCCTTTACTTCAAAGGGGTTGGAGTATAAAAGCAGGGAAGTCCTGCTACAACTGTACAGGGTATTGGTGAGACCACACTTTGAGTACTGCGTACAGTTTTGGTCTCCTTATTTAAGGAAGGATATACTTGCATTGGAGGCAGTTCAGAGACGATTCACTCGGTTAATTCCAGAGATGAGGGGGTTGACTTATGAGGAAAGGTTGAGCAGGCTGGGCCTATACTCATTGGAATTTAGAAGAATGAGAGGTGATCTTACTAAAACATATAAAATACTGAGGGGGCACGACAAGGTAGATGCAGAGAGGATGTTTCCTCTCATGGGGAAATCTAGAACGCGGGGGCACAGTTTTAGAATAAAGGGTCGCCCTTTTAGAACTGAGATGAGGAGGAATTTCTTCTCTCAGAGGGTCGTAAATCTGTGGAATTCTCTGCCCCAGAGAGCTGTGGAGGCTGGGTCATCAAATACATTTAAGGTGGAGATAGACAAATTTTTGCAAGATAAGGGAGTGAAGGGTTATGGGGAGCGAGTGGGGAAGTGGCTTTGAGCCCAAGATCAGCCATGATCTTAATGAATGGCGGAGCAGGCTCGAGGGGCCAAGTGGCCTATTCCTGCTCCTAGTTCTTATGTTACAAGCTCTGTGCTCAAGCTCCAAGAAAAAAGGAAAAAAATGGTAAATACAGTCACAAGACCTCAAATGGGGAATATGTAACAGATATTTGCACTTTAAAAATTGTGGGGGGTATATTCTAGAGTATAACATGCTCTTATAGTTTGGGCAAGCATTAAAAAAACAGCTTGAACTTCACTCCTCTTAATTATAATAGACATCTTAATTCCTTCACTGTGTTATAGCTTCATAACGTACTGCCAGATCTACTAAATTGAAATAATTTTAAATGGTTGCCCTTGTATGCACCATTGATTCTAAAGCTGAATTTTCTTTAAATGCCCTACACCAAAGTCTCAGATCACCTCTTACTTGAACCCCCTGAACAATATTCTAATTATAAATATTATGACTGCCCGGATTGTTTAAGCACACTGTTGGCATGTTGTAAATGGCATTTTCCTTAATAAAATTACATTAAATCTTATAGTGGTCTTTGCACACAGAACGAAGTTGGTTATAAATTGAAGCTTTAACACCCTGTTAAAGTTTTGCATGATTTGAAAATGGTCCATCAAACCAGTTTATTCTTGAGCCTCAAGGCCAATGTTCTTCCAGTCCACTGCTTCAGACTCATCTCAGGGTTTTTCTATTACTGTACAGAGCTGTTATGTTAATTCTACAGTGCTCTGAGTCAGAGAGTTTATTTCCATAGCATAGCTAGTGAGCCCTACTGCCTGCAATGCTCATGTTGTTTCCCATTCTTTAAAGATTGAAATGGAGTGCTAAGTGCCATTGAATATTGAGTATCCATTGGTTCATGTGGAGTTTTGTTATATATACTTTCAGATGTTTACATAGCAAACATTTAATGCTAAAAACAACCAGAGTTTACATTTAAAAAATTCTGCTTCTGACTGAAATGAAGAAGAGCTGGCATCTTGTCACTTTTACATACTGGAGCCACCAACATACCAAAACAAAAAATCTGAGTAGCTTGATAACTGCTGCAATCAATATTAAGTTCAAACTGCTCAAAACTCCATTATAGTTATGATGATTCACAGCCATTACCGATTTAACGGTAAACCAGCATTATACAGAGTTGACGGAAAATTCGATGCTTTGAAATAATTTAATACATTTTAATAGTTTGGTCAGTCTCTTGCCATACCACTGTGATCAAGGGCCACCTCAACGGAAAAATGTTACTTGTGACAATTTCATCGCATTTGTTCTTTTTATAAGAAAGCTGGAAGTCATGGCATTTTAGTTGGTTTGCAACCTTTGTGTAATGGTTCAAATTAAAAATATAGTCACTAGCCCAGTACATAATTCTCAGCAAACACTGCAGAAAGAACAAAGACTGCAATTGCTGCTGTAGTAATGAGTTGCAGTGGTGAAAACATTCCACAGTAGAACAGAATGAGAGGAAAGGGAATGTTTGAGTGGACAATATTTATTTGCAAGAGACTGAGCTCTGCTACAGAGGTTACCTTAGACTACTACACCTGCCAGATTGTAATGTTGTAAATTGTCAAAAGCTATGAATTTTGTCACTATTACAGTGTTGTTTCTTGTGATGGAAATGTAATAATTTTACAAACCTTGGTATTACCAATAACCCTTCACTGCTGCCTGTATCATAGTGCCCCTGCAAGTCAACAACAGTGCCATCAAGATTGCACAGACTTATTTACAGAAAACCAGTCAGTTTGAATGTTGCTAGAATTACCAAGCAACCTTACTCTTAAGAAATAATAGCATTACCACCACGATGGAGTATTCAACTCAAAAAGGCACATATTTCATTGTAAGACAAGCAAATTACAAATTCAGATTGTTTCATTATTTTCACAATTCTTTATATTTATCATCATCTAATTTTCAGTATTAAATGTTTTGTGTGCGAATTTTATCAAATGCATATCTCTCATTTACCATTAAATATGGATATTTACATGGTTGCATGGAGTGCCAAATATGGCAAAATTTGAGCATAGTATCCATAGATTGCTTTTTGTGAGGCCAATTGTTATGGTAAGGAGCATATTCATTCATCAATGGGGGGCACTTTTGCTGTATGACAGAGCAAGATCTTAGTTAATTGGTCTCTGAAGAGCAGCACCTCTTCCATTTGTAGTACGCTGCACTTCAATTCATCAATATTATTTGAACCTAGTTTATGACCTATGTCCCTGGCCGTGGAAAAGGGAGCTCTTCTATTTGTATGATTGCATTTTTGTTCTTTTTTAGTATTTCTCATTCCCACATTTTATAACCCTACACCAGCTATGAGGAAAACAATTATTCTCATGATCTTGAGTGTTCATGTGTTCGTATAAACGTGTACATTAGGAGTCAAAGCTCGATCCACTTCTGTTCTTCATGTACAGATAAAAAATTTGGACTTGGGTGTAGGGAACATAATTTCAAAATTTACTGATGACACAAAAGTAGCCAAACAGTGAGGAAGATTGTAAAAGATTAAGGAAGACATAAACAGATTAGCGGAATGGGTAGACAGGTGGCAGATGCAATTTAATGTGGATGTGTGAGGTAATACATTTTGGGAGAAAATAACAAGGAATGGGAGTATAAACTGAATGGAAAGACTCTGAAGGGTGTGGATGAACAAAGAAACCAAGGGGTTTGAATATATAATTCCTTGAAAGTGTGAATGCACATAGATCACACCATTTAAAAAAAAAAGGCAATAGAATTTTGGGTTTTATCAATAGGGACATAAAGTAAAAGAGTAAATAAGTAATTATGAATTTATAGATAACATTGTACAGTGTGCAATTTTAGGTGTCCCATTAGGGAAAGGAAATGAAAGCTATACAGAGTGTAGATTCACCAGGTAGGTGTCGGGGATGGGAAACTATAGTTTTATTGAAAAACAAAGGCCTGTAGTGCATGACACCATCAAGGTCAAAAACGAGTTCGAGAACGTGAGGTAAATTAGCAGTTTAATATTAGGCAATGCCAAGCTTGGGTCCTAAAAACAACAACAGCTAGCATTTTTAAATTAATAATAGAAAGAACTTGCATTTATATATTGTCTCTCATGACCTCAGGATGTCCTAAAGTGCTTTACAACCAATTAAATACTTTTAAAGTGTAGTCACTGTTGCAATGTAGGGATACACAGCATCTAATTTGCACACAGCAAGGTTCTACAAACAGCAATGAGATAAATGACCAGATAATCTGTTTTTAGTGACGTTGATTGAGGGATAAATATTGCAAACGACACCAGGAGAACTCCTCTCTTATTTTAATCATGCCATGGGATTCTTTTATGTCCACCTCAGAGAGCAAACAGGGCCTCAGTTTAAATTCTTGTCCAAAAAACAGCACCTCCAACAGTGCTGCACTCCCTCAGTTCTGTACTGAAACGCAGTCTAGATTATGTGCAAAAGTGAGAAGTCGCACAACACCAGGTTATAGTCCAACAGCTTTATTTGAAATCACAAGCTTTCGGAGCGCTGCTCCTTTGTCAGGTGAAGCCTGATGAAGGAGCAGAGCGCCGAAAGCTTGTGATTTCAAATAAAGCTGTTGGACTATAACCTGGTGTTGTGCGACTTCTCACTTTTGTCCACCCCAGTCCAACACCGGCATCTCCGCATCATAGATTATGTGCATAAGTCTCTGGAATGGCGCTTGAACCCACACCTTCTGACACCGAGACTACCACTAAGCCAAGGCTGACTCTGATATTGTATTTATATAGTGCCTTAAAAGTAGAAAACATCCCATGGTCGGGGGTGGGGGGTGGGGGAGTTGGGCGGGGGGCGGGGTTGGGCAGGGATGGGGGGTGCTGTTGGGAGAATAAATAAATAAAATAAAAAAGATGAAGAGACAGCAAACCACAGTAGGAGAGTTAGAAGAGCTGACCAAAAGCTATTTCAAAAAGATAGCTTTTTCTGAAGGTTTTTAAAGGTGGAAAGAGAGTGGCTTAGGAACAGAAAGTTCAGAGGACCACTGACCATGGTAATACCAATGAAGCGGAGGGTGACAAAATGCTTGTAATGGGAGGAGAAATGCTGGGAGCTAGAGATGAGAAAGGAATTGACTGTCAGATGACAAACTTCTTTTTGTTGTAGCCAGAAATCTCAGAGAAGCGATATCATAGCTTTCTCAGGTAACTTTAAATGGTGGCCTGAAAAAAGAATCTGATAAAAGAGTATAAAATGAAGAGAAATAAACAAGAATATCTGAACAACTGGCAGAGGTCCCATGTGGACACAACATCCCTTGTGTGTAAATATTATTAGCACCTAAAGAGACTCCTCAAAAAGAGGCAACACACTGCCAAATCCAGAATTATTTGAAAAGAAGGATAAAAAGAAAAAGGTAAAATGATGGAAGGATTAAGAGATAAAACTCAAGGTGTCTTTTTATCCTTTGTCCTTTTACCTTTTATCTTTTTATTCCCCTTTTCAAATGAATTTGAAACTGGCAGCATACAGCAGTTTTAGATGTGTTTCAAACTATTATCCCACTGAGAAGCCTTTTCAAGAATTATCATTAGCAACTGCTTTAGGGTGTAAAGTGGCTGTGAATTGCAGGTTTCCATCAACCAGTTGAGTCAGATGATATCAGAAACTGATTATTTATCTAATCCATCAAATTGCAATAGTAAAGTAATGACACTTAGTACATCAGTGTATATTGTATTGATAAATCTTGGATAGTATTTGCTGGCACACAATTTTGAAAGGAAATGAGATTTTGATGATAGAAAGTTATATGAAATTAAATGGCAACTAAATGGGCAATTTCAAAGTTATTGCAATTCAAAGAAATAGTACCCCTGGCAGCCATCCAGGAATTTATTGAATTGCACCCAATTTGAAGAGAGGCAAGGTTTTGATGTTAAAATATAGAACGTTTTGTTAAAGGTTTTGAACATTTTGTAACAATACCTAATAGGATAAAGGGGATTTTTTAAGTGTTTGAAACAATAAAACATGGCTCTTGAACCAAGAAAATACCCTCCCCTTGATCCGTGGACTGAAGTGCAAGCTAGACTGTCTGAACATCTGGATGAACTCTCTTTCCCTTACACTGCTAGGGAATTTGAATACATTCTGAAGGCTGCCTTTGCTCATGTTGGGACCCTTGAGATGTTTGTGGCTGGCGACTTCTGGGTGCTGGAGCCTGTGAGGGCCCGGTTGCAGACTGTTGCACTTCAATTTCTGGCACCATAGTGGATATTGTGTAAGAGAGTGGCAAGTGAGTAAACCTGAGAGAGAGCAAGACGTGCTGCTCACATAGCACCACTGCTACTCCTATGGGGCTGTGGCTCATCACTCCCACTAATCTGCGAGAGAGGAGACCAGTGATGCCTTGAAAGCCCCTGTCAATGCGGTCCACTGGACTTTTTAAAGTGGAGTCCGGAGTCTGGATGGCAGCTGTTTGAGCTTCCACCAAAGCTGCAAATACTGGTAACACAGACTCTGAATTGTGAGGGCCCAGCTATAGCGACCCTGGAGGTGGCCACGTGTTCCATGGTCAACTGCAGAGTGATGATGCCGTGCGAAATGACAACACACAAGCTAGAAATTGACTCCGCTATACTTTCAGACAATGCTGAAATTCCTTGGTAGGCCTTCCAATACCTCATATAACTGCTTATGTGAGGCAAGCCGTTTTCTTTTAAAGGCTGCGCACCTGAAGTGCTCATCTCTGTCCTCCTCAACAGAGCTGGGAGACAATCTTGCTCTCTGGGGGACCGTCTCCTTGGCTGTCCCTGCCACCAGTACCTGCTGCTGCTCAGTAGTGCTGGGTACTTCACCACAGTCTGCTGGATATTGGGCGTGGGCATTTTCTTCCCAGTGGTGGAAAACAGTATTTCCCTCCTTGACCTAACCTCCTCCACCAGAATCTCCAGGGAGGCATCAGAAAACCTGGTGGCAGCCCACCAATTCATTACTGGTAGCAGAATTCTGTCCAGCACTGTTCCAATGAAAGCTCAAAGCAGGGAATGCAACCTTCCTTCCAGAAAATGTTATTCTGCACATGTGCACAGCATTGGTGGCTGTGCACAATGATGACGCATATGTGTAGAAGGACTTTATTCCTTCGGATTTGTGCAGTACAAACGTGAAGTAGCATTGAAAGCAGATGGGTCAAAATCCAGCTAAATCCTGTTATTCAATCTCAGGGCTGTTTCTGTTTTGCTTAAAGAAATCGTGGGTTGGAGAATTGGCCTCCAACCTTCACACCTATTGAGCACAACTTGTCACTGGGAACACAGAAAGAACCTACTAATGTACAAAAAGAAGTTTATTTTTTATATAAACTAGTCATACAATTAGGAATCAGCTGCAAATTTTTGCACATCATTACATTTTGCAGCATTGTTGTCAGAACTGTTAATCTTGCACCAATAATGGGAATACAGTGAGTACATTGGCTGCAATTGTGTGTTGTTACACTTGCTGCTGGCAAACAAAGGATCCAAGACTAAATAAACCATCCCACAAATGCTATAATATAGATTTTAAAAATATTGGACAAACTCTTTATTTATATGGGAATTATTTCTGTGTTGTAATCTTATTTTAGGATTCAGTGATGGTCATAGACAATTTGAGCCTTGTATGATGTCATCTGAACCCATCAAATTTTGTGCTCTGCACAGGCGCTATTAAACCTTAATTATTGCACAAATACCAAATTGCCCCTTCCCCATCTTTTAGTGACATCAATCCTGGGCGTCTTTCATTTTGTAATTTGAAAACCTAATTGAATTTCATACATTTAAAAAAATTAGTTTAGGAAATAGGTGGGGGAGGGGGAGAAGCTTTTTAATAACCAGAACTTTCAGCATATTTTATGTTCCTGGATAAATGTATTCAGTCCATTGTTTTGTGCTGAATGTATTAAACCTGGAACATAAAATATACTGAAAGTTTGGTTACCCTGTCTAAAATCCACTGTTTGATGGAAAGGGATCAAGCTGCCTAGGTACAATGTTATGGCTGATTTTCCAGAGCTCTAAAAATGGTTGAAATAATGAGGAACAATGGATGCTAGTCCTCTACTCACATTTTGCTCCTGAATAGCACTGCATCCGAATTCCCCTCTGGTATTTCTGGAACCTGACTGCACCTGGAGAGGGCACAACAAATTCATGAAAATGAATGTCAGAGGGCTTTGCACTTGAATTTCTCTAATAGAAATGAAAATCAGGAGAGATGTATAATGGGTGGCTGAATTGATATTGCCCGTATTGCACTGTCACCCAAAGTCCAAATTACCCCCTATGAGTCTTACGGGACAGGCTGACTATCAAGATCAGTCTTTATTTTTGGCTTTTTGAATAAAAAATAGTTTTCCTGCTTTAGGACATGTTGCAGAATGCCGTTAGTATATTACACTTTTTGTGATAGAGACCTTGTTCAGTACTGTACCAACCTCCCCCTCCTTTTTTGTGAGATGGCTTATTTGGAGGAAGACTGGGGGAAATGACCACAAGCCCCCTTGACAACTGCTGAAGTCACTTGCCTGGTGCTCTCCTAACAACTGCTTCCCTCTTATGTGTTCCATGCTCTCTGAAATAAAAAATTAGAAGCCTCAAGGTCAATCCAGAATCATCCTCCTATTCCTGCATTCAGGCCGGAATCTTACCACCTCCTTCCAAAGCAGACTGCAGAGGTGCCCAGACTCCTGCTTGTCATGTTGCTGCCATCCCAAGTGTGACACAGCAGCACAAACCCATTCACAGGGGACGGAACTTTAAAATTAACTTGAAGACCCCCGGCATGGCACAAACAATTTAAATTAAAAACATACCACAAGTCACCTAAACATGTTCAGATAAAAATCCTGGCTCATTTCCTGAAAACAACAAAGATCTGGCGCTCCCATGGGTCTTTAACTGTACCTGCCCCTTTGATGGTGGTGCTGCCTTTAAGGTCCAAATCCCAGTAGAGCACTTCAGCAGTGCCTGATGTCCAGCTTTTTCATGTTGATGAGGGCCACCAGGAAATTCAGGTATTGCAGTGTCTCCCAGGGCATAGCACACTTCTGGTGCACTGCATCCTCATTGCTCCCAGTCTGTGCCAGGAGAAGATGATTGGTCCTGTTATGTGTAAATGTTTCAATATAACTTAGCACTTGGCTAAGAACACTGAACAAAGGATTCTGCTGTGAGAAAGATATTGGGGGTGATTTTCATCTATCTATTGTACCATTCATGCAGAGAAACAAATTAAAAAAGAATTGCTGCCTGAGACCCGTCTGAATCGATTTTTGAGTGAGCCTCAGTGTCTGGCTGTGCTTCGATCTGAAACAGGCTTCAAATCGGGGTGGGTTCTAATCCATTTGTAGGACCCTAATGCAATTTTGGTGTTCTACTGGGTGGAGCATGTGCTCTTTGCGCTCCGCTCAATGGAGCTGTGTGTTGAGCGAGCAAAGGTGCTGCTGCAAAAACGCTGAAAAAAAATTGTGCCACTGATTTTTCTGAGGCCAGAAGGAGCATGAATATTCCTCCTGGCCCCATGAAAGTTTTCTGACTTTCTGACTGGTCCAGCCGTGCACCCTCCTCCTTAACTGCATACTTCTGTCTTGCCTCCGTGGAGGAGCCGTTGGCAGGTTACTGATCAAATTAAAATGAGGCCCGACCATGGATATTGTTCAGGCTTCTTGCTATTGTGTGTGGGGGGAGGGGGCGGTGGCAGTACACTGTATATGAAAATTGGCCCCATTGAGTTCTATTTTTTTAAGAGTTGAGAACCTGTTTCAGTGATAATGGATTTCTGATCCATTTGGATCATTCTCTGAGTGAATTCCCAGTCTGCAGTGCATCATTCTGCTTTAATGTCATGCTGTTGAAACTGTTCCACCCATCAAAGTAGGGTCAACAAATGAAAATAAAGAAGCAGAATCTTATGAATCTTGTGGTCACTGACAGTGACATTAATATTATTGGGTTATGCTGGTGTAGTATCTCAGCCGCTTTTCCAACATATAGCAATGAACGGGCAATCCAGCTGTAAATTGCAGGCTTTTTGATTGAAATCTTCTATCCTATTCAGGTGAAGTGCTTTTGATTGTCTATTCAAAGGTAGTCCCTTGAGACTGAAATTGTCTGATGGCAAAGCTGAGTTTTTACATAAAAATGAACTGAGGGACTGCATCATTCCTCTAAAGTCTTTGGTTTTATTTTTGCATGTATCTAAAACACAACTGTATTTAACTAATTTAATCCAGGCTGTATTTAGCAATATAGAACATTCCATATTTTATGCATCTTATTCAGCAACTCCAATTTATTGTTACAAAGACTACAATTATTTAAAGGTACCAGTTAATATAAGCTACTCGTGAAGATCATTACTCATAGGCAAGGCCAGTGAAAATCTGTGGAGAATTTGATCAATTCTGCAGATATTTTGTGAAATCTGCAACATATTTTTCCAACACTTAAATGCACTTGATATTATTAATACAACTGACAGATAAGAACATAAGAAATAGGAGCAGGAGTAGGCTATTCAGCCCCTCGAGCCTGCTCCGCCATTCAATAAGATCATGGCTGATCTGATCTTGGCCTCAACTCCACTTTCCTGCCCGCTCCCCATAAGCCTTGACTCCCCTGTTTTTCAAAAATCTGTCTATCTCCGCCTTGTATATATTCAATGACTCAGCCTCCACAGCTCTCTGGGGTAGAGAATTCCAAAGATATACGACCCTCTGAGAGAAGAAATTCCACCTCATCTCCGTTTTAAATGGGCGACCCCTTATTCTGATACTGTGCCCCCTAGTTCCAGATTCCACCACGAGGGGAAACATCCTCTCAGCATCTACCCTGTCCAGCCCCCTCAGAATCTTATATGTTTCAATAAGATCACCTCTCATTCTTCTAAACTCCAATGAGTATAGGCCCAACCTGCTCAACCTTTCCTCATGAGACAACCCCTTCAACTCAGGAATCCACCTTGTGAACCTTCTCTGAACTGCCTCCAATGCAAGTATATCCTTCCTTAAATAAGGAGACCAAAACTGTACTCCAGGTGTGGTCTCACCAACGTCCTGTACAATTGTAGCAAGACTTCTCTACTTTTATATTCCATCCCCCTTGCAATAAAGGCCAATATTCCATTTGCCTTCCTAATTACTTGCTGCACCTGCATGCTAACCTTTTGTGTTTCATGTACGAGGACACCCAGATCCCTCTGTACTGCAACATTCTGTAGTCTCTCTCCATTTAAATAATAATTTGCTTTTTTATTCTTCCTACCAAAGTGGATAACCTCACATTTTCCCACATTATACTCCATCTGCCAAATTTCTGCCCACTCACTTAACCTATCTATATCCCTTTGTAGTCTCTTTGTGTACTTCTCACAACTTGCTTTCCCACCTATCTTTGTATCGTCAGCAAATTTGGCAACAGTACACTCAGTCCCTTCATCCAAGTCATTAATATAGATTATAAATAGTTGAGGCCCCAGCACTGATCCCTGTGGCACCCCGCTAGTTACAGTTTGCCAACCTGAAAATGACCCATTTATCCCGACTCTCTGTTTTCTGTTAGTTAGCCAATCCTCTATCCAATCTAATATATTACCCCCAACACCATGAGCTCTTATCTTGTGCAGTAACCTTTTATGCGGCACCTTATCGAATGCCTTCTGGAAATTCAAATACACTACATCTACTGGTTCCCCTTTATCCACCCTGCTCGTTACATCCTCAAAGAACTCCAGTAAATTTGTCAAACACGATTCCCCTTTCATAAAACCATGTTGACTCTGCTTGATTGTATTATGATTTTCTAAATGTACTGCTACTACTTCCTTAATAATGGATTCCAGCATTTTCCCAATGACAGATGTTAGGCTAACTGGCCTATAGTTTCCTGCTTTCTGTCTCCCTCCTTTCTTGAAAAGGGGTGTTACATTTGCGGTTTTCCAATCCACTGGGACCATTCCAGAATCCATCGAATTTTGGTAGATTACAACCAATGCATCTACTATCTCTGCAGCCACTTCTTTTAAGACCGTAGGATGCAGGCCATCAGGTCCAGGGGACTTGTCAGCCTTTAGTCCCATTAGTTTGCCAAGTACTTTTTTTCTAGTGATAGTGATTGTTTTAAGTTCCTCCCTCCCTTTTGCCCCTTGATTATCTACTATTATTGGGATGCTTTTAGTGTCTTCTACCTTGAAGACAGATACAAAATATTTGTTCAAAGTCTCTGCCATTTCCCTGTTTCCCATTATTAATTCCACAGTCTCATCCTCCAAGGGACCAATGTTTACTTCAGCTACTCTCTTCCTTTTTATATACCTGTAGAAGCTCTTACTGTCTTTTTTTATATTTCTTGCTAGTTTACTCTCATAATCTATCTTCTCCCTCTTTATTATTTTTTTAGTCATCCTTTGCTGGTTTCTAAAAATTTCCCAATCCTCTGGCCTACCACTAATCTTCGCAACATTATATGCCTTTTCATTCAATTTAATACCATCCTTAACTTCCTTAGTTAGCCACGGATGGTTCATCCTTCTTGTAGATTATTTCCTTCTCACTGGAATGTACCTTTGCTGAGAGTTATGAAATATCTCCTTAAATGTCTGCCACTGCTTTTATACTGTCTTACCCTTTAACCTATTTTCCCAGTCCATTTCAGCCAACTCTGTCTTCCTTCCTTTGTAATTGCCTTTATTTATGTCCTAGCTTGGAGTTGGTGGGGCTTGTTTTTTTTTACACGTGCACTACTATCAAATGTGTTGTATGACTGCTTATTTTTCAGAAATACAAACTTTGGCACTGGTAACAACAGGAGGTGTTCTTGCAATGTTATTCAGCTGCCATATAACTGTGGCCAGTGCATACCCAATTTCTTCAGCTAGTAAAAAAAACCTCAGTGGTCAGTGTAGCACTATTGAGTTTGTGAAAGTTGAAAAAGTGCTGACTATCATGTCCGCTCTCCTTAATAATTAGAAATCTCAACAGCAGTTGGAGACCAACAATTAGCCCTGTGTGTATACATTTGAGCTCTGCCTTCCTCACTTGACAGCCATGTGAGTAGGCCAGCATAACTGAGATCAGTGCCAGATTTAGGAACTTGGCTGACTAAAATCCCCCATCATTTGGGACACACCCATCCAACACACTAAACCATACCACATATAGGGGTTGAGTTCCACTAGTTATATCAGAGAAATTCGGGAGGATTCGGCTGAACCAGTGCAAAAGATCGGGGCGTTTTTAATGTGAGTTATGCCCAAACCACTTAAGTTCATGTGTTTTTTTTATTCCTTTATGGGATCAGGGCGTCGCTGGTAATGCCAGCTTTTATTGCCCATCCCTAGTTGTCCTTGAGAAGGTGGTGGTGAGCCGCCTTCTTGAACCGCTGCAGTCCGTGTGGTGATGGTACTCCCACAGTGCTGTTAGGTAGGGAGTTCCAGGATTTTGACCCAGCGACGATGAAGGATTGGCGATATACTTCTAAGTCATGATGGTGTGTGACCTGGAGGGGAACTTGGAGGTGGTGGTGTTCCCATGCGCCTGCTGCCCTTGTCATTCTAGGTGGAAGAGGTCGCGGGTTTGGGAGGTGCTGCCGAAGAAGCCTTGGCGAGTTGCTGCAGTGCATCTTGTAGATGGTACACACTGCAGCCACTGTACGCCGGTGGTGGAGGGAGTGAATGTTTAAGGTGGTGGATGGGGTGCCAATCAAGCGGGCTGCTTTGTCCTGGATGGTGTCGAGCTTCTTGAGTGTTGTTGGAGCTGCACTCATCCAGGCAAGTGGAGAGTATTCCATTACACTCCTTACTTGTGCCTTGTAGATGGTGGAAAGGCTTTGGGGAGTCAGGAGGTGAGACACTTGCCGCAGAATACCTAGCCTCTGACCTGTTCTTGTTGCCACAGTATTTATGTGGCTGGTCCAGTTAAGTTTCTGGTTAATGGTGACCCCCCAGGATGTTGATAGTGGGGGATTCTGCGATGGTAATGCCATTGAATGTCAAGGGGAGTTGGTTAGACTCTTACTTGTTGGAGATAGTCATTGCCTGGCACTTCTGTGGCGCGAATGTTACCTGCCACTTATCAGCCCAAGCCTGAACGTCGTCCAGGTCTTGTTGCATGCGGGCATGGACTGCTTCATTATCTGTGGAGTTGCGAATGGCGCTGAACACTGCAGTCATCAGCGAACATCCCCATTTCTGACCTTATGTTGGAGGGAAGGTCATTGATGAAGCAGCTGAAGATGGTTGGTCCTAGGACACTGCCCTGAGGAACTCCTGCAGCGATGTCCTGGGGCTGTGATGATTGACCTTCAACCACCACAACCATCTTCTTTTGTGCTAGGTATGACTCCAGCCAGTGGAGCGTTTTCCCCTGATTCCCATTGACTTCAGTTTTACTAGGGCTCCTTGATGCCAGACTCGGTCAAATGCTGCCTTGATGTCAAGGGCAGTCACTCTCACCTCACCTCTGGAATTCAGCTCCTTTGTCCATTTTTGGACCAAGGCTGTAATGAGGTCGGGAGCTGAGTGGTCTTGGCGGCACCCAAACTGGGCATCAGTGAGCAGGTTATTGGTGAGTAAGTGCCGCTTGATAGCACTGTCGATGACACCTTCCATCACTTTGCTGATGATTGAGAGTAGACTGATGGGGCAGTAATTGGCTGGGTTGGATTTGTCCTGCTTTTTGTGGACAGGACATACCTGGGCAGTTTTCCACATTGTCGGATAGATGCCTGTGTTGTAGCTGTACTTCGAACAGCTTGGCTAGAGGCGCGGCTAGTTCTGGAGCACAAGTCTTCAGCACGATAGCTGGGATGTTGTCGGGGCCCATAGCCTTTGCTGTATCCAGTGTGCTCAGCCGTTTCTTGATATCACGTGGAGTGAATCGAATTGGCTGATGAATGGCTTCTGTGATGGTGGGGACCTCGGGAGTAGGCCGATATGGATCATCCACTCGGCACTTCTGGCTGAAGTTGGTTGCAAACGCTTCAGCCTTGTCTATTGCACTCGCGTGCTGGTCTTCCCCATCATTGAGGATGGGGATATTCTTGGAGCCTCCTCCCCCTGTTAGTTGTTTAATGATCCACCACCATTCACGACTGGATGTGGCAGGACTGCAGAGCTTTGATCTGATCCGTTGATTGTAGGATTGTTTTCCGCAATCTTTTATGCTGGTTCATGATTTAATTCACCTGAATCAGGCCCCGCGCGTAATACTGGCCCAGGTCGAAATTGCGAGATTCCGGCGATTGCGCTGGGTGATATCCACCCCAGCCAGAAACAGGTCTTCAAGTTGCATTCATTTTCTTAGGCGTACAGGCACTAGTCGGCACATTTTAAAAGTTTTTTCATATGAAAAATATTTGCTGCACTAAGAAACTAACTGGTGTACAGCAGTGAAACTATTAAATAGTTCGGTATCGTTCTTTTAAGCCATTTTCAGTGATTTTAAATCCGGTTACACTCAGCTGGAGGACTGGACCCCCTTATTGAAAATGCTTATTTTTGCTGATAAACCCCACTTTCAGCTGTATTAATAATACTGCACTTAAATACTTCAAGGAATACTTTTTAATGGAAAAAAAAAGATTATGATCAATTACACTGCTCGATTGTGCTGGTTCATGGAAGATTTTACATTTGTGATTATGCTAATTCATTTTAGAGGAAACTTGAAGCCTAAACTAACCAGTGCAATTTCAAGTGTATTTTGGGTGCAATTTCTCCATTGCACCCAAAGTGGAAACTCTACACCATAATATCTAAAACTTACTGTTAAGTTTTGTCTTCAAATTTTATTTGAGCTTGAAAACAGATTACTTCTATTTTAGTTCACACTTTTTAAATAAATGATACCTTTTGCAGCAAAACGCCAAAGTTTTCTTTGATTTTTAATACAGATCATTATTGTATTGCAACCCTGATTTCTAAGAGTTGAATTTTGTCCCCTGTGCTACTCCAAGATTAACATTGAATTAAAAATAAATATACTAATGATTTGAATTTCTGTGTTTTTTTTGGACTAAATCTGAAATTGGCTACTGGAAGATTAGCAAGTCTTTTATTCGACATACGAACATACAAACAATGATGGACAGGTAAAGACCATCTGATCCATCGAGCCTGTCCCCCACAATTGCGATACCTTGTGTACACAACATATACACTTCACCCCACCTGAAACCATGGGATCTCTTGGGAGAGGCAAAAAATAAAAGGGTGGATAAAATAAAATATAAATGTGATTGGAGCTGAGGTTATGATCTAAAATTGTTGAACTCGATATTGAGTCCAGAGGGCTGTAGCGTGCCTAAACGAAAGATGAGGTGCTGTTCCTCGAGCTTACGCTGAGCTTCCGTGGAACAGTGTAATAGGCCGAGGACGGTGAGGTCAGAGTGGGAGTGAAGCGGTGAATTAAAGTGACAGGCCACCGGGAGCTCGGGGTCCCCCTTACGGACTGAACGGAGGTGTTCCGCAAAGCGGTCACCCAATCTGCATTTGGTCTCCCCAATGTAGAGGAGTCCACATCGTGAGCAGCGAATACAGTATACTAAATTGCAGGAAGTACAAGTAAATCGCTGTTTCACCTGGAAGGGGTGTTTGGGGCCCTGGACAGTGGGAAGAGGGGAGGTATAAGGGCATGTGTTGCATCTCCTGCGCGTGCACGGGAAGGTGCCGGGCGAAGGGGAAGGGGTGCTGGGGGTGGTAGAGGAGTGGACTAGGGTGTCGCGGAGGGAGCGGTCCCTACGGAATGCTGAAAGGGGAGGTGAGGGGAAGATGTGTTTGGTGGTGGGATCACGCTGGAGGTGGCGGAAATGGCGGAGGATGATCCGTTGAATGTGGAGGCTGGTGGGGTGAAAGGTGAGGACAAGGGGAACCCTATCGTGGTTCCGGGAGGGAGGGGCAGGGGTGAGGGCAGATGTGCGGGAGATAGAACGGACACGGTCGAGGGCCGTGTCGACCACGGTAGAGGGGAATCCTCGGTTGAGGAAAAAGGAAGACATGTCGGAAGCACTGGTATGGAAGGTGGCATCATCAGAGCAGATGCGGCGGAGATGGAGAAACTGGGAGAATGGAATAGAGTCCTTACAGGAGGCGGGGTGGGAGGAAGTGTAGTCCAGGTAGCTGTGGGAGTCAGTGGGCTTGTAGTGAATGTTAGTCAATAACCTATCCCCAGAGATGGAGATGGAGAAGTCGAGGAAGGGAAGGGAAGAGTCGGAGATGGACCATGTGAAGGTGAGGGAAGGGTGGAAATTGGAAGCATAGTGAATGAAATGTTCTAGTTCAGGGCGAGAGCAGGAGACGGCACCGATACAGATTAAAAACCCAGGCCAGTTTGGGGGGAAAATGTGTAGGAAATTCCTCTGCAACCCATCTAGGCAATCGAAACTAGTCCAGGAGATCACTCTAGCCCTGAATTCCCTGCAGTACCTACCTTCTGTAAGAGGTGATCTCCACCCCAGCCAGGAACAGGTCCAGCTCTCGCTTGAAGGAATTCAGCAAATCAGCATCCACTGCACGAGACGGCAGCCTGTTCCAGAGGTCCACTATTCTCTGGGAAAAGAACCACCTCCTGACATCTAACCTAGATCTAGCCTCATACAACTTAACTTTGTGACCCCTGGTCCTCCCTAACCTATTTAATTTAAACAAATTGTCAGCTGGAACACAATCTATTCCCTTCATTATCTTATACCACACAGACTGCAGCGGTTCAAGAAGGCGGCACACCACCACCTTCTCAAGGGCAATTTGGGGTGGGCAATAAATGCTGGCCTTGCCAGCGACGCCCACATTACATTAACGAATTAAAAAAAAATAAACCTCAATCAGATCCCCCCTAAGTCTACGCTTCTCTAAAATGTAGAGTCCCAACTCTTTTAGCCTATCTTGATAACTAAGATGCTTTAGACTGGGAATTAGTCCTGTGGCCTTCCTCTGTATCCTCTCCAAAGCCTCAATATCACCCACCGAGTGAGGAGACCAAAACTAGACACAGTATTCCAAGTGTGACCTTGACTGATTCCTCCTGCTTTTCATATCTATCATTTTTAACGTAGAAGTTAATGGAGGATTAACATGCCAGTAAGAATGAAAATTTTTAGGATCAAAATTTCAGAGATAAAGAAGAAATAATTCCTGGAAAATGACAGCCAATCCAAGCTGGTGATGTCTGCAAAATTTTTGATAGGGTGAGATGAAGTAAGGTGAGAGGAGGCTCTTGTGGAGCATAAACACCGGCATAGACCTGTTGGGCCGAATGGTCTGTTTCTGTGCTGCCAGTACGATGTAAAATTTTTCCAATTCCAGCACAACTTGATGGTATAGAATATTCAATATAAATTATACCAAATCTGAATTTCTATTAAATATAGAAAATACAAAATCTGGCCTCATAGCCAATCCCCTGTCCCTCTCTCTCAGATTCGCATGTACACACAGAGCTGATCAGGTGTAAGAAATAAATGTTGAAATCAGTATTGTTATTGGTTCAGATGCAGCATTAATAGCCTGGAATTTGTGGTCAGCAGCGAAGCGAAGGCATTTGCTGATGGCCCTGAAGTATGCTTCGCACAAGGATCCCGCAATCCCTGTGTCGAGAACTCTGGGTGTTCCAACCTTCAATTCAGTTCAACAGACTGCAGTGGGAATCCCCTTGTTCGAACTGCTGTGACGTCAACAGGCTGTCTAAGCAGCCAATCAAAAGGCAGAATTCTCACAGACAGCAAACAAGGAAGTGAGTAAGCTCTTAAAATTCGAACTTTTTAAAATAGTTAGAGAGAGCAAAAGAAAGATTGGGACTCTCACATGGGGAAAAGGCAAACCTGAAATAAAGATGGATACATTTTTTTTTTAATTAAATTTATTTTTGAAAAGTTGCTTAAAAAATTGAATTTTTATTAAAATGGACAAATTTTACACCGCAAAATTAAAATTAGTTTTCCAGATCCTTAACATTTGTTTAGCAGTCAATACGCTGTCAAAACCCCAGTTACACTGAATCCCTTTGGGTCTAACTTTTAGTGGGGAATTTAACAGCGTACTTACTGCGGAAGAGCCGAAGCTTTGGTCAGTTTCAATGATTTGGCTGATTACCGATTGCCGGCTCTGTGTGGGGGTGGGGGGCGGGGAGACAGCGCAGCCTGTTTCGGAGCTGTCAATGACAGACTGCAGCTTCGGGATTTCCGCCAAATCCTGAAGTTGCAGTCAGTTTCAAAGGCAGAATGACGGTGAACGCTGCCAGTTCGCCGTCATCCCGACTGCAAATTCTGGGCCGATATCAAGTCAGATGAGGGTGGTAACAGCACTTTATAATAAAGTCAGTGACAATGTGGGCCCCACTGTGCATCAGCAGCCCTGCTCATTCGTAGGATTTAAAGTTAGCTCGAATGAAATTTTCCAGTTGTACCACTGTATAATGCATACAACAACAACTTGCATTTATATAGCGCCTTTAACATAGTAAAGTGTCCCAAGGTGCTTCACAGGAGTGTCATATGGTACTGCACCAGTGTATACTCTTATAATCAAGGCATAAATTTGGCCAGATTTGTAATTAAGATCTGGATGCATGTGCATCCTACTAATGCAACACTAAGACCCACCTAGAACCTGTTTATGGGGCATTCTAAATGTTGTTGATACATAAGTGTCCACTTACAGTTTGTCACTTGATACTTTAAATACCCATATGCATCTTAATAATACACTATTGCCAACCCCACCTCCTCAAACTCTTAAAAATCATGAGATTTGGTACAGAAATCATGAGTTGCTACTTTTTTCAAACATAAACCAATATAGATTGACAGTTGGTTTCTTCTTCTTAGGCAGTCCCTCGGAACCGAGGATGACATGCTTCCACACTAAAAATGAGTTCTCAGGTGACTGATGAGTCCAATGCGGGACCTACAGTCTCTGTCACAGGTGGAGCAGACGGGGGTTGAAGGGGCGGGTGGGTGGGGTGCTTGGGTTGACGTGCGCTCCTTCCGCTGTTTGCGCTTGGCTTCTGCTTGCTCCCGGCGAAGAGACTCGAGGTGTTCGGCGCCTTCCCAGATGCTTCTCCTCCACTTTGTGCGGTCTTGGGCCAGGGATTCCCAGGTGTCGGTGGGGATGTTGCACTTTTTCAAGGAGGCTTTGAGGGCGTCCTTGAAGCATTTCCTCTGCCCACCTGGGACTCTCTTGCCGTGTCGGAGCTCCGAGTAGAGTGCTTGTTTTCGGAGTCTCGTATCGGGCATGCGGACGATGTGGCCCGTTCATCGGAGCTGATCGAGCGTGGTCAAAGCTTCGATGCTGGGGATGTGGCCTGAGCGAGAACACTGACGTTGGTGCGCCTATCCTGCCAATGGATTTGCAGGATCTTGCGGAGGCAGCGTTGGTGGTACCTCTCCAGTGCTTTGAGGTGCCTGCTGTATATGGACAATGTCTCTGAAGCATACAGGAGGGCGGGTATCACTACTGCTCTGTAGACCATGAGCTTGGTGCTGGGTTTGAGATCCTGGTCTTCAAACACTCTCTTCCTCAGGCGACCGAAGGCTGCACTGGCACACTGAAGGCGGTGTTGGACTTCGTCATCGACGTCTGCCCTTGTTGACAGTAGGCTCTCGAGGTATGGAAAGTGGTCTACGTTGTCCAAGGCCTCATCGTGGATTTTGATAATCTGGGAGCAGTACTGTGTGGCGGGGGCAGGTTGGTAGAGGACTTTTGTTTTACGGATGTTTAGTGTAAGGCCCATGCTCTCGTACGTTTCGGTGAAGGTGCTGACGATGTTTTGGAGTTCGACCTCAGAGTGTGCGCAGATGCAAGCGTCGTCTGCATACTGTAATTCGATGACAGAGGATGGGACGACCTTGGATCTGGACTGGAGGCGATGGAGGTTGAACAGTTTCCCATTTGTTCTGTAGATTAGCTCCACTCCAGCAGGGAGCTTACTGAGGGTGAGATGGAGCATTGCAGCCAGGAAGATCGAGAAGAGCGTTGGTGTGATGACACAGCCTTGCTTGACCCCGGTCCGTACGTGAATTGGGTCTGTGGTGGATCCGTTGGTCAAGGTCACGGCTTGCATGTCGTCGTGAAGCAGGCGGAGGATGATGACAAACTTTTGAGGGCAGCCGAATTTGAGGAGGACACTCCATAATCACTCACGGTTGACTGTGTTGAAGGCCTTTGTGATGTCAAAGAAGGCCATGTACAGCGGTTGGTGCTGTTCCCTGCATTTCTCTTGTAGTTGACGCACGGTGAAGCGCATGTCCATTGTGCCCCTTAGTGGGCGGAATCTGCATTGCGACTCTGGGGAGGAGCTCTTCAGCCATTGGGAGAAGGCGATTGAGGAGGATTCTTGCGATTACTTTCCCTGTGGCAGGCAGCAGGGAGACTCCTCTGTAATTACTGCAATTGGACTTGTCACCTTTCTTGAAAATGGTCACGATTGTGGCATCTCTGAGATCCCCTGGCATGTTCTCCTCCTTCCAGATAAGAGAAATGAGTTCATGAATTCGCGCCAGTAGTGCTTCTCCGCCATGCTTTAGTGCCTCGGCAGGGATTCCATCTGCTCCTGAGGCCTTGTTGTTCTTCAGTTGTCGGATGGCCTTTTCAACCTCTTGCCAGGCTGGGGTTGTGCTGAGATGGTGGCGGGTAGCATGCTGTGGGATGGAGTTGAGGACACTCGCGTCAAAGACAGAGTCTCAGTTAAGGAGATCTTCGAAGTGCTCCTTCCAGAGGGCACTGACTGCCTTTCTGTCCTTGATGAGTACCTCTCCATTCTTGGCCTGCAGTGGGGTAGGGCCTTGGGTGCTTGGGCCGTAGGTGGTCTTGACTGCGCTAAAGAATCCACGCACGTCGTGGTTGTCGGCTAGCTGCTGGATCTCCTGCGCTTTCTCCACCCACCATCTGTTCTTTAGGTCGCGAGTTTTTTGTTGGACCTCGGTCTTCAGGCGTCTGTAGAGCTGCTTTCCTGCTCTCGAGTTGTGTTGCTGT
The DNA here is from genome assembly GCA_030390025.1 of Squalus acanthias. Lineage (NCBI taxonomy): Eukaryota > Metazoa > Chordata > Chondrichthyes > Squaliformes > Squalidae > Squalus > Squalus acanthias. The sequence goes on along the minus strand of CM059429.1, from coordinate 44,575,307 downwards.
TTCCAGATCAGGAATGCCTTGCGCTTGCGGCTCATTAGCTCCTGGATCTCCTGGTCGTTCTCGTCGAACCAGTCTTGGTGTTTCCTGGTTGGGTGACCGAGCGTCTCTTCACAGGTGCTGATTATGGAGGCCTTGAGTGCAGACCAGGCGCTCTGGACACTCTGTGTCTCTGCATCACTGGGAGTCATCAGGTTGGTTGTGTGGCGCAGGCTGAATAGGGCTTTCTTAGCAGGGTCTTTGAGTGCTCCAGCGTTGATTTTATCCAACAGAACAGTGAGAACTCATGCACAGTCTGAGACTATTCCAAATCATCTCAATACTCAGGGGAGCGGGGAGACTACTGATGGGAAAAACAGACTAAGCAATGGGACAAACCAACTCACGGACCTCCTGAAATCTTCCCACGGACCTCCGGCCTGACCTAACCCACATGTCCCAGAGCAGCCAATCACAGGAAGCGTAATGAAGAGTAATAAAGTAGGAAAAAAATCATGACTTTTCACAGTTGAATCGCGAGCTGGGGTAAATCACGTGTCTCGTGATTAATTTGCGAGAGTTGGCATTAGTGCTAATAAGGAATGAAAAAGAAATAAATTGTAAATGCTGGAAATCTGAAACAAAAACAGAAAATGCTGTTAAAACATGACCGGTCCATGAGCATCTGTAAAGAGAAAAGACAGATTAACATTTTGGGTGCACCCTTTCATCAATTTTGATGAAAGGCTACACTCGAAATGTCAACCTGACTTTTCTCTGTACAGATACTCATGAACCTGCTGTGTATTAACAATATTTTATGTTTTTGTTTCTAATAAGGACACTGGAACATAGCTACAGTCCACTAATGAGGATTATACCAGGCAACCTGGACCGTCTGCCTTAATAGCTTCTTAAATAACAACAGAAAACGCTGGAAAAACTCAGCAGGCCAGGCAGCATCCGTGGAGAGAGAAAGAGAGTTAACGTTTCAGGTCGATGACCTTTCATCAGAACTGTGAAGAGTCGGAAATCAAATAGATTTAAGGCCAGAGTAAAGCTGGGAAAAGGGGGAGGGGATAAAAGAACAAAGGGGGAGATGAAGAGACATTAAGAGACATTAAGAGATATGCAAGGCTAGAGGTGGTGTTAATGTGACAGATTAAGGCTGAAAGAAGTGTGAAATCCACTGGCAGAATGAAGGACAGCTGCCAGCTTCTAGGAGGAAAAAAAAGGTGGTGGGGGGGCAAATAAAAGGGTGGAAAAAATAAAATATAAATGTGATTGGAGCTGAGGTTATGATCTCCAATCACATTTATATTTTATTTTTTCCACCCTTTTATTTGCCCCCCCCCCACCTTTTTTTTCCTCCTAGAAGCTGACAGCTGTCCTTCATTCTGCCAGTGGATTTCACACTTCTTTCAGCCTTAATCTGTCACATTAACACCACCTCTAGCCTTGCATATCTCTTAATGTCTCTTAATGTCTCTTCATCTCCCCCTTTGTTCTTTTATCCCCTCCCCCTTTTCCCAGCTTTACTCTGGCCTTAAATCTATTTGATTTCCGGCTCTTCACAGTTCTGACGAAAGGTCATCGACCTGAAACGTTAACTCTCTTTCTCTCTCCACGGATGCTGCCTGGCCTGCTGAGTTTTTCCAGCGTTTTCTGTTGTTATTTCAGATTTCCAGCATCCGCAGTATTTTGCTATCGTATTAATAGCTTCTTATCTGGCTCGTGTCAAATTTTGTTTGGTAACGCTGCTGTGAAGCGCCTTGGGACGTTTTACTATGTTAAAGGTGCTGTATAAATACAAGTTGTTGTTGTTTGTTTGAACAGGAAAAAAAAACAAGAATAAAAGAACTATTTAGAAATGCTTTAATTTGAAATCTACGGACATGTAGATTTAAGCAAAAGATTGAGAATGTGGAACCTCGATCATCTGTTATCCACATTCTTGCATATCAGTGAGAATCTTCAGGGTAGTCAGGAGAAACTGTTAAGGAGTGATTTTAACCATTAGCGGGTTAGCTTTGATTATTATGCAGTTCAGAGATAATTGTTTCATCTGAGCCAATGCTTATCTGTATGTACAGAGTGGTAGCAGATTAACAGTAGTACAGGTGAAACAATGGCTTTAGTTAAATGATTGCTGATCATCAGTGGCTAAAGGGCTGCTAATGAGCAATGGTTTTAGTTCAAGGGCTGGTTAATGAAAAAAAATCTGTGCACAGATCGTTTAATCTTGCATGGCATGTAGTACAGATCTTTCAGCAGTTCTTTAACTAAAACCATTGATCATTAGCCTCCTTTTCAGCACAGATCATTAGCAGCCCTTTAATTAAAACTATTTAGTGTCAGCATTTCACTTTTGCCTCTGAGTCAAAAGAATTTGCATTCAATCCCCCTGCCTCAAGAAATTGAGCACATAATTCGGACTGACGCCCCAGTACAGTACTGAGGGAGTGCTACATTGTCAGAAATTTCACCCTTCAGGTGAGATGATAAACTGAGACAAAAGCAAAATACTGTGGATGCTGGGAATCTGAAATAAAAAGATAAATGCTCGAAATACTCAGCAGGTTAGGCAGCATCTGTGGAGAGAGAAACAGCGTTAACATTTCAGGTTGATGACCTTTCGTCAGAACTGGAAAAAGTTTGAGATGTACCAGTTTTTAAGCAAGTACAGAGGCAGGGAAAGGGGGGAGGGGAGGAAAGAACAAAAGGGAAGGTCTGTGATCGAGTGGAAAGCAGGAGTGATTAAATGACCGAAGGGATGATGGTGTAAGGTAAAAGGTGGTGGTAATGGGTAAGGTAAAGTAACAAAAGATGGGTCTAGAGACTGAGATAAACTGAGACTTGGTTTAGGTGAATGTTAAAAAACCCATGGCACTATTCAAAGGAGAACAGGGGAGTTCTGGTGTTCTAGCAAACATTCTGCCTTCTATTACAGCAGATGAGCTAGTTATTCATCTGGCTTCTATTTGGACGATCTTGCTGTGTGGGGTAAAATGTCTGTCATATTTGTCTACATGACAATAACTCCATTTAAAAGTAATTCATTATATGTTTCTGAGAATCGTGGTAAGATGCTATATAAATGCAATTTATTTTTTTCTTTTACTGTTTCACCCATGCTACCACTAATCTGAACACTGATGTTGTATGCAGATGAGTGCTAGGACAAATTAAACAATTGTCTCTGGTGGACCAATGAGGAGAAGCAGAAGCATTGGGACTCGATCATGCAGTTCTGATTCATTGTTCAGTAGTGTGTAAAAGGGATTGAAGGACAGTGATAACAGTTGGGTGAGATTGCTGGAGGAAAAGGACTCAAAAGACCAGGATCAGCTGTTCATGGGAGCTGAGGACCTTCTTGTATATAGCTCTCATTGCATTCTGTTTCTTTAAAAAAATATTTAATTAGCTCAGGAATAACTTAATAAAAGATTTGAAAAAGGGGAACTGGATAGTGCTCTGGGTTAGACACTGACATTTCAACTCTGGGTGCAGGATTCATGTCGAGCCTAGAGTGATAGGATAAATGTCTATCAATCAGAGAGGTCAGAGGATGGCTGGTATGGGAAATGGAAAAAATGTCACACTGGTAAGTAGGGAGTGCCCTTCTGAGATTGGGCTGAGGCATGTTGTTGGGGCAGAATCGAGAGAGCTTTACTCTGTATCGGGCTGTGCTATATCTGACCTGACCATGTTTGATGTTGACACTAGGTGCCTGAAATTGGAAGAGTTGCGAGTACTAACATCCCTCACCCTGATGAGCACAAAGAAATAACAAAAAATATTTGTAGAACAGCTGATCAATGCACTCCTCATTCTAGTAGAACCTTGATTATCTAACAATTTCCATTTTCTTCCATGCTCATGTTATCCATTAAGCAGATAATCCAGGTTCCATTACACCTGGAAGAAAATTACGTGAGGCTTCTAATATCTACAAAAGATAAAGGGGGAAAAATTGGGTTGCTTTGGGCCTCCTGTTAGCGCCTCCGGGGGGCGCTAATGGGGCGCAAGGCCCCTAGTGCCTGGGCACGGTGCCGCTAACGCCTCTCGTGAAATTTAGTGGGAGGTTAGCGGCGGGGGTAGCCGGTAGCGCCTCGCGGCGCTGCGCCTCCGGCGATGACGTCATTGGCTTGCGCAGCGCTCCACTCGCGCCTCGGCCGCAAACATCGGCTGCGACCCCTGACCTATCACCGGACAATATGTCTGATAGGGACAGGGTGGTGTTTTTGCAGCCACAGTAGCGGTATTTAAAGGGGCAGGTGTCGGGCAGCCATTTTTTTTCTGGCCGCCTGCCAGCACCTGCCCCCTTCCCCTCTTTTATTCGGGGTGCCGGCCGTGATCGCTCAGCCCGACAGTCCTTTTGAGTGCCGGGCTGCTTTCCCGGCTCCCAGCAAGACCCCGGTGCGTGCAGCGCTAGGCCCCGCCCCTTTAATCAGGGGAGGGAGGCCTGCAATACTGCGGTGCTACGTGCCGACGCGCGTGGCGCTGCTGCATGTAGCACCGCGATATTCACTGGTAGCGCCCCAGGAAGGAAGGGGAGCGCTTCCAGTAGCGCCCCGCCTCCTGCTTGGGGCGCTACCACTGAATTTACGGCGCAGGGGTGCTAACTTTTTCAGGGCGCTAAAAGTAGCGCCCATTGTGAAGTTAGCACCCCAAAGGGGGCGCCACCGAATTTTTCCCCCAAAATGTTGAGTCCAACACCTTTCAGCCATCACACTTCAATGTGTCAGAAGTATAAGAAAGAAAGGCACCTCATTTCATGCTGCTTTAATATAAGTACTGATGAGAGGCAATTTAGCCCATTTACCTCATCCAGAAAACTACAATGACCCCATCACAGCATCCAACTGTCTTTCTGACATCAATGCTGAGCTTGCCTTTTACCTATGTCCACTTGTCCTGCAGTTGTGGTTTAACTTGAAATAGTGCTTAGGACTAACCTATTTTATTCTACTCATCATGTAACTCTATAAGGTCCCCTCATTTATGCTTCCTTTCAGTGTTAAAGAACCCAAAATTTTCCCAACCTTTCCTCATAACTCAGTCCTCTGACACGAGGGACTAGCCTCCTTGCCCTTCTCCACACCATTTCCAAGACTTGGATGTTTCTCTTGTCCCTCGGTGAACAAAACTGAACACAATATTCAAGGTGAGGCCTGAACGGAGTATAATGCAGCTTCAGCATGATGACCTCAGACCTCAACTGTACTGATTGAGCAAATATATCCTGTTTGCTTTGTTGATTGCTGCTCTGCAATGTCTGGATTTGATAACATTTTAAAGAGCGCACTGGTTCCAGGCATTAGAATGGAATGCAATTTGTATTTATCAAAACCAATAAAAGGTCAAATCAGTATTAAAAGTCAAATTAATAATCACCGAACCTCATTATATGGCTGCTAATGACAATCTGCAAATTTGGCACACAACGGCTTCATAACGCAATATGTTAAAAAATCTCTTTAACGTGGGGTCTCGTGCAGTTTGGGGCCCCTACATTTTACTAGACAAGATTTCACTAATCTGGTGTCAAATCCCCAACATACGATTGTGAAAGGACATGTTTGCAATAGGTAATATAAAAATAGTTGACAAAATGATAAGCATAGATAACAAGAGTAAATTACATCGATTATAAAGTTCTTGAAACACAATATCTAAGCCGAATGACAACTCCTAAACTAGCTTTTCATGTTTTAACTGCAGCAAAATCTTGAATAATATGAGCAATCGAGCTTCCGACAAATCCCAAGTTCAATTGAGATCTCTGCCTAGCCATTTAAACATTCTTGCGACATAATCAACCTTAAATAGTTCTTTATCAGTTTCAGTCAGGAAAAGCTTCTTTCGCCTGATGCAACTGTCACAAGCAGTGTCTGAACGCAATGCAGAGGTTAGGGTAAAGGTCTAGGAGTTTTTCGTTATAAACATAATCAAGCATATCAAGTGGTGTTGCAAATAGCTTTACCGGAAAAATGTCAATGGCTGCACGAATTTTAAGTGCCTTATTAGATGGATGAATATCATCTATTGTGAGCATCAGATTATTGCATTGCTCTTCCAGGGTACCTTCTTTGATAGCCTTTTCATAAAACCAAATAGAGCGTAAAACAATTCAACCCGACTAAACCATTCAGTGAGGTGAGATAACACTACATCGAATACAGGAAGAAAGAAGTCCCTTTGAAACGTTTTGGGTGTTTTTGGAGAGTCTTGTGCCTCATAGTTGAAGATGCGCCTCTTTTCTCTTTGTCTTTCTTGAGGGAGTTACATTACTGCTCCTATCTGTTCTGCTATTTCTTGCACGTCGATCTTTACGGATGTGAGTCTTTTTTCTCTGAATGCCTGCAGATAATTTTATTCAACTTCTACCTCATTCCTGACAACACTGATACTGCTTTGAAGGACCTCGCTTGCACGATTAATCTGGCAAAAGACACTGTACCATATAATCAGCTACAGAATTAAGCGCTATGAGCCAATCTCTTTTGTAAGGCTCTCTGCTACTGATGCAGTCACGCCATCTATCTTCTTGACTGCATAAATGGCAAGGGCATCGAGGGCACTCACCACTACTTTTAGTTGATAGCAAAGCACCTTTGCACTATCGATGCAGCTTTCCCACTGGGTATGTTTCAGAGGAAATTGTGTGACGTGCTACCTTAACGTAAACCAGCAACGAGAAGCAGAGTTAAACAGTGGCTAGATGCGCTGAACGATGCCGAAAAACATCACCGGGAAAGCTGATGATTTTGCACTGTCCAGAAGAACCAGATTCAGACACCGGCTGCCCCAAAGGCACGATTAATGCCTTCTCGTTGTTATCTAGAACTGTTTTTATGTATCTCCTGCTGGCTTGTCTTTCATTTTACTCTTGTTATATGATTATCCTCTGCAGTCTGTGATATCAATATTCAGCTTGTTGAGCTGACCTCGCGGGGCCTGAGCAGTGAGAAACGACAAAATGCTCTGTTACAAATGGATATCTCGCAGGTAACTATTCACAAAGTCAAAGACAGCTGTTCGTTGTGACTAACATCTGGAATGGAGTCCATAATCACGGCAAAATATCTTGCAGTATGAACTTGTTTGGAAATCATATCCTTCAGACTATCATCAAATCAGCTCAATCAATTCGTTCTGAATATCCTTGCTCAGATAATGGTCAGAAATCTCCTTCCTCTCTTTGTCAATATTGGATCGAACCTTGCTAGCAATTCAATATGGCCAAGAGGTTTCCGTTATGAGGATGACGCTGTTTTCCCACGGAAAGCCAGCTTTTGTTGAGCAAGGTGACAAACAATAGCGTGAAGCATTGTCAAAACAGACTCCCAGTACTGCTATTCTAGCAAAATCAGTTCGATATTGGCCTGGTCCATGGTGGTTTTGCTGCTTTTTTCCCCCGCGTTCAGGTTCTGCTATCTTTCCATATTACACATGTACGGTACTGAATGCTCGTCTTCCTGTAATGTTTGCAATATTTGGTACCAGGCATTGAAACTGTGGTCTGAGATTATTACACTGCCACGTTCTCCAAACAGAGTGCAACAAAAGCAACATATCTTGTCTGAAGAAGTAGACTAAACGAGCGATGTTCGAAGGATTATTTTACCGTTCTTCATATGGATGTAGTCATTTTCCTTCGTGAAGCGGCACAGAGGTTTTTTTTGTTGTTTTGTGCTAAGATTGCATCCATAATCTGTTTCAGACCTCGCATTACAATCTTGCATCGCTGAACGTTGGTTATCTTGTCTGGTCATAACGCTGGATCATCAAATCGTACATCAATATATGTGATTATTGCTGAAGGTGAATCGGTATCTTCAGTTGCAACATTTTATACGGTGTCGGATTACAATTCAATACTTCTGTTTGCTTTGGATACAGTTTCCATATTTGCAGGCTCAGGTTCTTCATTGCAACCAGACTATGGGGCGATAAACGACGTGAGCTTGCAGTATGATGCCAAGCGTTTATCTTTTCAGTGTCTTTTTGCTTCTGTGTGCCACTAGGGTACGATTGTCTTATTATGCAGTTTATGCTTAACCCTTCATCGGAGGAAAAGGTGTGTAGTGTAGACTGTCCTATTATCACCGTTACATGGGTTTAAAGAGTAATTGATTCTGTTTATTTTGATGCTATGCACGTCCTGGTCTGACAATCATGAGCAGAAACAAACAAAAGGGTGTTCATAGAGCAAGCTAACTGAATAAACATTTATTCTTTTCAATTGTTGCGGTTGTCACAGTCAACAAAGTCGTCGCTAAAGGTGTGAAGTTGCTAATGATCGATAAAGTTGTGATTGATTTACCTCAATCCTTAAATTTATCAATGGATTCGCTCAAGACCCCTGACTGGCTCAGCCCCATGCAATGGCATGGTTCTAACGGCATCCCTGCAGGAGAGAGCTTTGCGCATAAAGAGATTGGTTCCCATAATGGCCATTTTATAATGCTGGGAGAATGTGGTTGCCACTCTCCACTTTCTCAATATTAACAAGACTTCTTACCAAGTTTATAAAGGGCCCGAGAAGTCTAAAAGATTTTTAAACTGGCTTTACACCACACTGGAGTTATAATTTACATTGTGTGAAACCCAAAAGTTCTGATGTGACTTCCTGGAAGGAGTCCTATATTCCTTTGCATTAGTGCACTTGGAGGTCAGATCAGGGTCTGCCACTTTTGTGTTAATGCACATCTGAAATCACTTTGCGGAGGCTTGGCAGTATAACTGCAGCCAGTATAAATGCAGGAGGACATAAATATTATTAAAGCCTTTGCGGGTGAGCTCAGTGAACTGATCCAGTCAGTAGATGAGCCAGGAAGGTGCCAAGTTCAGTCCTTATTTTGTGCTGTTTGCTGATCTCGGTTGGTTGGTAGTGGAGTTGCTGCAATTGGCCTTGACGTCCTTGGTTTAGACAGAAAATGACCCAGGGTTGCAGTGCCTGATCACTATCCATCAACTCCTGTTGGAAGTGATAGGATCAGGATCAGGATTGCCTGCGATGATCCCTGTAATCAAATAGCCTGTCGACACTCACTGTCAAAGCTCACACGTGAAGAATGACCACGTGGGTGAGGTAACAGAAGGCAGCTAACGCCTGTGAAACTACCCTAGCAAGGAATGATGCCTTGAAAGTGGAGAAAATTTGTGACTGAGAAAAAAATGGCCTTTGCTGCTAGAAATTATTTTTAAAAGAGAGAATGAACTTACTTGTTGAGAGATCTGTTCTCCCCATCCCATGCAGTATGATTGTTACTGAAATGTTACTGATGTGCCTTAAACTATTGCTAAAGTGAAATTATATTTTGCATCTTAGATTTGGACCTGTTAAATGTCACTTGAACTCCCATATTTATTACCTTTGAGGCAACTATCATATACATGACATTTTAACATTGCAAGGTAATATCCTGGTATGAAACCACACTGCAGACAAATTTGAAAAGTTAAAAAGGTGAATGTTTTAATGGCTAACACACAACGTTACCACTAAGCTGCGTGGCCACAGTCTGAATGTCCCGCGCAGGCCGCTCATGGGCTTTTCAATGTAAATAACCGCACTTGCGCGAAAAATTGAATGGGCCGTGCAGCCAGTTAAAGGGGCCCCCGCACCAAAAAAAAAATTACAGGCAACATTGCTAACAGAATAATATCATGGATTTAATTATGAGGACAGGTTGCAAAGACTTGGCTTGTATTCTCTTGAGTATAGAAAATTAAGCGGTGATATGATTGAGGTGTTTAAGATGATAAAGGAGTTGATAGGGCAGATAGAGAGAAACTATTTCCTCTAGTGGGGGAGTCCAGAACAACTTTAAAATTAGAGCTAGGCTGTTCAGGGGTGATGTCAGGAAGCACTCCTTCACGCAAAGGGTAGTGGAAATCTGGAATTCTCTCCTCCAAAAAGCTGCTGAGGCTAGGTCAATTGAAAATTTTAAAACTGAGATTGACAGATTTTTGTTAGGCAAGGGTATTAAGGGTTACGGAATCAAGGCGGGTAGATGGAGTTAGGATACAGATCAGCCATGATCGAATTGAATGGCAGAACAGGCTCGAGGGGCTTAATGGCCTACTCCTGTTCCTATGTCCTAACAATTTGTCACCCATATGTGAACCCATAATACTTTTCTTGTTTTTTAAATTATCCTAACACTCCTACGAAATGCACCCTCAGTGGTTGGTGCAACGCTGCTGTTGCTCAAGCGGGGACCTTTGAGATGCTTATGATTGGCAAATTGTGAGGGCTTAGCCCTGACAGGGCCTGGCTGCAGAGTGTAGCATCTCCGCTTTATTGCAGGTCGGAAGGACTAGTCGAGGAAGTACTGGGGACCATCAATGTTGAGAAGGTTGGGGAAGGTTTGAGGGGAATAAGTAGAGCAAGCAAAATGCTGGGCAATCAACTGATCCTGAGCATCTCTGGCTGAAAGCTGGTGTCTTTGCATTTCCTCTTCTGCTCCTTGTCTCTGTCAAATGAGGAAAGGCCTCCTACTGTTCTTGCTCCATGTGCATTCATCTTTGCATTGACGTTGCGCAACATGCAGCACAGAACCACAATGTGGGAGACTCTGTGGGCTGTGAGTTGGTTTTCTGGGACCATAATTGATTGAGGGGGTGATGAGGGAGCAGACATGCTTTCATCCTGAGAAAGGGCAACATGTGCTACTCCTATTATTATGCCACTGGCATTCCCATAGGGCTGCAAATCATCACTTCCACTGATCTGTGCGAGAGCAGACTGCAGGAGATCAGCAACATGATTAAAGCCCCTATCCATGGGGTCCACCAGCCTTTCCAAGGTGGTGCGAGTGCTATAGCCCAGAGGCTGAATAGCAGAAGTTCTGAGCTTGTAACAAAGCTGCAAGAGCTGGTGACACAGACTCCTGGTGTGAGGGTCCAGAGCAACCATATGCTCCATGATAGACTGAAGAGTGCTGATGCCCTGCGACAGAATGCCACACAAGCTGGAAGCAGACTCCTCCAAACTTTTAGACATGGTCAGGCAACTCCTTGGCAGGTTTTCCAATCCATCATACAATTGTATGCGTGCGGAAAGCAACTTTCTTTTGACATCAACATCTCTGTCCTCCTCAGCTTGGAGCTGAGCTTGCTGTTTGGTGAACCATCTCCTGGGTTGTGCTTCCTACTACACTGTGCGCTTGCTCACTTGTGCTGAGTGCTTCACCAAGTGCAGACCCCTCTAACTCACTAACTCACCCAGGGTACCAATATCTGTGCTGGTATTTGGGATGGATGGAGCAAGTGATGGTGCTTCTGTAGGAGGAGTATCCTCCTCCAAGTCCTCTTGTACCAGGCCCTGGTGTTGAGAAGGACCTAGATAAAGGAGTAAGGGACAAGAGTAACACATGGCTGGCATTTCCCCTGGCTAGAGAGTCTAGAACTAGGGGTCATAGTCTCAGGATAAGGGGCCGGCCATTTAGGACTGAGATGAGGTGAAATTTCTTCACTCAGAGGGTTGTGAATCTTTGGAATTCTCTACCCGAGAGGGGTGTGGATGCTCAGTCGTTGAGTATATTCAAGACTGAGATCGATAAACTTTTGGGCACTAAGGGAATCAAGTGATAAGGGGATGGGGCGGAAAAGTGGAGGATGTAGAAAATCAGCCATGATCTTATTGAATGGTGCAGCAGGCTCAAGGAGCCATATGTGAACTGAAAAAGTATTCATCAGAGCAGTGCAATGTTTAGCATTTGCTACCTGGTCAAGACAGAATGATATTAGTGCCATTTGTGAAGGCAGCAAGCAACAGGTGAGTGTTTAATTGGTTTGAGAAGGAGAGTTGGTACAGTGTCTCCTTGTAATTGATGGAGAAGCATGTGGTATTGAGTGCTGAGGAGGAGGATTGCAGAGAAATGGAGATAAAAAGACCTGTACTTACCTTTGCTGCTCTGGCTGGCATCAGCTGGGAAGAGTACCACCCTTCATGCCCTCACCTCCTCAACTAGCACCTCCACAGCTAAGTCTGAGAACCTTGGTTCTCTAATATGACTCATTTTTGCAGTTGTACAGCCTTTACACAAAGCCAGCCAGAAATTTTAATGGCTTGAATGCAACCACCCTTGAAGAGGTACATTCACACTTTAAATCGTGAGCGGACTGAAGGAAATCCCGCCCTCCAGTGGACAGGCTGCCCATCACTGACATGGGCAGCCTGCCAATCATATTCAGATGAGGCCTGGCCGTTAAAATTGTCTGGGTCTCACACTGACGTTGGGCAGGTGTGCTGCCTGCCGAAAACAAGTGCCAGTTAATATTCTTCCCCCCCCCCCCCCGATATAACCACAGTTAATACATTAATTACAAACATTCAGAACTATTTCATTATTTCAGTTTTTGTGTTGTGTTATTGAAACCTCTGATTCTAGTGTATTTTTGGTACTTATGAATAAAAACATTTTTCCCTTTAGTACTGAAATTTCTTTCCATTTACTATTTCTAAGCAATGCTGGGTTTCATTATGCTGTGAGTGTCACTTTTAAATCATAAGCACATAGTCAGAATGGAATTTTATATGAGGTTCTTTATTCATCATTAAGAGTAAATTGTACTGAATAGGTCACACAGATAGATATGGATTTTTGTATTAACTTTGAAAGATTGTGTTTTACTCAATCCACCTATTCCATTACTAACTAGATTGTCGGACTTAACTGGTTGGGAAACGCTACGTGCATGCTTAGCTCAGATAAAAATAACCCTTCTCATATTATCATTACTTTCTAAATGAAAAGGAAAATATGAAAGAATTCCATTTACCATTCTCATTGCATCCAATTGTGTACATTAAGTATATGTGTGTATGTGTGTGTATATAATACACTTCACTGTAAAAAGTGTTGACTGCATTTAAGGCTGTAGCTGTAAGCCATACAGAAATGATTTAGAGGGAAAGGCTGAGGGTTTGTGACATCAGCAGACAATGCCCTCTGTTATTACTTCAGTTTCTTCCACAAAGCATAAGTAGATCAGACAGTTCAGCAGTGGAAGACACTAGGAGTGCCTTGATATTTTTCCTTGTATATTGATAATACAATAATCATTACATCATATCAATGAAGACCATATTCTCTTCCAGCATAACTGGTTTGCAGCTTACAGAAATAGACTTGTAAGGCTAATTTACAAGACACAGACATAGTCACATTATGTAAAGTCCTAGTTCAAAATTTATGTTAATGATCAGAACACTTTTTTTAATCAGAGGTTTGGCAAAATAATGAGGTCTGGCAGGGCTTGAAGAAAATGGTTGAAGCTAGTGCCCTTTGTGTCAGCTGTATCACTGAGTACATCCAGAAAGAGGGAATTTTTTTGTCAATCCTTAGATGCCAAAGAAGGAGAAACCTTTAAAATATGACACCATTATATTGCCAGTCAGCTCTGATGTCAACCATTTTTCTTTTCAATAGTGTAAATGTAACGATAATGCTGAAAGCAGCAATACACAAGTACCTAGGGAGATGTTTATGTATGTATTAAAATAATCTAAAATAGTATATCTAGGACAAATTTCACACTTCACATGTTGCACACTGCAAAATTCTGTGTTACACTTCACATCAAAATATAAAAAAACAACTGAAATCATTTGGCGTGTACAAAAAATATCTCCAGGAAAAGAAAATACTTGAGTCAGAAAGTCTGCAGCCTTTAACTGACATCTTTACGAACTCATCAGTTTACTTAACAGCAATTAGATGTTGTAACCTTAAAGGGTCACCGATTCACCTCAGCAGTAGAATACATTGTGCCTTACATAGCATAATGGTCTTGACCCTATAAAACAAGGTATCATCTCATTTACCAAGGGCATTGTCATAGGAGATTTGGTATGTACACACATATATTGAGAGATCACCCATGATATCGGTCACAGTGAGTAAAAGAGTTTATACTATTGTTCGGAGGGACCGGGTTGTGCCAATGGAGGAGATGCAAATCTCACTGAGAATCTTGTAATGGATCTCGCCAAAGACAGTGAAATAAGTGTTTATCATTGGTTCATGAAAATAAATTAGGTAATTTTTTGACTTCATATTTTCAGTGGAGGTCCTGAAAAATCCAGACATGTGCTTCCCACCATTTTCTAACTATTATTTTAAATAGTTGGAAAATTGTGCGCAGCGCACTCCTGACTTTCTGTAATGCGCTCCGAATGGTTCAGGCCACTTGTTGGAGGCGTGGTCAGGAAATTACCCCATAGTATTTTCCTTACCCACCACAGGTAGATAAATGAATAAGTGCCATAGTTATTTTCGTACATCTCCACATGTAACATGGGGGAGCAATTCTTTACCTTTACCATCCATATGTTTAAGATTTGAGGTTTTATACTGAACATCAAGAAATACATAAAACTTAAGAAAAGATTACATGAATTTCCATTTTCTTTCTTTAACAAATACCTCTGCAATAATATTTAGAGTTACCAAAGTATACTTAAATATATATGTTTAAGTCAGGACTTTTATTCAGAACCTTCCTCCAAACTTGTATAATCATACAGTCCTCTCAGAACTTGCTACTGTGTATTTAAACAATCATTACTTATGAGAACGGCACAAACACAAATGTAAGGCAACTGCTGTAATAATTTAGAATATATTACAAAACATAAAGAACTATTCTTTCCTCACTTGTTGTTTTTGTTCTCTCAGCTGTTTCTTTGGGCTGGATTTTCAGTGACCCGTGGAGTCGGGTTTGGAGGCGTGTGGGGGGTTAAAGTTGCAGATTCGGGGGTCCCGACCCCATCCCGCCTCCAACCCGCCTCCATGCCAGTTTCGCTGGCAGCGGGTACCCGACCTGTGCTGAGACCCGACTCCCCGAGGCGGGAAGGGATTAGTGACAGTTAACTGCCTGTTAACAGGTAGTTAACAGGCAGTTTTTTGCATAATCCCTATTTTGACAGGTGAAATGTGGGCTTCCCGACAGGTGGTTACCACGCCAAGTTATCGGGGCGGACCGTGGGTCTGCAGGGGTTGGAGGGGTCGATATGTCCAGTGGGCAGGTGAGTGATGGGTGCATGTGTGCAGAGGTAAGTGTGTAAGGTAAGTGCTAAGTGTGGGAAAAAGTTTTACTTACCTTAACTTCCTCCTGCAGGTGTCAGCCCTTCAGTTCTCGGGAGTTAGAAATCTCACCGGCACAGAAAGCAGAAAAGCCGTGGTCCTGTCAAAAACTGCAGCCTTCTGTTTTCTGTGGTGGAATGATTTCTAACTCAGCCTGAGAGGAAGGACTGAAGTTAGAAATCATATTGTCAGTGTTTGACAGCTTCACAGAGCTGTCAAACGCTGATATTTCATCTGTTAAAAGCTCTTGACAGATGAAATGTCAATCTGTGACATCACCTGTTGCCGGGTGGCCCTTAATTGGCCTGCTGAGCCCACTGGGCGGGCTCAACAAGGTCAATCAAGGGAAAATACTGTGGGTTGGCCACATCTCGATGGAGGCGGGGTCACAAGCCAGAATGTGTGATTCACGACACCAACCCGACCCCAGGTTCAAAATCCAGCCCTTTGTCTCTCTCTTACTGTAATCACCAATTATATTTGTGGGAGATCCGATGGTATATAGTACCAGTTTATTTTCAAAGTTACCTCAGAAAACATTAGAGTTTATGCTTTGTTTTTGTTGTTTTATATAACAAAAAAATAAATTCAAATGACTTTAACTGCTTTTACTAATAGCTTGCCTGGGGGTTTTGTCTGTAGTAATTTTTCAATATAGAGGATTGCTGGAAGGGACAAGGCTTACAAACTCTGTGAATAGTTAGTCATGCTGTTGATTGAAAAACTAATTCTGTGAGTTAGAGGCTGAAATCCATTTTAAGAGCTTATAGCCTGCAATTTGATAATCTTTTCACTACTGGCACTGGCAACCTGGTGAATCTCCCATCTGAGACTGATGGCACTGGGAACCAACTGTGGCACAGCATGCAACAGTTATTTGTAACATTAAAAACCTTTTACTGTGCCAGCCACAAAGTTCAAGCAGAAGCATTACCAACATGGAAATAATGGGACTAAAAGATGACAAGTCCCCTGGACCAGATGGCTTGCATCCCAGGGTCTTAAAAGAAGTGGCTGCAGAGATAGTGGGCTGGATTTTGAATGACCCATGGAGTCGGGTTTGGAGGCTTGTGGGGGGTTAAATTTGCGGGGTCGGGGGTCCCGACCCCATCCCGACTCCATACCGCCTCCACGCAATTTTGACAAAATCAGTCGCGGGGTTCCCGACTCCGTCCCGCCTCCAAGAGGCGGGAGAGGCCATTAAAGCCCTTAACAAGCCCTAAATTGGCTCTGTAATGCCATTTTGAAACGTTTTAGCTAGTTTAACCCTTTTCTGACGTGAAGTACGCCTGGTGTGAAACACTCCAGTGAAACCTGGCGGGAGCACAAGTGGATAGCTGACTATGAGCTGCAGGTCCACTATTACAATGGAGATGTGATGAAGGTAGTAGTAGTATTAGGTCTGAAAGTCGCCTCTGATGCTGCTGCATTGAATGTGTTCAGAGACTGCCTGGCCTTTGCTGTGAGAGGACTTGGATGGAAAAAAATTCTCTCTCTCTC